>CM068830.1:25908145-26508145 GCA_028554795.2 Sinohyriopsis cumingii | reverse complement strand
CTGAAATGATCTCGTCATTAAATTAATGAAACTTATCCTCATGTGTTGTTGTTTTATACGACATTGTATCAGTTAACAACTCGGCAAAGTTGGTTGGGTCAATTTCAGCCTTACTGATCGCTTCGATGATGTTTGTTTGTTCTGCTAGATTATCTTAACCCGCTTTTATTTCGCTGATGATCTTGTCTTGCATTTTATCATGCTCTGTTGCCGATTATGCGATTCCTGTTGTCACGCATTTTAATGACTGCTCGGAAAAATCTCGTTGAAACTCGTGTTTACCAACACTTTCTGGTAAAATGCGCTGATGTACCGCTTGGAGCTGTTCGAAATATTTTGTCAACTCTGCTCGGTCTCGGACTAACTGACTTTCACAAACAGTACTGTTAGATAAATCCCTTATGCATGTTGTCCGTTTGCGCCCGGGATGTAAAATCCATTAAAAACAAGCCGGTACATTCACGGGATTTTTTCTGCGAATCGGTAAAAAACGTGAAAATCATGCCGGATATGCGTTGCTTTGTGATAAGCCCGTTTTAAATTCCGCACCGGTAATGGAACTACAATATTCTCACTCAACAGAATCAACGTCAACCCAAGAAAAGAGCACAAAACAACAGGTGCTACTTTTTACATATTTAGGAACCTCATAATACGACTTAGCGAGAAAATCGCGTCAGTAAGTTTGTTCATCAAGAGCAAAAGAACTTTCTAATCTTATTCATATTTTGCCTTCAATTTTGTATCATCAAACATCGCCACCTGATTGTGGTCGTCTTTGAGTTGTTCTACCAGAATAGTCTCATCAGGTTCGCTAATCGTATTCACATTCTTGGTGACATCACCTTGATCAATGGAGGCAATTACGGCAGCGGATTTGATTGTGTCGTTAAAATCCGATAATGTTCCATATTTATCCTGGCCACAGTGGTATTTTAATCCGTTGTTCAGCAATTTGTTCATCGACAAATTTGTCTTAAAGCGACTTATGGGCCATATGATTATTATCAGGACAATCAGGCCATAAAAATCCATGCTGCGATGCAGTCATGTTCTCTGAGTCAAAGTTTATATTGTTCATGTTATGTTAATACTCAGTTATTGAGAACACACCATCTTAAACAGGCAGTGAAGGTTAACGCTTGATATGCCAGATGTTGGTTGTCAAAGATCGTAAATGTCTAAAGTTTTATCTATTCGTATATAAATAACATAAGCTACTTTGCAATTCACACTATCAATGGAGGCGAAAGCGTTATCGACTCTAGCAGGGATGTCAGCAACAAAGTAGCTTAAAACGAGAATATCATCACCGACGAACTTAAATGTGCGGACGACAAAGTATTAACGTGTCCACATCGGATAACTTCGATGAAACATGCGCGGCTACGCTGAATCATGTTAACCAAAAGGCATAGCTGTTCGGAGGAACGATGACAGGTGACCTTAATATGTCCTGAAAATTGTTTCAAATCCTGGCTGCAGAGGTCTTGATCCAGCTGATAGTGCTGTTCCGATGTAGTTCCGATTAAAAGAGTAAGCCAATACTAAGTTAAGTAGAACCGGATAAACGATGACAGGAAATTAGAACATGGGACGGGCGAAAATATCAGAAACGGGTTATCCACAATATCGTTCACGGATGAAAACGACCAGTCTCGTGCCGAAAGTAATGTCCAGTTGGATAAAGCACCGAGTATTAAGTACGATAACGCCGGAGGTACAATCACTGGTGTTACAATTATATGGTCCTAAACAACGTAATAGAAAAGAGTGAGAAGCAACAAGATTTTAAAATTCAAGAAACAACGTATTCCCTTTGAATAAAATGTGAAAAATGTAAACAAGAACTGACGGTATTGCAAACTAAAATCCAAATAATCCTATACTAATACACTATGGTAATAAACTAAGCAACATTAAGAAGCAAAACCAACAAGCTTTGTAAAACGTTAATCATTTAATTATCACAGTTATAAATGAAACTGTGAGAGCAACATAGAGTATTATGAAGTGAATCCAAACTAATCCTTATAAAGGTCTATGAAAACCCAAAAGAAAGAAAAGATCTTTGTATATTTCAGAAACGGAACTGGTCCGTCAAGATTCGTGACATTGTTAAAATGGCGTTGTCCAGAATTCCTTGAATAATTAACAACAGTTCCATAATAATAAAATGGTCCAAATAATGAGTACTTTCTATTTCCAGTGAACAGTCCAAATAAATGTGTTTCCTGTCTAATAATATCGAAATATAGCATAAAAAACGTTTGGAGACTTACAACAAGAACACAATAAATGAGAATGGCTCAACATAAAAATGAAAATATCCGTGTCACGTGGGCAAGATCTAACTAAAGACAATTTGAGCAATGTACAGTCTTGAATAAAAATAAAAAATTAGATAAAACTATGCACCAGGAGTTAAAACATATAGATATACATAACACTTCTAATTTATAACAATTCCTAGTGATTAAAGTTCTGAGAAAAAAAAAATGATGAGTTATTCCAAAATAGATCCAACGCTAGAAGAGTTGATGTACCTGAATAGTCTGTGTCGTAGTGATGTGCCAACAGTATTTTGTTGAGCACAATAATACTGTAATGAATGAGGATTATTTGGGAGTCACTTCATAATACTATAGGTTACTCTCACATTTTCATTTATAACATTGATAAGTAAATTAATCGCTAAGTTTTACAACATTTGTCGGTTTCACTTCTTTCCGTTACTTATTTTATGACCATAGAGTAATAAAGGTAGAATTCAAGAATATACTCTTTTTTGAATATCATTATTAATCCAAACATCTGTATCCAAGAATGTTATGTTTTACCACTAGTATTTCCAGAAAAGAATAAATTGAATTAAATAACTTGAATGCATAATTATCAGCACAAATGAAACATTGGGCACAACAATAATATAATTGACTCTGCTCGTATCTTACAGCTTGAATTAATAATTTCTACATCAACCGGATTATTTGGCCCTCTAGTTGATTTCAGGTCACAGTTAGTATTTTCTAGAAAAAAATATCACATAACGGAAAGTGTCATTATGGAAGGCTACAGATGTTTATAAGATAAAATGTTAGTTATAATTAAAAGGTCTATTACTAAAATTATAATATAAAATGTGGTAAAGAACAGTTAACCCGGTGTTTCATGGGGAATTTCCAATGTTCTTGACCCAGATTGAGATAAAGATGTTTACAAAATAAAAATCAATGATACAGGTGAGGTAGAAAAATGAACTTGATTTCGGACAAATGTAAAGTCCAAAATACAATTATCTATAGCATATAATGAAATAAAAAAATGAAAAACAATGCAGATTAAATATACTTTGCACCGACAACGTAAATGTGATTTGATATTCAACTACATGTGGCAATTTAACCACGGGTGGACAAATGTCTACCGGGATTATCATTGTGAGATCACCATCACCGGGAACCGAGAAAAGGCCATATGTACGGCAGATAGGCTCTACTTCTCATTTCAGTCATGTCAGTGTTTTCATGATCGTACTGGATAGCGTTCACCAAAATAATTCCATGTTCCCAAAAATATAATTGGAAAATTATCCCTAGTAGGATCCTATTACGGTGAATGCCCCAGAAGTATTCCGAGTGAATATATTCGAAGCTGAAGAAATATTTAAAGTTGAAAAGGATAAAATTATCGCGACTAAAATCCTGCAAATGCAAAAGAGAAAGATACTACAAGAAATGAAGCCCTCGAGGACTATCAAGCGGCGAGTTACAAGTATTTGATAGTTGGACTCGATGCAACGCTGAAGTTTCTTGACGAGCAAGCCCCATTCACGTTACCAATTACTCGCTGAGAAAATCTGGTGAAATGATTACGGGTAACCTCGACATGAATGGACATTTCGTCACCGCATTAGACACCACATCGGTTCTTCAAGATGACTACGCGTCGGCAAAGGGAGGCGGTTCGATAACAAGTTATCTCAACTTGGATTCTAATAAAATATTTCTGTATTCGATGCCAGCTAACGGTTTTGATATAATTAATAAAATTTACGTAGGCGCGTGCCGAGTTAAAATTAACGTTGGTGTTTTCCCATCGCTGACATCCAACGCGTCAGAAATATCAGGATTCGCTGCTAACGCATCCTCGGAATACTCTAGATCGTTTGCTGCATTGTACGCGTTTACTCAGTAGCCAGCAACTAGCTAATGTGCAACTTCAGCCACGTAGAGCAGGAGTGGGGGGTGCATTGAGATTCCGTGTCAGACAGAAATTATTGTCTGGAAATTTCATCTGCTAGGACGTTTTATTAACATCGCCAGTATCACCAACTTGAATATCGCAGCAAGAAGGATATGATACAGACTCCACGTGGACAACATTGTACTCTAGCACGCCCCTTCTAGAATCAACGTGGACAACACTGTACTCTTGCACACCCCTTCTAGAATCAACGCTGGATGAGGATTTGCTATCTACGCCGTCTCTGAAATACGGCATTTTAGGTTAAATATCACGGCGACAGAATCCACTAACATGGGACTCAGCTGTTTTCAACTTATTACAGTGGATGACCTCATTTAAAGTTTTTATCCGCGTATGGTGATTTGCTCAAGATAGTTTTTATAGTAAGATGACCGGAATCGTTGGTATCATTAAACTATTTTTTTTTTTGTGCATAAGTACTCTGATGCGTCTCACGACAATAAGGTTAACACCATCGGGAAAATAAAACAAGTGCGTTCGATTATAAAAACCAGTCTGAAAAATATGCTAGTGCTGATCAGGGTGGATTTGTCAAAATTTGTGTCCGTGACGGAAATTAGATAAAACAAATGCAAGATGCCATCAATAAATGGAATGCCATTGTTACGTTTTGTAACGATAGGGAATCCATCGTGTTGACCAGAGACATCGAGGACATCCTAAACCTGATCTTGTCAGAATTAGATCGCAAAATCACAAAAGCCATCGTGGCAACAAAAATTGAAGAAAAAAAATATTTTTTTTACAAAAAAGACGGCATGGTATGTGAGCCGCTGAGGATAAAAAAAAGCAAAGAGGAACACGAAGTTATGAAAATATCTATTGCGAAAAGGAATTTTTAAAACCATCTTGCTTTGAGAAATAAAACTTGGAAGCGATCTTTTTTCTTTTTAATTTTACTGGATTTTTTGCGTCTTTTTGTTGCTGAGGATACATGGATATTTTACGAAGTCATTGATACTATCATGGAAATCATGTTGGGTTTATTTTAGTCTTATAAAAAAATTGTCTGGTGATACCTTGCAAAATGACAAACCTGATACCATTTGATAAAAACAAATTTAATTTAAACATTTTTTATTTGGTCGTGTGTCACGCGTATGGAAAAATCGATCCTGGTTTAGTTGCCGCTGCGCATATTGTTTCAAGATGTGGATTTTAATAAAATCTTTGATGAGATATTAGCCGAAAAGGATTTAAACGTTGAAATTAAAGCATTTTGTTGATACTCCAGAGACACAACCTGATCTACGCAAGAAGATTGTTAATCAAATTTACCGTCAGGCCCCGCATCCCGTCTCACAGTTTATTTTTTGAATCCAACAAAAGCAAATAGCAAATTTTTCACATGGGACTAACAGATTTCTTTGCCGTTTTACGAGATTTATCGACACGATCACAAAAATTTCGGTGAATAACCATTTGTCGCAATGACAAATAATTATCTCAGATACATTCATATTCAGGTAAACCCTGATACGTTAGACACTCGTAAAAATCAACCGGCTGACAAGAGTAATTGAAGATGTTCCTTGGGGTGGTATTTTTCAGCTAATTCATTATTAAACGTTCGAAACCGTACACTAAACATCGATAAGTATTTTTAATAGAAAACATGCTCGAACTCGAAGTACTATTTCAGCGTTTAGTTGACGCAGAGAACACAGAATGAAACTGATCATGAATTTCGACTTAATTTTTAAACCTACTTATCGTTACTACAGGAGAACACATGCCCAGATGACGTTACTGCAAATAGCGTTAAGCACAGCAGGTATCGTATCCACGGGAGCCACGACAAATCCGCTCGTGCAATTTCTGTCAGGTGCTGGCGTGGTACTGCAATCAGCGTTAAAATAATTGTCCCCAAAACTGCAGAGCAAGAAAGCAGACAATAAAGTACGCGATAGTCACGTACACGAAAATTTGAATAAAATCCGTTTTTGCCTTCGAGGAAGTGATTTTGTCATGCTCGAGCTAATTCAAGAATTGATAATCATCGATGATATTATTGCCGAATTGAGTCCGATGTCCGTAGCGAGATATCAGATAAAATTTAAATCGAAATGTGATGCTGTTTTATTTTGGACAACGGTGTTTTCTGGATTCCACTGCAGATATGATTGATCTTAAATCTCCAAATTTTAAAGCACTTATTTGCGTGTGTCTCTATATTGATCCATGAGTTGATACCACTTATCGGTTTTCTGCTTGGTTTCATAACGGCTACAAAATTCTTCCAATTTTATTCCAATATTTCTTCCACTCTGAATATACCCATATCAGTTGTCTCATTAGGAAACCGTCATGTTTTATGTTAGCCAAGTACAGGCAGGTAGTATATGTACTTGTGGGCATTGATACACAAAGTGATTCCCCTAGTCTTTATTTAGGGATGTTAAATTGAGCACAATTTGATATGGTCACCAGGGAAAACACAAGCGTGTGGTAATACTCTTTTATACACATACTACACTTCAGGGATTAGCGTGCCGACCTCGCGACCAAATCAGTGTTAATCAGAATCATACAGTCGGATCAGACCGGGTCGGCTACCATTTTGTGTCTTTGGGCAATGTGCTTTATTCCGACTGCCTCTACACTAAACAACCTGCAGGTGTTGCTCTGCTATAAAACTCGTTACACGAAAATATTGTGAAGTCAAAGTGGGAATCAATGTTGGCAACTGTCGTGCTATCCCAAAACCATAACAACTTAAACTGCTGTACAGCACGGCAGTCGGGTCTTCTAACGAAAACATTTATGTATTTTCTCACAGGCATGCTATATTGCATGTCGTGTTCATATAAAGTACGTTTCTTGTTCTTTAACTAATTAACCCGCAATAGAAAACAACATTAAATGCGATTTCCGGACGTCATTTCGTCCAGGTGAAAAACAGAGAAGCAAGGTCATGATTTATAGATGATAAAGACCAAGGTTTTTGTTTTTAAATTCCCACATACATATAAAGCTTGATGCTTACGACAGTATATTAAACAAAATCCTCATGTGAAAATTTATGATACAAAACATTTTAAACAAGCCGCCATTCAATAACGCTAATTAGGAAATCCATCTGATGTGTATGTAGCAACAAATACATTTACCTTTGACAAATAAAATTGCTTTTGCATTCGTCTTGAGGTTGGGGTGGGGGTGGGGGTGGGGTGGACTGATCAAGAAACCAAACAGAAACCAAAATGGATAACCAAGCGTTAAGAGGAACATTAATACTTGATTCATATTGTCAGAATAATTTACTTTTTTGAATTTGTAATTACTGATTGTAAGTCAGATGTTGAATTTATTGATGTGTAAATGGATTTAAATATGACTTTCATTGGAAATTCATATATTTGGACCCTATTAACCTTTAGTTTTGTTTCCGCAATTGTTTATGTTGTAAATAACCATGAACTATACTCCAGCCTCCCAAAAAAGCTCAAGAAACGCGTGATTCCCCAAAACAATATTTTTTTAAAAACTTTAAAAAAATTGCAAAATTAATTTTTAATGGCAGAAGAAAGTATCCAGATTTTTATATCTCCTATAAACAGTTGAACCGAATTTCAATTTTCATAGATCAATGAGTAACTGCCATCAAGGTTGTGACTACAAGATGAAAAGTGCAAAACAACTCAGAGATAAAATAAAACGCCGTTACATGGTACTCAGATTCGAAATTTGTGATCTACAATGGCACACACACAAAGTTTATAACATTTCGCAACTTCAAGTTTTTAGCATAGTTTTGTCACCCTGTATAGACCCTATATAGATTACAAATTGTTTGATTTATAATGTCATATATATTGTAACGTGCTACCAATATTTGTTAGGTCAAGATGGATGGAAGACGCGAAGAGGAAATTGATGAATAGGCAAATGAAATATTAACTGATTGGCCTGGGTGATTGAAAAGAGACTAATATTACATGGCTTCAGTAAGAAAGGGGAAGACAAGCATAGATGAATATGTCTCGAATTTCAATTGAATTTAGTAAATTGAAGCTATGTCTTGGAATATATTGGGTATAATATAATTTATAGTATTAGTACACCCTCGTGTTTTTTTTGTACATCCACCCCAACCGATTTTAAAAGCAAGAAGTATCACGGATATAAAACAATGTACAAAACCTAGTCATTTCATTCACTGAGTCATAATCTATGACCTGATTATCACCAAGGGGTTCATAACACTGTCGAATGATTGACGTTTCAACGCAAACGGAAGTTCCAGATGTAAACGAGCAAACAGACTGCTCGCTGTCCATTTTTTGTTTCTACAATAGTCGACTTCAGTAAAAACTGTGTCGTCTGCGTCCAATATTTACAATGTCTATTTTCAATATTTCTAAAAAGAAACTGAACAAAGAACTAGGAGGAACTCTTGTATACGTATGTCCAAATAGATGTGAACATAAAATTTACGGATTATTGAGATTCTCCAGCACTATTAACTACATCACACCTGTTGCTTGAAAACATAGACTGGCCCATGCAAATATGGCGACCGTGTTGCCCAAGGAACTCCCGTTTCATTCGAAAAGCCACAAGCTGACAGTGCTTAGGACCCTTGGGGACAATTAGGTAAGGACCGATAAATCAAGGAATGAAATGAGTAAGTTTTGTGCATTTGTTATCATTAATGCCTTCTGCTTTAAAATTGGTATGGGGATACAAACAAAAGGGATGGTGTGAAAATGCTATAGTCAGATCATCAGAAGAAACAGTTCCCTTTACTGATGCAATTTATTAATCAATCTAATGAAAATAAAGCAAATTAAGGTTTAACTGGGTGTTAAAGTGGTGAAGCAAAGCTAATTCTCTGTACTCCACCCTCAATACGGAGGGTAAACTACGCTTTTAGTGTATTTTAAAAAAATTTACAATACAGATGTAAAGGAATTTGCTTATTTCTTCTTTACATATTACCTAGAAATATTGAATAAAACACTTTGCATATATATATATATATATATATATATATATATATATATATATATATATATATATATATATATATATATGGCTATTTATCATTGGACTTCTTAAATTTCATTTATTTCAAATCCATTTACTCGTATCATAGCTCTTCCTAAATTGCACAATAAATTTCTCAAACACTTTTTCTCTGTTAGCTTGCTTTATAACCTGCCCAAAATATTCCCCTAATTTATATCATATTACTCTTTTGAATTTATCCCTATCTGTCACGTTAATGATAAATTACCAAAGTTGCCCTTTCTTTACACACCAAGGACCGCTACGGTGGCCTGAGTGGTAAGAGAGTCTGCCTCGGATGCGGGAGCTCCTGGGTTCTTAACCCGACTGAAACATACCAAAAACTTATAAAAATGGTACTAGCAGCTGTCTCAGCATCATGATACATGTTTGCCGCATGATGCCCCAATGCTAGACATCACTATAAACTTTCACACTGAGACATCGTTCCGATATGACTGGAAAATTGTGAAAGCTACGTTAAAAATCCAAATCACACACTCTATACACCCAGTTCGGTCTAACGCTTATCTGACAAAAAACCGAACGCTTGCGGTTTTTATACTTAAAGCAGACGTTCACTCACTTCTAAGTGAAATTCATATACACCTGTGCAATACAGAATAAAATATAACTGTCACTACAAATAGCAATCTAATATGACATATTTATATTAAAAAAAACTTTAATAAAACATCTTCAAAACCAAATATTATTGTGGACTCTGCTGTGAATACAAATTTAACAGCCTAAATTAACAATTCCCACTTAATACGACTTTCGTCGAAATTTTACGCGTACTTTTATATATTCAGTCAGGTATAAGCCTACACGAGGTCAGATATTAAGAACAGGGGTATCAAAGTGCCGTTTCCGAGGCAATAAAAATGCATTGTTGTTAAAGATTAATAATGATAATATGAAACGATGATAAATCTAAATACCTCACTTTCAAATATGTTCATTTTTTCAAAATTTAGATTTATGTAAAATAGAAATATCACTTCAACGGCCTAACGTTCTAGATTCTAATCAGGTAGTCAATATACATGCACGCGTGGTGAAATAAAAAATTTTGTATTACTTATGTTTGAGCGGATTCTGTATCTCCAAGCCAAGAGGTCACTTGCCTCCAGTAGCCAAAGTAAATAGTATCATGCAGAAAAACAACTCAAACTAAATAGATCTTGGCTTTTTCTAACTAAATATTTATAAACAATCTTTTACGTTTACATTTGTACTTGTAACGATTTTAAAATGTGAAATTTGAACCTTTAGAAAGCACTTTATAGCCATTTTGTGCTGACATACTGTGAAACGTGCTACCTATTTATACCCATCCAAGCTACTCTGTGACAGGACATACAAAAAAACAAAGAACATAACTTTATATCATATGATAAGAAACCGATTCATGTTGTCTTTGTACTAATTTTTATTTTAAATATCATTGTTCATAAAATATACATGTAGATCTATTACAGTATAACCTGTCTAGGAAGACCACTCCTTTTATAATCTAAAGGTGGTTATCAAGGCAAGCGGTCTCATTACAGACCATATCCCTATATAATCGGTGTTAAGAATCTGATCTTTCAAGAAAGGTTGCCTTTCATGGAAGTGGTCTTACAAAGTCAGATTTGTATTGTGTCCTTGTCGAACCTAGACGACAGATGGTACATGATGGAGGTAATATGCTTCCAGCAAACTTGCACAGACGGTCAGCAGTATACACTTCACGCATCAATAATTATTTTGATTAACCATTATTGCAGCATGCAGTGCAGTTACCTATTCCTAATTAATATGCTCATTCACGTGTATCAGTTTTAACTGAAGAGGGTAGTATATCACAATATTCAACATATAGCCATTAATATGGAGTTTTATCATTGAATAAAACACATACACTCCTACTTCAAAATGCGATGATCAGAAAGAACTTTCATGGTAGACTTGGCTAAATATAGGTCTAGCATGGATACATGAACGTGGTTATCATTACAAATACCTAACTCTTGTTAGAAAAGATTAAAATATAGGTCACTGTGACCTTCTTTGGTTTTAAGGGAGTGGTGATAACAAAGATGCATCAAGGTACCAAGTTTCATGATTGAAACAAAAACTGCGCAACAGAAATACATTTTGAACAAAGCAAAACTGAAGTAAATAAACAATATCAGTCACAGCCACTCTTTTGTCAAAAAGGATGTAGAACTTAATAAAGCTGCATCCACTCACCAAGTTTCAGGATTCTGTGTAGGGTTGTCTGCGTATAACGTACCAAAACACATGTAGTCTTGAGCAAATGCAAAGTGTAACCAAAGCCAGGTAAAGATGAAATATAGGTTGCGATGCCCTCTTTTGTTGAAAGAGAACATATCGTCATTCATTTCACACTTCTCGCACCAGCAGTGACCGAGAAATAAACCTGAAACGCAGCATCTAACCCGAGTTAGTGAAGCATAAAATATGGGTTATATTGACCAACTACTGAAATGAGGAAGCAGTGCTGATAAAAGTAGTAGGAACTTTACATAAGCCAGGAGACTGTTAAGTATAAGTCACAGTGACCTTCTTGTTATGGATGCGGTACGAAGAGATCTGTATACAGTTACCCAGGTTAAAGATTACAGCATTAACAGCGAAAATATCAAATTGAAGCAAGTTAGTAAATTGTTAAAAATGGACCAATGAAATAATTTTACGATGAGGATGTAGCACTTATCAAGATGCATACTGTCGCCATGTTTCATGCTTCCAGGTATGGCAGCATTATACAGCAGATACAACACCAATGTAGCCATCATCTAAACGCAAAAGCTTGCCGTAAGCCAGTAAAATCTTAAATGTAGATCACAATGACCTTCTTTTGTTGAAAGGGTGTTGTACGAATATGGATGCATACAATCATATGTTTGATGATCATTGCATAAACAGTGTTTAAAACTGAAACCACGTCAGTGTAGTATGAAATGTATATTTCCCGACCTACTAAAAAGTCTTAACCTCATCGAGTTAAATGTGAAATAAAGGAACAGTGACTTTCCTATGTGGCATTGGTGAAGTTCAAATAGACATACGAAGTCATACAATTTGACGATCCTATCATGAATAAATGTTGAGAAATAAAATTAAGAATGAATTAACCAAAGATTTTAAAGGGTAAGTCATAGGTAAGAGCGACCTACATTTGTGATGAGAGTGGAGAACAGATCAAGACGCATTCCATCTTCAGCTTGAATAAATTGATATTTAAACTGTTAAAATATACGTCGTACATGAATATGGTTGTTAATGAATTAAACGCAACAACATAACATAAGCCAGTAACACGTGAAAGGCAGATCACATATAATTTTCTTTGTGGTAAGATTGTGGTACTAATGTGTATTCACATAAACGGTAGTTCGGTGACAAATCATTATTTCATTGCATGCATCAGACAAGTCATTTACCTGTGTGGACTGGTTTCATTTAAAATCTTACATAAAAAGCACACCAAGAGAAGCAAGTATTTCCTAACACTGGGCTGCAAGCGAGTGTAAAGCACATTTTCTGGTGCAATGGCAAAACATGGAGATTTAAACATGAGCAAATTATATGCACAAAAAATAATTTCATCTTTAAATCGGGTCATGTTATCCCCATATTAGAACTCACAGAAAATTGCATAACGCAGTTGTAGCTGTGGATCCCATTATTATTGTCTTGTAGAAACGGAAACATATAAACTTTAATTTGAGAGCCGCGATAAGTAAGCAGAAATTTTGAATATATATATATATATATATATATATATATATATATATATATATATATATATATATATATATATACATTAAACTGACAACGAACAGTGCGAAACTAATATCTAGCTAGCCTGAGTACTTTCGACTCTTTAATGAGTCTTTTTCAAAGGCAAATACAAAACATGTCTATGTGTGTGATTTTGATTTTTAACGTAGCTTTAACAATTTTTCAGTCATATCGCTACGATATCTGCAGTGTGACAGTTTATAGTGATGTCCAGCACTGGGGCATCATGCCGCAGACAATGTAGCATGATGTCCCACCCAGTCACATTATCCTGACACCAGGCCGACCAGTCCTAACACTAACCTCTTAATGCTGAGCGCCAAGCCAGGCAGCTGTTAGTACCATTTTTGTAAGTCTTTGGTATGACTCGGCCGGGGATCGAACCCACGACCTCCCGCATCCGAGGCGGACGCTCTAACCACTAGGCCACCGGAGCGGTCGATGATTTTGTCTGGGGTTGTCTGGATGGTAGGTCAGGATAAATGATGTCCTATCAGCCTTTTCCTTCTTTCCATATTTTAGTAGGTCATCGCGATTTGCTTGTTTGTCGGTTGGTTTGGAGTAGATGTCAGTATGGAGTTTGTTTTCCACTCCAAACAAATTGACAGACACCACTATCTCCTTCCAAGCAGCTGTCATCCAAAACACTGCATTAGGAATATCCCATATAGCCAGGCACTGAGGATACGCAGAATTTGCTACGACGATGAAGCATTCCTAGAAAGGTCTGAAGAGCTATCTAAACATTTAATTTACCAAGATATTCCCAGAAACTGTAAATTGCAGGGAAACAGGAAGCTTGCCGACAGATGAGAGGATATCCTAGACATCACATCACGGCGCGTGATTAATCAAGATCACAGTTTATTGCGAGTTGACCTCAAGAACTCATCGAAATTCAGTTAGATGGTATTACGATATGATATTTCTCGGATGTATCGTCGATACCAACATGGAATTAAAACTGGCATTATCCTTTGTAGGATTTCTTTGAATTTTTTTGTTGAGGAAATGACTTGATTATTAAAATACTCTATCAAAAAACGCGGGTGTGACTTCGAGAATAAAATTTGTAGTTGATATTTCAGCTGATTCCGTTATATACATCTTGTCATCTATGATCTTATACTTTCTTTTCCATATAGCACACGGATTTCAATGATGCTACAATGCTCTAAGCGTGGGGTTTATATCTGGCGTCTTTACATTAGTTAAGTTGCTGTGCTCAGACAGTTTGTTTTGACCATGGGATCAAACGTTGGCTGGCAGTAAATGTGTGATAAAGATGGGAGTTGGCTAGCTATAAATGGATGATATAGTTAGGAGTTGGCAAGCTATAAATGGGCGATATAGATGGGAGTTGGCAAGCTATAAATGGGCGATATAGATGGGAGTTGACTAGCTAGAAATGGTGATATAAATGAGAGTAGCTAGCTATAAATGGGCGATATAGCTGGGAGTTGACTAGCTAGAAATGGTGCTATAAATGAGAATTGCTAGCTATAAATAGGCGATATAGATGGGAGCGGGCAAGCTATAAATGGGCGATATAGATGGGAGTTGGCAAGCTATAAATGGGCGATATAGATGGGAGTTGACTAGCTAGAAATGGTGCTAGAAACGAGAGTAGCTAGCTATAAATGGATGATATATATATATAATTTGGCAATATGAGTATGTTTACCATAAGCTGTGTTCAGTAGCAAACTCTCTGTACTTAAATTTAGTAACTGCTCTGGTCAGGAACTTAGACCTTCATGATCCCTTGATATTTTCATGCAAATAACTATCCAAAATTTTGCAATAATGATACACCATTACAAATAAAAATAGCTATCTACGACCGTTAGCAAGGAAATAAATACACTTAGGACGCAACACAATTACCTTTTTCATTCTCGAGAGGCACGTTAAATAATAGAGATCCTTCTTGAAATCAATACAAAACCTCTGATAATTTGCGGTGTCTTAATTAAAACTCGCTTCTAGAGAAATGCTGCCAGATGAGAAATTGCATGATCTCTGATTTTCCAGAAGTAAATGTGAATCGTGCCCAGATAACTCGCAAACCAGCTTAAAATGAGACATTGTCTATGAGTATTTAAAAAGTGGTTAAGCATAAAGATATGGAGAATGATAATAAAAGACGCTGATTTGCGAAAATGTCCAGTCACATTAAACATCCAATATTCCAAGATTGTAAGTCCTCATATCTTTTAATATCAATAAGGTATTAAATATAAATGCATACACATCGATTCTTTGTCAAGATGACACATGTTAATTAAGCCACTGAATCCAAATTTTACAATGAGGGCGATCATGATTTACATAAATGACGTCATAGTCCTACCGGATATGTCATTTATTATGGGCAGTGATGGCTTAAACTCAAAAGGAGGAAATGCTCAGGTATCTTTCACCAAGTTATCAAATATGAATAATTGCATTAGTTTTCAAACGTAACAAAGATTTATATCTTTAGGACGTAACTGTGTGATCAGGCGCAAACTGCGTGCATTTATGTTCAAAAACTGTATGGAGAACTACTTAAACAAAATGCTTTAAACAGAGTCACGTCAAAAGTAACCAAAGTAAACACCGAAAGAGAAGGTTTACACACTGCATGCCTTCAATTTTTCTTCTTAAAATTCAAGGAATTTTATCTTCACATATTCAGATGACAACTCTTTGTAATTCTTTCCTGAAGAATAAAAACCTGGATACAAATATTGCGTGTACGCTAGGCCAAGGTATGTTGTGTTGCCGTTTGGCTGCATGCAACTATTATGTCTAAAATGGCAGAATTCGGAAACTTTTCGCAAGCTTTGCTCTTTCATGGTACACAATGACCCATCAATATCGGACGTGCCTTCTGAATTGGATGATGTTTAACAAGCTGAATTATCAAGCATTCCGAACGAACTAACTTGACTTTAGTTGACTGCCAGTTCAACTGCAGGATGACCAGAAACGAAAACGATTTAAATTTCTAAAAAAGGAAGGATGACCAGAAATCAAAATGATTTAAATCTCTAAAATAATGAAATTTCTCATGTAGACTCCCCACCTCCATATCAGAGTTGGGAAAATCCAAATCTACCAAGGAAAAGTTAGGGCTACAACATTTCCACTGATACTCCTAATAAATGACATTAAAACTAGACGTAAATGTATATTATGATGGAGGATGAGGTAACGACTAATATAACACTTAGATCCATAGGCCTACCATGTAAGACGCCAATCCTGATAGTCACGATAGAGTGGGAGGGTGAATGATAGACCCTGACCCTCCCCCATAGGAGCTGTCAGGGTCATTGTCTTATTTTGTAAGACTATTGGACCTCCATCGCTATAAACATTTATCAATAGTTTTAATTTCATTTTTATTTAGACTCTGTATTAAGCATAATCTATTAATGAATATGGAATTAGATCTAGGAGCCATTATTAATGGAAATGAACAATTAATTACAGGTGGAAGACTGTGCCCTGATTGTGAAGAAATGGCTACATTGTATGGTAATTGCAACGTTCTGTTTCTTTCAGTTAAGTATCCTGCACAACCAAGGAGAGAGTGTTTGAAAGAATAACTTCTCATTAAAAATTCCTTACCTTTTTGTCCAAGGACTTTGATGCAGTATACAGCAATATGGAGTTTAGATGTAGCGAAAAATAAATGTCATAGACACTTATGAATAAGCCATTTAAAACAACGAGGAGAAATAGAACACGAGCATTTTTCTGCACAAACTGTTTCGAGAAAAAGGGTGTTCGTCAGTCCTGAACAACCCTGGCAGTAGTTCCTGAAAAGATGTAGAGAGGACTGTGCTTGCCACAGGCTTCATTTTATGATGAAAACAATGACACAGATCTACGTGTATTCATGCGGTTGTTAAAATTAAACTTCCAAGTCAAATGAATTCACTTCAAAGTGAAATTTTGAGAGGAATTTATTGTAATGCCACATTTTAAACGAAATACGATGGTATTAAAACTAGTATCAATATGTGTCCAATGATGCCTTTTTAAACATCATAAAACTTGAAAAATGTGACGCTCGTAAGACGACTTACGATTTCTGTTCAAACCAAACGTAATTCGGAATACTCATGATAATCACATTTGGTGGGTGTATGACCTATGGGGAAAGTGAAACAGAATGACATTAAAAAAAAAGCCACCAATGCAAAGACAATGACAACTTGCAAGAAATGCAATAGCTAAGGAACAAAGTCCCAAACCAAATCAAAGAAGCAACATAGTGTTTAAATATTTTTTCCACACCCGTATTTTTTATTTTAATTCATGATTTAGAAACTGGAATAAATAGTGTACCTCGTAATAAAATATAAATGTACACATTTACAATACTAAATCGTATTGCCCAACTCCTTGAAGTGAAAAATAAGACAACCACATGAACATCCAATATATTAGTGGGCGTTTTTCACCCACTCCCCCCCCCCCCCATGCTCATTAAGTCCTGCAGACATCAGTACTTGTAGGAGGAAAAGTTGTATTTACTAACATATAAAAAACATAAGCTCTCAGAGTAAATAAAAATTCACTCTACAAATTAACAGTTCACACATCAAACGATTGTCATTCAAACCCAGAAAAATAGTATCGTTAACACTCCATTGCCCAAGAAGTGTCGGAGAAATGTAGCAAAAGCATTATCGATTACTTTTTTTCTTTTTGACATTTGAATGCAAGCACACTCTTCATTTGTCTGGAAGTTAAATTCAAGAAAATTGCAAATCAGTAAATTAAGCCGGTTAGCAGATATTCAATCTGGAAGATCTGTCTGCATTGGTGTTTCTAAAACTGTGATTTTTATTGAAATTATTAGGTATGGCCAGACTAGAGCCAATAGCGATGGGTGTATGGATAAGACCTCTTTCTCTCCCTCAGTGCCTTAAACTGGATAACTGTTGTAAGAGCATTTTCTTGGTTCTAACGGCACTTTAATACATTACTGGCAATATTATGCAGACGAAACAAAACTCAAAAATGTAAAATTGACTATGAGTCCTCCCGCGTGTTGAAAGAGACGACTAATGGAGGCAGAGGTTACAGTTGCTCCGGGATTGGCGTGCCGACCTCACGACCTAATTAATGTAAGTTAGAATCATGCAGTCGGATCAGACCGGGTCGGCTACCATTTTGTGTGTTTGGGCAATGTGCTTTATTTTCACTGCCTCAACACTACATACTTTTAAATATATTGCAAAATACATTTTAAATGGCAGACGAAAATATCCAGATAATTTATATCTCGTATAAACAGGTGTACCAAATTTCATTTTGCATAGGTCAGTAACTTAATGAGTAACACTACCAACAAGGCTGTGACTACAAGTCATGAAGACGAAAAATGCTACAAAAACAACCCCGCAGATAAAATTAAACGACGTGTCATAGTAATAGTATTCCAAAAAGGTGATCTATATGGGCACACAATAATAACATTTCGCAATTTCACGTTTTAAGCATAGTTTTGTGACACCGTATAAACTAATAAAGGTTTTAAAAGATTAAACACATGCATGTAATCCGAGTAAGTGAAGGATAAAATATGATTTACATTGACCTACTACTGAAATGAGGGAGTTGTTGTTGTTGTTCTAGGGTTTAACGCCATTTTTCAGCACACGTTAGGCTATACATGGCGGCCAGTATTAATGGTGGAGGAAGAACTCGTGAAAACCCCGGAAAGAACCACCGACCCACGAGAAGCTACTGGCAAGCTTTCTCACATAACCACATTGGCTGAATCCGAGACACGAACCGGTGCAGACAGAGGTGAGATTGCAGTGATCCGTAACGGAGAGCGCTTTAGACCACTCGGCCACTTGGGGCCCCCGAAATGAGGGAGTAGTGCTCATAAAAATGCATTCCCGTGCTTCATGATCCTATAAAGGATAATATCGCGGATTATCCAACATGCAGTACGGTCATGACCTAAACGAAATAAATTAACATAAGCCAGTAAAATGTTAAATATAAGTCACAGTGACCTTTTTGATATGGATGCGGTACGAAGAGATCTGTATACAGTTACCCAGGTTAAAGATTATAGCATTAACAGCGAAAATATCAAATTGAAGCAAAGTTAGTAAAATGTTAAAAATGGACCAATGAAATACTTTTACGATGAGGATGTAGCACTCATCAAGATGCATACTGTCGCCATGTTTCATGCTTCCAGGTATAGCAGCATTACACAGCAGATACAACACCCGTGTAGCCATCATCTAAACGCAAAAGCTTGCCGTAAGCCAGTAAAATCTTAAATGTAGATCACAATGACCTTCTTTTGTTGAAAGGGTGTTGTACGAATATGGATGCATACAATCATACGTTTGATGATCATTGCATAAACAGTGTTTGAAACTGAAACCACGTCAGTGTAGCATGAAATGTGGATTACACGACCTACTAAAAAATCTTAACCTCATCGAATTAAATGTGAAACATAGGAACAGTAACTTTCCTATGTGGCATTGATGAAGTTCAAATAGACATACAATTTGACGATCCTATCATGAATAAATGTTGAGAAATAAAATTAAGAATGAAGTCACCAACGTTTTTAAAGGGTAGATCATAGGTAAGAGCGACCTACATTTGTGATGAGAGTGAAGAACAGATCAAGACGCATTCCCTCTTCAACTTGAATGAATTGATATTTAAACTGTTAAAATATACGTCGTACATGAACATGGTTGTTCATGAATTAAACGCAACAACCTAACATAAGCCAGTAACACGTGAAAGGCAGGTCACAGATAATTTTCTTTGTGGTAAGATTGTAGTTATTATTGTTGTTGTTCTAGGGTTTAACGCCATTTTTCAGCACAAGATAGGCTATACATGGCGGCCAGTATAACTGGTGGAGGAAGAATCCTGGAAAACCCAGGGAAGAACCATCGACCCACGAGAAGCTACTGGCAGGCTTTCCCACGTACCCACTCTAGCCGAGCCTTGGACTCGAACTCACGCAGACAGAGGTGAGATGGCAGTGATCCGGAACGGTGAGCGCTTTAGACCACTCGGCCACTCGGGGCCCCCTAAGATTGTGGTACTAATGGGTATTCACATAAACGGTAGTTTGGTGATTCTTGCATGAACACAGCTTGTGGAATAATCTTAAGTCAGAAAATATGACCGAAGTCAATGAAGCGTGACATATAGGTCTCTAAAAAATAAAAGTCCAAGTTTACTGCGATCGTTTATATGGTTTGCATTTGTCTTCTCCCAACCACAACAGCAATTGGTAAGCATACGTAACGGATTTGTAAAAAAAAAAGTGTGATTGCAAAGAAAATGCTAAACCGCGTTATGCAGAAAAGCAAAAGCAAAAGAGGAATAGCGTATCACAACGTATCACCTACCGTATCCAACTTAGCGCAGTTTTCGCTTCTTATGAGTACAACGGTGACGTCATCAAACCTTGTGTTCCGGCTTTCGATTGAAATCGGTTGTCCAGCAAATGTCTCTGATAAACACGGATTAATTCTTACGTATGCGACAAATGGCAGGGTCTTTTGTTCGAGGGAGAAATTACATAGCTCATAATAGGATGAAACGTCAATATTTTGTAGCTTTAATGGCACCCAACGATGTATAGGGCCAATATCTTTCAAGATTCGTTACTATTCTGATGCATATCTCTCTCTCTTTCTCTCTCTCTCTCTCTCTCTCTCTCTCTCTCTCTCTCTCTCTCTCTCTCTCTCTCTCTTCTATATATATATATATATATATATATATATATATATATATATATATATATATATATATATATTTTTTTTTTTTTTTTTTTTGCATAGAAAGGTAACTTTGAGGCTTTAAAATTTGCTGACAGTATGAAGCAAAATCCGACTGTGCGTAACAACAAAGTTATTTCATTGCATCCATCAGCCAAGTCATTATTTCATTGCATGGGGCCCTGAGTGGCCGTTACGGATCACTGCCATCTCACCTCTGTCTGCACCGGTTCGAGTCTCGGATTCAGCCAATGTGGGTATGTGAGAAAGCTTGCCAGTAGCTTCTCGTGGGTCGGTGGTTCTTTCCGGGGTTTTCTCGGGTTCTTCCTCCACCATTAATACTGGCCGCCATATATATATAGCATATAGTGTGCTTAAAAATGGCGTTAAACCCCACAACAACAACAACAATTTCATTGCATCCATCAGACAATTCATTATTTCATTGCATGCACCAGACAAGTCATTATTTCATTGCATGCATCATCAGACAAGTCATTATTTCATTGCATGCATCAGACAAATAATTTACCTGTGTGGATTGATTTCACTTACAATACTACATAGAAAACACGACAAGAGATTCATCTATTATATATTTCCCAACATCAAACTGAAAGGGAGTGTAAAGCATATTTTCTGGTGAATTTGCAAAACATAAACATTAAACAAGATCAAAATCATATTCCCAAAAAAGAATTTCATCTTTATATCGGGTCCTCTAATCCACATATTAGCACTCATTGACAATTACATAACGTAGATGCAGATGTGGATCTCATTATTATCTCACAGACAATTACATAACGCAGATGTAGCTGTAGATCCTATTAATATCCCATATACAATTACATAACGTAGATGCAGCGTGGATCCCATTAATATCCCATAGACAATTACATAACGCAGATGTAGCTGTAGATCCCATTAATATCCCATAGACGATTACATAACGCAGATGTAGATGTGGATCCCATTATTATCTCACAGACAATTACATAACGCAGATGTAGCTGTAGATCCTATTAATATCCCATATACAATTACATAACGTAGATGTAGCGTGGATCCCATTAATATCCCATAGACAATTACATAACGCAGATGTAGCTGTAGATCCCATTAATATCCCATAGACGATTGCATAACGCAGATGTAGATGTGGATCCCATTATTATCTCACAGACAATTACATAACGCAGATGTAGCTGTAGATCCTATTAATATCCCATATACAATTACATAACGTAGATGTAGCGTGGATCCCATTAATATCCCATAGACAATTACATAACGTAGATGTAGCGTGGATCCCATTAATATCCCATAGACAATTATATAACGCAGATGTAGCTGTAGATCCCATTACTATCCCATAGACAATAACATAACGCAGATGTAGCTGTGGATCCCATTATTTTCTCACAGACAATTACAGAAAGCAGATGTAGACGTGGATCCCATTATTATCTCACATACAATTACATAACGCAGATGTACCTGTAGATCCTATTATTATCCCATAGACAATTACAGAACGCAGATGTAGATGTGGATCCCATAGTTATCCCATAGACAATTCATTAATAACATAATGCTGGAAGTAATTTTTCTTTCAACTGACAGCGTTTCCTCGCTTACTTAACTCACACGTAGCTGTCGATTTCGTTATTGTTGTCTTATTGAAACAGAGAAAAATAGACCTCTGTTAGCTAAGCATATAAATAAACATCGCCTCCAGATTCTGGAAATGAAAGCTCGATATATCTCTCGTATCATCTCTAAAAATGTTGATAATTATTAAACAACCACTTTTAGCTGGACATAATGAAAATAGAAAATTTTGTTTTAAAATGTCTAATATGTCGAATTTAAGTTTTCAACGAAAACAATAATGCGACAAATTATGTCTCAATGAAAATTTTGGTAAATGCCTAATGGTGGCAACACTGCAAGAAATCAATGCCAAACGGTGACAAAGCTGTAAGAAATCAAAGCATAATGGTGGCAAAACTGAAGGAAAATAAATGACAAATGGTGGCAAAACTGTAAGAAATAAATCCCTAATGGTGGCAAAACTGTAACAAATAAATGCATAATATTGGCACATCTGTAAGACATAAATGCCTAATGGTGACAAATCTGTAAGACATAAATGCCGAATGGCGGCGAAACTGTAAGAAATAAATCTCTAATGGTGGCAAAACTATAAGAAATAAATGCCTAATGGTGGAAAAACTGTGAGAGAAAAAAATGCCTAATGATGGCACATCTGTAAGATATAAATGCCTAATGGTGGCAACACTGCAAGAAATCAATGCCAAACGGTGGCAAAGCTGTAAGAAATCAAAGCATAAAAGTGGCAAAACTTTAAGAAATAAATGCCGAATGGTGGCAAAACTGTAAGAAATAAATCCCTAATGGTGGAAAACTGTAACAAATAAATGCCTAATGATGGCACATCTGTAAGACATAAATGCCTAAAGGTGACAAATCTGTAAGACATAAATCCCTCATGGTGGCAAAACTGTAAGAAATAAATGCCTAATGGTGGCGCATAGGAAGGACATAAATTCCTAATGGTGACAAAACAGTAAGACGTAAATGCCGAATGGTGGCAAATCTGTAAGAAATAAATGCCGAACGGTGGCAAAACTGTAAAAATATATCGCTAATGGTGGCAAAACTGTAAGAAATAAATGCCTAATGGAGGCAAATCTGTAAGACATAAAAGCCTAATGATGGCAAAACTCAAAGAAATAAATCCCTAATGGTGGCAAACCTGCAAGACATAAATGCCTAATGGTAGAAAATGGAAGAAATCAATAAAAATTCAAGAATCTTTTCAAGTAAAATTCATATTTCAACTTTATCTTTTACTTCGGTTTTTAGTTTAATGTGATATGAATAGTGTGTGGCGATATACGGACAAAGTGAATTAGCATTACAAGACTCGCTGGACCTGCATATGAACAAGATTTATACCTACAAAAAGGTTGGGCCTGTTTACGGACAAGGGAATGGAACAGGTGGGGTGACGTCACGGTACTCGACATTGGCAACAATGTTGCAAGTGGCTGACCTCAGTCGGGTGGAATAGTGTGGAAAGGGGTTGAATAGAATACACGCACCTCTAGGGACAAATACACACACACACACACACACACACACACATTAAGACAAAACTATGGCAAAGAGAATAGATATCTTTTCGAGGCAATAGAGTCGCCCTGAAAAGGGTCGTTCTTTTTTATGTTAACACCATTCAGTTAACATAGGGGTCATCGTATAGGTTTTTTCTCTTCCTCAAACTTCGTCTGATCTCTGGTCCGTAGATGAGGACTCGCTTACGACAGCATTGCCTCTTCAGATAGATCATTCGTTTCCAAACGGTCGTATCGGTGATCTTGATGATTGTCCATGATGATTTGAGACACATGGGTAAGTCCGTGCGGAACAGCATGACGATACTTTCGTAACGAAAGATCCACCCTGTACCAGCTACTAAGACTCGAGTATCGCAATAAAAAAAAACACACCCAACGGTCATTTTCAGTGCCACTCATTTCTATCGAAAAGAAATAGTATTCATTTTGCAAAATTCAATCAAAACTCAAAATCCATTTTTTGACCCATGAAGGATGTGTGTGAGTGCGTGAATGTAGGTCCTTATAGTTATAAAAATCAAAACCAAGAGACACCTATGTTTTTCTTTCTTGTCTATTCTGGTATAAATTTACCATCCAATTTCTAAACACACGACAACACTTTAAAACGTTCATTATCTTCTGTCTCTTTGTTCACTCTCGAGTTTTTTTTATTTTTTTAATAAATTTCCTCACAGGTTTCTCTTCTTCCTCACTTTTGTCTCGTCTTCTTTTCTTCTTTTTCTGGACCTGTTGTTTTTTTTTCTCTACTTCCTGTTCGGAACCCCTCTCTTTCGCCTGCTCCTGTTGTTTCTTAGGACAGTCTGAAGACTAATATTCTTTCTCGTCACAATAATAACAGGTATCTTGACTTTTTTCTCTTCTGATCCCTGTCTTGCTTTAATGATCTGGACACTCTGTAGCCCAATTCCCTTTCTTCTGAAGATACAGCAAATATCCTGACTTTTATCTCGAAAGGAAGGGGAGTAGTCCGTCGGTTTCTGTGAAGAAAACCTTCGTATGACACCTCGCAAAGCTCTGATCAGAACTTCGATCTGTGTTGGCTCTTCCATCTTTCTGGTAGGCTTGAGATTGAAATGAATACTAGGAGGGAAGACACCGATCCTTTATATAGGGAAGACACTGGCCTGTCATTGATATATAGGGACACATGGCGGTTCAAATGTAGTCATTTGACTCGTTTGCAGTCAAGATGAAACGATCGCATCCTTTTGTGGAGAAAAGAGAAGAAAGTAAGAGACAGAAACGTGACCTATTACCTCGCAAAGTAGCCGAAGTCTTGGCTCAAATCCATGCCAGCAATTTTGAAGATGACCTGAGTGAACCAGAATCCAGACCCATTGAGTCTAGACCAAACCAAAGAGCACTACCAGTAACTCCTGAAAAGTAGTACCATGATTTCACAACGTTGTCAACCTTGTCAAAAATAGTTTGTTTGTTTGTTTGAAATTATATGTTGGTTAATTGTTGTTTGAATACAAATGTTCTGTTTTGAAAAAAGTCTTGCTGGTGGTTTGTTTCAAACAACACTGTAAATATATGCTTCTTGACTTTATTATCCCTCACCATAAAGATAAGCTTTACAGCTTTCCGATCCTAACCATTATAGGGATGTTTTCTATCGCATCCGCGCTTGACCCACATAAAGTGGGGGGTAGTCTCCAGTTCAACATGACGATAGTAACAAAGCCCTACTAAATGCCAAATCCGGCAGTCCCCGCACCTTCTATACCATATTCGGGCAATTTTCATCAAGCTCCACCTCGAATGTAGTAGTACAACGCCCATCGGACGTGATTTCATACGTACCACGCGACGATCTGTCAGTTTCATTTTCAGGTCAAGGAAAACCTTTGAATCCAGATTGGATTAACCAAACTCTCTAAATGCCCTCTCCCATATAAAGCACTATAGGAAAAAACAACCCGAGTGCATCAGCAAACATCGCATCCCAAATAACCATGTCACCCTTAAGTAGCTAAGAAATATTAAATTTATCCCCTAAGAGGAAAAATCCCATCCAAATTGATTTCAACTACAAATCAATGGCAGCCATGGAGGAGTTTACCCCAGAACTCTCCTCTCCACCTGCTGCAGACGTTGGGACTTTAACCACAAAGGAAGAGGATAAAACACTCACAGACATATCTAAAAACCAAACTGTACGTCCCGACTTTCTCACTTGACTGAACCACCCATCCCTTATCCACCGTCTCACCCCAACTCTCCCTCATATTTAAATCGGTGCCCAATTGTTTACCCACCCCAATGATTATCCCCGTTATTACCTTCACCTAAAATCCTTATCCTTCCACCTTCTCCAAACCAGCAAGTTAATAATGCGACATACGATCAAATTCTGTCCATTATCGATATTGGCTGTGGCAGGAGTAACCGGATAGACCAGAAGACTTCCATACCCCCAAAGGCACAAGCAATAAACCCCAATAGACCGAACGGCAACTCCAACAGAAGACTTCCATCCCCCAAAGCCACAAGCAATAAACCCCAATAGACCGAACTCCAAGTTCAATCGCAAGGCCAACGACAGACAAAACCCAATGCACATTCGTCATGAAAGATAATTCATTCTAGTCAACACCGGGACTCTCAAATTAAACAGATACATAAGAAGTATCAGGAACATAAGAAGAACAAATCAGCTTTCTCATGCATGCCCTAACATCCCCTTGAAAGGAAAAAATTAATTACTAGTACAAAAAACATATCAAGGAAAAGGAAAAACACCTATCAAAGGAATACCAAAAGGCAAAAAGACGAAGACGGAAGAATCCAAGAAGATAAACCAAAATATGCATGCAACCACCCAAGAACGCACAACAGCCAAACCCAGAGCAAGAGAACATACCACAGCAAAGAGCGCACACTCTAATCTCCTGTGAAAACTCAAAATCTATCAATCTCAGCAGAGAAAGCATTGCATCGACTCTGACGAAAACCGAATCAGCCGCCGTTCAAATCATCACACCGAAAACCAGATATATCATAGCAAGATGTAGTACTATAAGGCAGGTGGCAAAATACATGGAAATCCAGCTGATCGGTCCAATCAGAATACACGTCGTATATATAAATAAATAAATAAATAAATATATATATATATATATATATATATATATATATATATATATATATATATATATATATATATATATATATATATATATATATATATATATGGGCAAAACCAGGCAAAACAAACTAACAATAGCCGGGGACTTAACATAAAGAAACCTGAATTAATGATCAAGCGCAATAAGACCAATCACAAAGTAGATATCATTTGTATCCAAGAAACTATAATTCATCGAAACTCGAAATACCTGCTGAAAATCCCAGGCTTTTCAAACAGTAAATTCATTATGAGAGATAACGAAAACAAAGGGGGAGGTCTTGCAATTTTTTGTCAGCGACCTACTCACAGACACATCGTTAGGACAACATTCAAATTCCCAGATTGACCCAGATAACCCTTGAGTACCAATCGATACTCATTCACATTGGCCTTCTTACAATGAAACCTTTTAATATTTCTGAACCTGGTAAACTCCATGTTTCCTCTCTTAACTATGCTCCATTAACCAGCTCTGCAAATGAGTATTTAATTTGTGGCGATTTCAATGCACATAGCAAACGTTGGGAAAGGGGATCACCTGAATAAGAGAGGCTAAATGATTAAAGAATGTGTATGTAACAACCACCTAGTTATACTAAATGACGGGACCAAAACTAGGATTAGCCCCGAGGACGGTTCTGTATCAGCACTAGATCTGACAATCTGCACCCCAAACTAGCAGCCATGACTAATTGGGAAGTGGATAGAGTAACCACGCTAGGTAGCGACCATTTCCCAATACATATTACCATAAATGTTACAAACTCAATCGCTACCGCATCAAAAATACATAATCTGAGACTAGATAAAGCTGATTGGCATACATTTGGTTCCTTACTTTCCGGCATAATTATAGCAAATTTGCAAGACGAGGATATCGACACATATAACAGTAACATCCAACAATAACATCATGGAGGCGATAAATGCAGCTGCCACAAAAGCATCCTCAAAACAGGAACAGGAAACAACTCAATTGCAAAATCGCCCATCCCATGGTAGAACGATGTCTGCAAAAATACAATCAATGAGAAGAAGAAAACCCTTAACATATTCCGTCACACAGTGCAATCAACAGATGCTTCAGATATATAAAGCGGAGCGTTCTTCAGTCTGTCTACTCCAGTGCTCACTCGTTAAAATGAGTAGACTAGCAGAACAGCTTTAGCTCCAAATGGAGTATGCCAGGTGCATTTTATATGAGCTGGCTATGGAGGCCATAACAGAATCAGCTAGGATACAAAAGAAAGTGGAAAAAGAATAAAGAGAAGGAAGAAAAATCCTGCCTCACCTCATGCTAAGGCCTCTGTGTGAGGTCGTTCCTGAGGTGAGGACACCTCAACAGACATTACTAGCACAACAATCAGTATCAATACCACGGCAACTACCATCACCACAACTTTTACCACCATACAAAGACCGATGTTTCCCCAGACTGAAAACTAGGAGGAGATAAGGAGACCTCATCATCATCATCCACGGGTGTGGAATAGAAGAAGAAGAAGGCAGAGGGAAGTCTTCACTATCCCGCAAAGTGATGACTGGGATGATGGGCCTATCCAATCTGCCTCTGCGCTTCCAGCCATAAATTGGGAGCAGGACTGGAGCAGACGTTGCATGTTGGGGGCTAGACCTGGGAGGTGTCAGCATTAAGAGGTGCAACTAGAGTTCTAAAAAGTCCTTCTCAGGGCTAACCAGATCTCTAGAAAAGAGACTATTCAAGCTGTCAAAAAATATAATTATGTGTGTGTTTGTTTGTTTGTGTGCGCGCGTACGTTTGTTTGTGATTGTGTTCATTCGTACCTTTGTGTATGTGTGGAGTTGTTAGTGTGCGCTCGAAAGTTTCTGTGTATGTATGTTTGTTTCTCCCCTTAACAAAAAACCCTTGTCCCTACACTATGTGGATAGTATACAATGGGTGTTTACTTTCCTTCTGTGATAATAGTAGATATTGGGGTGATTTTCTTCCGTTCTGTGTTGATAGTAGATACTGGGGTTATTTTCTTCCCTTCTGTGTGGATAGTAGATAATATGCAAAGTTATTGTAAGGGGTGTTTCGCGCCATTCAACATTGAATATAAAATGGCTTCTAACACAATATATAAAATGAAGACGCTGCAAGAGGCAGTAGATTATCTGGGCATGGTGGATGAATTTTTAATTAGAATGGAGGATGGCGAGTATAGCCCACACATACTCAAAATGGAAATAAACAATTTAAAGAAGACCCAGGAAAGACAGAGAGCTATTAAAAAAAGAAAAGGAGAAGAAGGAGGACAAAGAGAATAAATAGAGAACGAGAGCTTGGTACGAAAGGATAGAAAAAGAAGAAGAGAACGAGAAGAGAAACAAAGAGGAGGAAGAGAAGGAGAAAGAGGAGGAGAAAAAAAAAGAATGTTGGAGAGAAAACACGAAGTTGGTGGAGGAAAAGGAGAAATTAGAAGAGAAAGAAGAAAAACCCCAAAGGTCTTTTTTCAGGGTCATTCCATGGTCTCAGAAAAGTTTACTCTCTTGCTAAAAATTTTTTAGTCGACTTTATATTTTATGTGTGATAGATTGATGTTCATAAATCTATGTATGTGTCATATGTCTATGTCTATGTATTTGTCCCCGCTGTCACTGTTTCGCTGGATTGACGTCAGCCACTTGCAATATTGTTGCCAATGTCCATTACCATGACGTAACCCCACCTGTTCCATTCCTATTGCCTCTATGCAGGCCCAAGTTTTTGTCACTATGTATGTATGTATGCATGTATGTATGTATGTATGTATGTATGTATGTATGTATGTATGTATGTATGTATGTATGTATGTATGTATGTATGAATGTATGTATCTATGTATGCATAAATTTTGGCGAATAACAAGTCGTACTCCAGCACTATTTTTAGTTTTATCTAAACTCTGTGTCTCCCTTGATATCCCCAGAAACGTCTGTTGCACAAAACAGGAAGCCAGCCAATAGATGAAAAGATATCGTTGACATCACGTGGCGGCATGTGATTAATCAGTCGGTTTATTGCGAGACGACCTTTTAAGAACGCCTTGTAATGCAGATGGATCTTACAATTCTGTGATATCTCTGGGACGTATCGTCGATACTAGCAAGTACTACTGGTATTATCCTTCGTATGGTTTCTTTACAAAAAAATTTGAGGAAGTGACTTGATTATGGGACTAATCAATGAACGTGGGTGTGAACTCAAGATTAAAATACGGAGTTAATATTTCATCTGATTATATTGTATACATCTTGTCATGCTAAAAGCACATTGATTATATGGGTCATTTTCAAGAAGAAATTAAAATTTCGATAGACTGCACCGATTGTCAAAGCATATGTCTGTAAATATGTAAATAAAGCTCGATGGCTTAAACATATTCTCTGCGCCATCTGTCAAAAAACTCGTGTTTACCCTTATTCGTCCAGTTCTTCCATTCAAATTTTGACACTAGTTCGTGTTTAGTATAATTTCAGATTCGTACAAATGTTGTGAAGACTGTAGAACATTTGCAAAAATCTCACTGTGAATGTTAAGAAAAAATCTCGAGTATAAATATGAGCTAATAGATTCAACTTTGAAATAACTTCAACTGCTCTCCTGTCGCAACGGCATAATGTATAATGTATTCTAATTTTTCTCTTGTTTGCATTTCTTAGAGTTCGACCAAGTCGTATCATATTTGTTCCCATGCATTTTAGACCGTTTTAGAATGTAAAGCACCGTTCCTAGGGTTTAACCATAAAACTAAAATTCTGTATTTTAAATAAATTAATCAGTACGTTTCATATGCTACTGTCAATCACGGACCAGTTGCTCTGTTGTAGACATGTCTTCGTGCTTTGCTACATCAATTCATAGTTGGTATCATTTGCAGGCTTATTTTGGGCATCTGCACAACATTTAGAAACGTTTAAAGTACATTTCATGGCAGAACTTATGGTCTGAAGCAGAACTATCAAATATATACCCCTCGATGTAAGTCACGCATTTCTCAATATGTTATCAAAGCACATCATATCCAGGTATGTACCACTCGATGTAAGTCACGCATTTCTCAATATGTTATCAAAGCACATCATTTCCAGGTGCATTTGAAAGACAAATACAATTTATGTAGATTGCAAAAAAATTTGTCAGGCTAATTTTAATTTTTAATAGATGCATCCATGGTTTAAAAGTGAATCTAAAATTGTATCATATTTAATAGTTCTATCTGAATACGCTTTTTCAAGTTCGGTTAAATCAAGTCATATTTAGTATTATTTATAAAGCTAAATAAATGTTTGTTTTTTTTTTGTTTGTTTTTTTTTGTTTTTTTTTTAAGGACTGCACAAAACTCGTGAAAGTTTAAAGTAAATTTATTGGCAGTTCCAGGGTCTAAACAACAGCATAAAGTTATCTCTTTGGAATAGCGTGGCCCACCTTCCTGCCAAAAATGTCAGCAATATACAAAACTACCTTAGTGCATGCGTTTCATCAAGCTTGATCAAGTCAAGTTATATGTGTAGACCTTTGAATCCTAAATGATTAAGACTGTAACATTTATTAAATCTCAGATTAAATTTAAGGCCAGTATTTTGGGTCTCAACATGAGTAAAATTCATAACTTTGAAATAATACCAAATTCCGTCTTCTTTCGTGACTGTTGAACAACCCAAGTTCTCACTTCTGTTTGCCTGTTGAACACATGTGTATTGTTGAAAAAAACTATGTATTCTGTTGTAACTTGAATATACGTCTATTGTTCAAATGACCCAAACTATTCCTTTCTTCTTGTCTGCTGAATATGTCTATTGTTCAAATGACCTAAAATCTCCCTCCTGTCGTGATTGTTGAATATGTCTGTTGTTCGAGTAACCCAAAATCTCCGTCCTGTCGTGATTGTTGAATATATGTCTGTTGTTCGAGTAACCCAAAATCTCCCTCCTGTCGTGACTGTTGAATATATGTCTGTTGTTCGAGTAACCCAAAATCTCCCTCCTATCGTGATTGTTGAATATGTCTGTTGTTCGAGTAACCCAAAATCTCCCTCCTGTCGTGATTGTTGAATAAATGTCTGTTGTTCGAGTAACCCAAAATATCCCTCCTGTCGTGATTGTTGAATATGTCTGTTGTTCGACTAACCCAAAATCTCCCTCCTGTCGTGATTGTTGAATATATGTCTGTTGTTCGAGTAACCCAAAATCTCCCTCCTGTCGTGATTGTTGAATATGTCTGTTGTTCGAGTAACCCAAAATCTTCCTCCTGTCGTGATTGTTGAATATATGTCTGTTGTTCGAGTAACCCAAAATCTCTCTCCTGTCGTGATTGTTGAATATATGTCTGTTGTTCGACTAACCCAAACTCTCCCTCCTGTCGTGATTGTTGAATATATGTCTGTTGTTCGAGTAACCCAAAATCTCCCTCCTGTCGTGATTGTTGAATATATGTCTGTTGTTCGAGTAACCCAAAATCTCCCTCCTGTCGTGACTGTTGAATATATGTCTGTTGTTCGATTAACCCAAAATCTCCCTCCTATCGTGATTGTTGAATATGTCTGTTGTTCGAGTAACCCAAAATCTCCCTCCTGTCGTGATTGTTGAATATATGTCTGTTGTTCGAGTAACCCAAAATCTCCCTCCTGTCGTGATTGTTGAATATATGTCTGTTGTTCGATTAACCCATAATCTCCCTCCTGTCGTGATTGTTGAATATATATCTGTTGTTCGAGTAACCCAAAATCTCCCTCCTATCGTGACTGTTGAATAGATGTCTGTTGTTCGAGTAACCCAAAATCTCCCTCCTGTCGTGATTGTTGAATATGTCTGTTGTTCAATATACCTAAAAGATCTTACTTCTATCGTGACTATTAAATATGTCGCAAAATGCGTCTTATTTGTATATTTTTGAAAGCTGCAGATACATTTCTGTCTTTTGCGGACCTCTCTTAAAGAAAATTTCTTATTTAAGAGCATTATTTTGGGCAAACTTAACAATAAAATATTAACGCTTTTATCATCGCTACCCTATCCAATGGTCCATTTTTTCCGATTCATGTGACTCTTCATTATTCATTCATCGATCTTAATTGGCTGTTATTCAAAAGCCTAATGAACATTTCATTGTTCAATGGTGTTATTATTTATTTTTAGATATTTTTCACAACACCTCTCCCATCTTTAATATTTTTTTAACATTATTTTGTTTTAAAATGTTTGTTTTTGTTTAGGTCATATATTATTCTTTTTTCTTTCTTAAACCACACGTAGATACGGCTTTATTTTAATTATCGTTTTCGGAAGACCAACATTCTGTAACAAATTACAGGAAGTGTGAAGCACTTCGTCACAGCATATCGAAACCAATCTCTCTCTCTCTCTCTCTCTCTCTCTCTCTCAATAATCGATAAAGTTTTCAGTTTATCAGATTATTGGATTTTTAATAATCTTCATCGGCATCCAACTCATCCCAAATTTCATGTGGTTTTTGCACACCGCTAAAGTCTTCACAACGTCTAAGTCATTGGTCAGTTTATAAAATCAAAGACTGACAAACAAATTTGAATTGTCTGGGCATTTCACTGACTTTTTATGTTAGCTGTGTCCAAAGTTTATTATTTGTGTAGGTGATGTTGCTTAATTATCTTGACGAGTTAGTTCACGATAAGAATCGAAGTGAAAACGTAGTGGCAAATCTGGCAATGGTAGCAAATTCGTATTCAGCAGGCGTTTACATCGTCGACCAACCATCACGTCCCTTATAGATGCCCTTGTTTGCAATGTAGCCAGGCATAATAAGAATGTCGTCAGCCAAACTATACATCTGCTAGCTCGTGTCCTTCTTTACAGGCATTATATAAAAGGCATTATATAAAATGCAGGACGTTGACTTCCACAAGCCTCAAGGTTTACATTTTCACATTAACGGGTCAATGGCATGCTCATATGACAGAAATAAGTTATAAAAAGCCCACGGGAAATAACTAATTTCCTAATATTGATTCAAGCAAGATCTAAACTCATTCGAAATAGTTTTTTGCTTTTACTTTTATCAGATCTATTTAGATTGCACTATTCTGTTTTAAATTACTGTATTATCTACAAGCAGGGGGAAATAGTGAAAGCACATTCAGTTTTAGATTATTGTATTATCTACGAGCAGGGGGGGGAAAGTGAAAATACATATTCTGTTTTAGATTACTGTATTATCTACGAGCAGGGGAAAAAAAGTGAAAATACAAGCTGCGGCAGAACAATTTGGCTGGATCTGATTTGGTTGAAAAACATCTTAAAGGAAACCTGATGATATATCCTAGCTACCAGACGCTATAAACATCAAAAATGGTATGTTTCTTCAGAATGGTTCATAGCATAGGAAATGTTATTTCCGTGCATTAGTTCTCAACAAAGTAAGCCAAATAACCATTTACCAACTAAGAAATAGTTTACTTTTAGTGAACAAATTGCATCAGTGTACATTGTACCAGCATTTGAAAGAGTGGAATCGTCCCCTTCCATGTCAAATATTGTCAAGTTTATATATTACACTCGTATCAAATACTACCCATCCCCTAACAAATTTATATATTACTCTCGTATCAAATATTACCTATCCCTTAACATGTTTATATATTGCTCTCGTATCAAATATTACCCATCCCTTAACATGTTAAAACATTACTGAAACTGAAGGAACACAGGCACTTGCCAAATTCAAATCCTCATACCAGACTCAGAATGAAATGTAGATCACCTAAGATCTTGCTTTTAATCATACTACAAGATTCATATATATATATATATATATATATATATATATATATATATATATATATATATATATATATATATATATATATATGTGTGTGTGTGTGTGTGTGTGTGTGTGTGTGTAGTCAGCCTAAGACTGTAGCTCATTATCTTTGTTCTGTAACAGGTACACCTCAATTGAGATTACAGCTAGTAAAATAAACCATTATTACAACATAGCTACATGTTACTCTTATGACCATTTTCGTACAGGTACGCTATAATAACACCCCATTTTCGTACAGGTACGCTATAATAACACCCCATTTTCGTACAGGTACGCTATAATAACACCCCATTGTCGTACAGGTACGCTATAATAACACCCCATTTTCGTACAGGTACGCTATAATAACACCCCATTTTCGTACAGGTACGCTATAATAACACCCTATTTTCGTACAGGTACGCTATAATAACACCCCATTTTCGTAACACCCTATTTTCGTACAGGTACGCTATAATAACACCCCATTTTCGTAACACCCTATTTTCGTACAGGTACGCTATAATAACACCCCATTTTCGTACAGGTACGCTATAATAACACCCCATTTTCGTATAGGTACGCTATAATAACACCCCATTTTCGTATAGGTACGCTATAATAACACCCCATTGTCGTATAGGTACGCTATAATAACACCCCATTGTCGTATAGGCACGCTATAATAACACCCCATTTTCGTATAGGTAAGCAATAATAACATCCAGTTTTAATATAGATAACGTACAACAGCACCTCATTTTCATACATGTAACGTATAATATCACCCCATGAAGTTCCAAGTGACGTCATAACATGCAACAAAAAGGCATAATGACCATGGCATAAAAATGTATTTCAGAGCTAATTCATAATACCATTCTCATAATAGCTAGTCAATAAAACCAACATTTTTTTCTGCCATGCCATAAATGGTATTTTACATTTGTATTCATTTCAAATGAAATGTATGAACCGCGTGGAAAAAATGCAGTCGTGAATAGAGCACTAGTGTATTTCTTATTGAAAAGTAGTTTCCTTCTGTCTTCTGAAGAAACCAGAAGTATTTTAGACGAGTCAACATAATCATATTAAGCAGAAAGAGATTTTAGGTTTGGTTAAATAATAAACGAAAAAATTTATATTCCAAAAACTTGCAGTTGATTTTGTCAAAAATGTTATTTTGACGTGATCCTAAACTAAATTTCATGTCACGTGCATGTTTATACTTTCTTGTTTTGACAAATATATTGTATACGTATATGAAGATATAGCTTCATTTAAAAAATGTATTCTTTTTGCTCTATCCTCAAATGATAATAAAATTAGTTCTATGTATTTTATATTGTATGGTTTTCATAGACTAAAAAGCCTTAACATCAATCCTACATACTGTAATATCCAGATCCAGGGATGCTTCTTTTATCTTCCTGGCATCATTACAATAAATCCGAATTCTTTCTTACTGGCATTACATGAAATGCGAATTCCTCCTTACTAGCAGCATAAACCAAATCTTGTAACTGCAACGCATTCCTCTCATTTTCTACAAATGTAATTACATTTGACTTTAGTGGCCATCTCTGCATAGAAGCGTGAGGTTTTGAGAGTTCGATATAAAAAAAAAGAATTTTTCAACATTACCTTCCCAACATTCATCAAATGAAAGTTTCTGATGAGAATGAGTGCCTCCCATATTTTTCTTATGTCAGCATTTTGAAGGCCTTTGTAATGGAATAGCGATATTTGGCTGCATGTCCAATTGTGTAAACTGACTGCTCAGTCAACGATCATAAAATTTGGGTAACTCGGTGATGAAAAGGATTAACATAATAGCTCTATCAAAATGAATTTTCTGTTAAGCTCATTGTAATATGTATGTATGTATGTATGTATGCATGCATGTACGTACGTATGTATGTATGCATGTATGTGTGTGTGTGTGTATGTGTGTATGTGTGTTCCCTGGATCATGGTTCCCACTACCATCTACACCACCGACAAAAATTATTGGGGATTCCGATAACTAACAAATAACTTAAGTCCCTGACAAAAGAAGCTATACATGCAGACAAAAAGTTTAAATACATTTTGCATCTTGTAAATATGCGTGTTGCCTTCTTTCAATCACTGCATATATAGATAACAACACGTACGCGTACAGGTCACATTGTTTTAATTTTTCCATTCTCTTAAAAAAATAAGTATTTAAGATACACACATAATAATAAGTTGTGCTATTTCATTTCATTATGTGTCCCTATTGTTTGTCATTTGTAATTTGTGTCTGCTATCTTGTAATGGTTCCTCGTATGTACTAATTATTAAAGTAAATCATGTCAGATCTTTAATGATTGCTGTGTATTTTATATTGTCATTGGGTATTTGGCTTTGCATTGCATATCGTTATTACTGTGTATTTGGTATTGTCATTGGTTATTCGACTATGCATTGTATATAATGATTGCTGTGTATTTGGTATTGTCATTGGTTATTTGACTTTGCATTGCATATTATTATTACTGTGTATTTGGTACTGTCGTTGGGTATTTGACTGCATTGCATATCATGATTACTATGTATTTGATAGTGGCATCGGGTTTTTGGCATTGTATTGTATATAATGATTACTGTGTATTTGGTACTGTCATTGGATATTTGGCTTTGCATTGCACATAATGATTACTGTTTATTTCATATTGTCATTGGGTGTTCGGCTTTGCATTGCATATAATGATTACTGTGTATTTGATATTGTCATTGGGTGTTCGGCTTTGCATTGCATATCGTGATAATGTGTAGTTGGTACTGTCATTGGATATTTTGCTTTGCATTGTATATCATTATTACTGTGTATTTGGTACTGTCATTGAGTATTTTGCATTGCATTGCATATCATGATTACTGTGTATTTCATATTGTCATTGGTTATTTGACTTTGCATTGTATATCATGATTGCTGTGTATTTGGTATTGTCATTGGGTATTCGTCTTTGCATTGCATATCATTATTACTGTGTATTTGATGCTGTTATTGAGTATTTTGCTTTGTACTCTATATAATTAATGATTACTATCTATTTGATATTGTCATTGTATGCTCGGCTTTGCATTGCATATCATGATTAATGTGTATTTGTTACTGTCGTTGGTTATTTGACTTTGCATTGTATATAATGATTACTGTTTATTTGGTATTGTCATTGTAAGGTCGACTTTGCATCGCATATCATGCTTACTGTGTATTTTATATTGTCTTTTGGTATTTGGCTTTGCATCGAATGAAATGATTAATGTGTAATTTATAGTAAATTTATGCATAAAATAATAATTTAAAGAAAACTAATAAAGCTATGTTGTAAAATGCCGCATTTTTATAAAATCAAAATTGTATATATAGTCCATGGCATACATTGGACAAATTCCGCTAGCGAGTAGTAACAACATTCGCACGTGGCGGACAAATTGATTGAGCGGTAATGAAGAGAGGTGGGACCGCCTCTTTTTTTATTTTATAGCGTAGCTGATTACAAAGAGCGTGCATTAGATAAAGACAGGTAAATAGTGGTGATACGTTGGGGCACTGTTATACTTTCAAGGGCGAACATGGGCTGAAGACAACCTCAGCTGTTGTGGATTTCTTATTAATCATACAACATGGACACGTAAAATTAATCTACGTCACTTATGCTTTTAAAATTAAAAATGCTGTAAATGCTAGGCCGAGTACTGCATCGTTTCAAAATCAGAATGCAAATAGCGTATAACATAAATATCGCCTATCGTATTCGACATAACATGACGTCGGCTTCTTCTGTTTACAATGGTCATGTTATCAAATCTCGCGTTCCAACTTTCGACTGAAATCAATTGACCCATGGATGTCGTCTATCTACAGTGGATTAATTCGTACGCATGTGAAAAATAACCGGGCTCCTGACGGAAAAATTGTATGCTTCATAATGCTATGTAACTTCGATGTGATCTAGTTTTACTAGCTCCCAACGATGTTCAGAATCACTATATTTCAAGTCGCAGAACTGTGGGGGTTTCGTGCAATCCGTATGTTGCTGTCAGTGGTGTCATTGCCTCGGATGACAGTATTGGTATACTCGCAGTGGGAGACCAAGTCATCGGGACCGACGGGTCTGCAAGGAATCAGGAGATTCCCGAAGGATCCTTTGGCAGACGGGAAGAAATTGGCCATTTGTGGTTGCACTTTGACCATTCGACCAGAGCTGTGGAACCGGAAATACCTTGTGCTTGTCGACTAGATGCCACGACACAGACCTGTTCCAATTAATATTATTTCGTAGCACTTATGAACGAAATCAATAATTCAATATCTAAACGAGAGAAATCAATAATTCTATATCTTTAGGAGTGAAATAAAAGTTCAATATCAAAATGACTGAAATCAGTAATTCAATATCTATGGGAGTGAAATAAAAAATTAAATTTATATAGGAGTGAAATCAATATATCAATATCTATAGGAGTGAAATCAATACTTTAATATCAGTAGGAAAGAAATCAATAATTCAATATCGAGTGAGTGAAATCAATAATTCAATATCTATGGAGTAAAATTAATAATTCAATATCTATATGAATGATATAAATAATCAAGTATATATAAGAGTGGAATCAATAATTCAATATCTATAGGAGTGAAATCAATAATTCAGTATCTATAGGAACGAAATCAATAATGCAATATCTGTAGGAGTTAAATCAATAATGCAATATCTGTAGGAGTTAAATCAATAATTCAATATATATATGAGTGGAATCAATACTTTAATATCTATAGGAGTGGAATCAATAATTCAATATCTATAGGAGTGAAATCAATAATTCAGTATCTATAGGAACGAAATTAGAATACAATATCTGTAGGAGTGAAATCAATATTTCAATATCCGTAGGAGTGAAATAAATAATTCATTATCTATAAAAGTGAAGTCAATAATTCATTATCGATATGAATGAAATCAATAATCAGTGTCTATAGGAGTGAAATCAATAATTCAATATCTATAGGAGTGAAATCAGTAATTCAATATCTAAGTTAGTGAAATCAATAATTCAATATCTATAGGAATAAAATCAATAATTCATTAACTATATGAGTGAAATAAATAGTTCAATATCTATGGGAGTAAAATCAATTACTATATATATATATATATATATATATATATATATATATATATATATATACGAGTGAAATCAATAATTTAATAACTATAGAAGTGAAATCAATAGCACAAAATATGTAGGAGTGAAATCAATAATTCAAAATATATAGGAGCAAAATCAATAATTCAATATCTATATTTATGAAATCAATAATTCAATATCTATAGGAGTGAAGTTAATATGCAGTATCTTCATGAGTGAAATCCTTATATTAATATCTATAGGAGTGAGATCAATAATTCAATATCTATATGTGTGAAATCAATACTTCAATATATATATGAATTAAATCAATAATTCAATAGCGATATTAGTGATATCAATAAGTAAATATCTATCGGAGTGAAATCTATAACTCAATATATATAGGAGTGAAATAAAAAATACAATATCTATAGGAGTGAGAAAACAAAGCGTACAATATATATACATACATATATATATATATATATATATATATATATATATATATATATATATATATATATATATATATATATATATATATATATATATATATATATATATATACATATATATAGGAGTAAAATCGATAATTCAATATCTATATAAATGAAATCAATAATTCAATATATATATATATATATATATATATATATATATATATATATATATATATATATATATATGATTGAAATGAATAGCTCAATATCTATAGAAGTGAAGTTAATAATGCAATATCTTTATGAGTGAACTCAATAATTCAATATCTATAGGAGTAAAATCAATGATTAAATATATATATATATATATATATATATATATATATATATATATATATATATATATATATATATATATATATATATATATATATATAGGAGTGAAATCAATAATTGCATGCGTCGTAATTGTAGATGAAATAAAATGTTCCTATTTTTGTACCAGTTCTAGACATGGATAACCTTGTTGACAGCATCATATCCTGTTCATATTTGTAAATAAATTCAATACATTGCTCGTGTTGATCGATCCGTATATCAATCGTATTTGCTGACAAGTTCCTTGTGTTGATTTTCGTTGGATTACTCATTGAACTTACAGTTTCTGACTAATTCCAGTTATGAATGTTATCATTTCCTTGCATGAGTAATTGAAGCTGATGTACTTCATTGTGTTGAATCCATTGTTGGACGTTATACGCACTAGTAGGGTGTTACATTCATTAATCGTTAAAATACAGTATAAATATATTTCAGCCAGGAAATTTCTTTCAGTGTCTTTGATAAATCTATTTCCAACCCGACTTTACCCTGTTACATAGCGACCTCCCGTATCAGAGGCGGACGTTTTAACCACTTCCGCCACCGTAGCGGTCAAACTGAATATAAAGTATCTATATCCCCATGGGAGTTTGTCAAATACAATAATAAAAACAATTTGTGATACAGTTATTGCGCATGTGTCTTAAGGTTAAATGTTAAAGATTGAAAGCACATTTAAAACTCTCTAGACTATTATACAGCACTCCCTTACTACATAGCCCATCATTACAATACTATTTCATTTTATAAGACTTAATCTCTATTTATTATGTGATAGCCAACGTAACTAGATAGCCCATGATTACAACACAATTTCCTGTTATAAGACTTAATCTTTCTTTATAATGTAATAGACAACTCGTATGTATAATGTACTCTATTATAAAATGGTCTCACTATAACGCCGTATACTCCAGAAATGACAACATTATCACGTGACCGACTAAACCATTATCAATTGAGAGAGTGCTTTATGTAGGTGGAAACAGATTTGATATCGACCTTCCTCACTTATTAACACCGTTGATTAAGAGGTCGCAATTTGCTAATGAAATGCATCAAGTAAATATTATTTTCAGTTGTGAGACTTTTTGGGGGTTTTCTTATTAAATAAGATTAGTACCTGAAAAAGCCGACAACAAGTGTTAAAAGGTACATTTATCATTTAAGTTAAACAAATTTCAATTTACATTTATGTTGCCAGTTGAAAAAAGGGTATCTAATTGGGATATTTAGCATTAACTGCCTTTGTTCTTTGCAACTACTTAGGAGACAAATTTATTTTCGGTCGGTAGAACAACCACGTTAAATGCAGAATCTATCAGGAAATGTGTTTAAAGAAGTGACTTAGAGACAAACTGTTGATACATCAAATGGAGTCAAATCCAATACCCCTTGTGCCCTAACCAGAGACATGACTGAATGCAGGAATGCTACAGGTGTAATAGAATATATAATGTTTCTCTAGTTCATATTCCAAAATAATCTGAACAAAAAATATTCACTAAAATATAAGTGAGAGATCCAATGACCCCATGTAAGGGCACATCCTGTGAGCGGGAGTAGTACATGACAATGATACTCATGTGATCATGTTCCAAACATACACTAATGGTGTAAGACGTTTCTGAAATAAAAGACAAAAGCAATTAAAGGTGCTCTGCCTCTTGATTTCGTTTGCTCCACTCATACATTTAAAGGTACCAAACCTGTGTCAAAAGTGATTTAGGGATTAAGAAATTATTAGAATATAATAAATCCCAAATGTGAAGTGAATTGGGTGAGAGAGTATTAAGATACTAAAATATACTTAACCAGAAACTCTCCTACAGTACTGCATATCTAGACTCTGGGCAAAACCTAACAGAAACACAACCCAAGGTATAACAGAAATGCAGGAAGGATGAGTAATCCTTGTTGTCTGAGGTACTCTACTACCGACATGTTTTCCGTGCAGATCATAACCAAATGACTCCTTTTTTTAGCTGATACATCCCAGCTAGGATGACAATTCCGCCCTAATTTCCAAATTGTGTACGTGAAGTGTAGTTTCAACCCGGGACCATAAACCGCAAAGAACTATCACTTCTAACATAAATCGAGAGGCAAACTTGAATCTGACGCGTCTGTATACCGAGTAGAGTGGGTAACAGGGCGTACATTATAATTCTGAAGCGAAACCGGTCACGATCGGTCCGTCACCTCCAGTGGAGATGAAATTCTGACCCCAGAAGAATCTAAGTCGGCAGTGGATTTCTGTGCAGTTTTCTGTTCGCCAGAAGGAATAATTTGAGAAGGCACAAATATAGCCTTACAGGAGAGCCGGACTGCTGCTGGGTCAAAGGTCCCCGTTATGGACAGATATAGGCAAGCCGGCAACAAGTTCTTGACCTGAAACGCCACCAGAGAGCCCAGATTTTGTATATCATATCATATCCTGTGTAAAATGAATTCGCCCAAAGTTGGTGAGGAAATTTATCTCCAAGTAAACGAAATCCCAAGAAAGGATTAGCTCCAGTTTCTCTAGGTTCGAAATGAGTCCTAGCCAGGTTACTGTGAATCATCCGCGAGAGGACTCTTTGATGCCATTCTACATTAAACAGAGACGAAAGTCGCCCCCTCCTTTATCGTTTGGTTCCACTTGAGCAAACATGTAGATTAAAGGACCTGACACATTTAATCTTCTGTAAGGCAAAGGATAGGGATCCATGGCGCTGTTAATGGAAGGAAGGCTCTCTTCTGTTATGTATATTTAATTTGCATTATTTCTTGGCCTTTCTTAATCATGCTATCTCATATACATCTTTATTTTGTACGCGACCTTGTACAAAAACATCTTAATGATGTATCTGACTAGTGCCATTTATTTTGTAAACAACATAATAGCCAATATTTCTCTCTGAGAATATATAAGATATTCAGATCATTATTTATAGTAAACATGCATTTTTAATTTGGGCTAAAGATACAGTCTTGATTTTTAGCTTTGAAACATCCAGAATGGAATTTGTTTTAAAAAGTTAAAAGCGTATTTTCAGAAAATAGTATTTGCAAGGCAGGTAAAGTAGAGGGATATATAATATTATTTACCTAAGAACTGCTCATTCTTGCTTAACAGCTGAAGCAGAATCAGTCATATTGTTGACTTCAGTTTTTAATTTTGGTGGAATTATTTATCCAAATTATTATTCACAGGTATTGCAAAGTGCTCAATAAATTTCTTGGACTGAAACATTAATTCGGCATTATAGTGAATGCATGATACATAAAAATACTGTTAGCCCGTCACGACACGTCATTAAAACATTAGCATGTTCGAAATTACAAGCACATCAACAGATTTAGTATCGGAATTTATTTGGAATACCGCTGGAATTCAATTGGTATGTTACACATCTTTACTTGTGATAGAACTTTTAGGACTATTTGGGATTGAATTCACAATTCTGTAAGTTCTTTTTAAATTTTCACTTTTGTATTATAGGCAAATAGATTATTTGCTGAATTGTGCAAAATTTGTTGGTTTTCACTCTTTTCTGTTATTTAGTTTAAGACCATCGAGTCGTAACACTTCCCTGGAATAGATATTCCCGCAGGGATTGAAAGAGAAAATTAGACTGGGGGATGCTTTTTCGATCTCTTTCCCTAATCAGACTAGTATGCACCGCCTGCTTATCCCCAACAGAATTGATTGCCCTCTATCACATATTTTGGGCCTCCGCCCACCCGCACCCCCTTCCTTGCTAGAGCACTGCGATACTGAAACTCTTTAGAGGCATCCCTTCGCTCTACACCGCGAGCAACAGATTCAAGAACTCTCCTAACAGAGAGTAGAGCCTACCATGATATAGTTTTGCGTCTCATCAGGTGATTTACGTCTATCGACTTCGTCAGATACAGATTTTATACCTTTCTCGAATCGAAGAGTGCCTACCCTGTTGGAACTATACGATTCTCGAGGAGCAATACGTTTATCAACTTCAGAAGAGACAGATCCCATAATCCCTGAGACCGATGGATGATTTTTCCCATACTCTCCTGGGACCAAGGATATTTTTAAAATCCTATGATCTTTTTGATAGTTAAGTTTAGAAGGAGGAAGGGCGTTTCTACTTAACCTGATAGGTGCGCTGACGTTTGGCCATGACCCTAATATTGTCCAGCCGTACACAATGGAACGGGCAACCGTCCGTTCCTATGAATACTTTTCCTCACATTTTGCAACATTTCTGTAAAGACAAGTTTGTACTCCAGAAGTTAGTACTGCCCTAAACTATATGCAAATATTAAATTTTAAAGTATTTTAAAAAAATTATTTTAATGCAAAATTTAAATTAGTAATGCCTAAGCACGTCTTATTCATAAATAAACTGACAAAGCAGTGCAATAAAATGTTTCATTGCAGTAACTGAGCATACTGCCTAAACAAGTACGTATTAAATAAACAATGTCCACAACGGATGGACAAAACAATTAAGGGTTCTACCTAAGAAAGTGCAATAAATTGTTAAGTCCCATAATTTTTTAACAAAGTGGAATTAAGATTCCGGACTCACAAATGGGTAGTAATACTTAGCTAGGCAAACTTGTAATCGTGATCCTCAAAGCTTGTACTACAATGAAATTCCAACTACAACACTACAGGAATTCTAACAGAGGTAAAAGAAAGGGAAAAAGAAGAGAAGAGCGCAGTTATATGAACACGACGCAATAAAGTCCCATAAGTTATCAAGACATTTAAATTCATAGACAAATAATGCAAGGAATGGGGGAAAATCACTCGATTAAACGAAACATTATAATAATTTGCCGAAAAGTTATTTAAACACGTAAATGAGAACAATTAACAGAGAGAGACTTTAACAAATATAAGCGTAAGCAGCATCCAAGGAAAGCAGGATGAGTATCTCCTTGGAGCCGATGATGTGGTAGTCGGTCTGATTCTTGGTTCTCTCTGTTCTAAATTTTTAGAGTGTTCCACATAATGAGAGTTTGAAATTATGGACTTCGATGAAGGGACTTTGGGTCTCGCAAAGTAAGCAAGGCAATAGTGGCAGTTTTTGTAGATTTGCCTTTACAATAAGTATTGACTCTATCGCTCTATCCAGAAACATGAGACGGGTGGTACTAAGACACTCTATGTCCCTATCCTAGGACATGAGACGGGTGGTACTAAGACACTCTATGTCCCTATCCTAGGACATGAGACGAACGGTACTTAGACACTCTATGCCCCTATCCTAGGATTATAGACGAGTGCTACTGAGACATTCTATGCCCCTATTCTAGGACATGAGACAAGTGGTACTTAGACACTCTATGTCCCTATAATAGGACATGAGACGAGTGGTACTTAGACACTCTATGTCCCTATCCTAGAACATGAGACGAACGGTACTTAGACACTCTATGACCCTACCCTAGGACATGAGACGAGTGGTACTTAGACACTCTATGTCCCTATCCTAGGACATGAGACGAACGGTACTTAGACACTCTATGGCCCTATCCTAGGACATGAGACGAACGGTACTTAGACACTATATGGCCCTATCCTAGGATTATAGACGAGTGCTACTGAGACACTCTATGCCCCTATTCTAGGACATGAGACAAGTGGTACTGAGACAGTGAAGTTATTCGATGCTGACGATTTCCAAATAATATTTAAATGAAGTAAACAGTTGGGGGAAAAATAAGTGTCCAATGTACATTTTTCACAAGTTTCCCTCGAAGTGATCAACGCCCTACAGGCCGAAAAGGCTTTCGAGAAAGTGAAGATAAGACCATTTCTTCCTTTAACTGCCAAGTTTTGGATCCCATTTCTGCCATAATTTCAGCAATAATTTGTTTTTCAAACTGGCTGTTGCGGTCGATGTATTGGATAACAGATTTGCATCATTTCAATCAGGACCAATATGACATCATTTAAGCACAACAATTACCATAAACAGTCTTGTGGGGAAACCACGTGCTGATGTTTGGAATAATAATGATTAAACTATTATTTTAAAGATGGCTGCCATGGTGGCTAGCTTGGACATCAGTTCGGCACCATCCTCAATTTAGGACCAACGACACATCATAAAAAGTGATTTGAAAGCACAATATCGATATTCAGGGGAAGCGGCAATAACAAGATTTTCTATATGGCAAAATTGGAAGTCAGATGTGCACCTCTAGACAGCATATGAGTTATTTTCAGTGAAAGCCCTATGTTGATATGACCGTTCATTGATGAATCATGATTATGGGGGCGCTCATCAATTATTATGTACCTTTGAGAGAGTGATGTATGTAAGGTGAAGTTGTTCGCATTTAAAACATACACAATGGAGAGAATGTTGGCATACATCTATGCTACATTAATGTAATGCAGATGATATTTCTTTGGATATTGTAGTTTTGGAAATTGTACATGATTTAAGCACAATGCTAACTAAAATTATTGCTCCCTTGTGCTAAAAAAATCAACCTGAATTAGTCTAAAGTACACTATCCATAGCAGCTATTAAAATAGGGAAAATGAATTTTGCCAGACTAGACAATACCAGCTTCTGAAAGTGCAATGAATGAATTACCAAATATATAAAATGTAAAAAAGTTATCGGCTCTTTTCTTTTATACAATTTACCTCTGAAGTTCAGGAAGTGAAAATGACCAAGTAGAGCTAGCACTTTTTTGAAAGGTGCACATCTGGAGTAAGGCCAAGCTGTATACTCTATAACCCATATTACACCCATCAATCATACATCAAAATAAAGGGAATTAAAGGTTCTTTGAATTATATCTAAGATATTTAAGGTCTTTTTTAGATAGCCAGTATAACCAGTGCGGATAGCAGGGGAAATTCTTTTTCTTTAAAATTCTAACCCTATGCAAAATACGAAACTGTAGAGCGCCACCTTAAAGCAAATATAAAAATGTATGCATTGTTATGTTAAAACCACATGTTGATATTACCATCTATTCAGCAGGCTTTCAGATAAGGTGTTCAAGATTTACATTCAAGTGGCACCATTTTTCTTTAGGACAGGCTATGAACATGGCTATAGTTATGTTCAGGAAGCGCAGCGATAACACAATGTTCAAAGCGGCATATGTGACTGTCATATTGGACAACAGACTGCACCATTTTCATTTAGGAATAACTGATACTACAAGAAGCATTTCATTGAAACTCCATATTCTAATAAATATCGATAATAAGATTTTTAAGTCAGATTTTCATACTTGATGTTCAGCCTGCACTATTTAGAACCAACTAAACCAAGGGATAAACGTTCATGTCAAAGTTTTATGGCAATCCTCCAAGTAGCGTAGGAGTAGCAATAACAAACGTGCACAGACGGACGAACAATCCCATACGCTTATCTGATCTATGACCAGTGGAGCTACTAAAAAAAACATAAACCAAATTTTCATAGTGTTCGCAATACAATGCTTGACCACATGGCATCTTCCATGGATAATCATGATACTAAGAAAAGAGAAATATGGCGCCACCCATGAGCAGGGGTGGTAAGATATATGTAAACTTACTCAAAAGCTCTACGATTCTTTTACCGAACAATCGTACCATATGACATAATCCAGACGCAGGAGTAGTATTGACTGAATGGAAATTATGTGATGATGCTTTTTTCCAAATATGCAGTGAATTGGTAAGCGGATACTGATATAAAAATGCTGATAAAACCTTTAACTAAAATTGTGTACAGACGCGCACACAAACACCCAGACAAGAACAACCCAAAACACTATATGCCTCTGGAGCACGGGAAATTCAGTGCAATATCTCCATTAATTTTGCCTTTTCTTCTCAAAGTTCTGTGTGCCACTGTTTGTGTCTCACTGGAAAACGTACAATATATTGTAAGTGCAGCATTTTTCATGGACATACAAATGCCCAACTTAATAGTTGTTGCAAAGAATTCGTTTTTTTTAATGGTTTTTAAGTATGGCCGACACAAATGAGGACAAGCTGAGCCTCAGTATAATATTTTACTAAATTTCCTCATGGCTGTAACTTGATTTCAGAATCAATAAAAACTGAAATGTGTTTTTTTTTTGTATATGATGAGAGATGGACATTAACTGTAACATATATCTGCAGTAACTATCAAAAAATTGTCTACCATTTCAAAAAAAGCAACGCAAGGAAATCCAGTGTGTAAGATTATAATGCCAGCATTGAAAGCCTCAAATAATCTTGATACTGAAAAAGATCATCGGAGTTAACTTTGCCAAAACATACTCACTCTCCTTCACCCCCCCCCATCCACACCCACACCCCCCACACACACATCAGTATTCTGTTTGCGATTTCTTTACATACAAAACACCAGCCACGAATCTTTAAGCATTTTTACCAATTTTCTTAATTAAAGAAACTTGCCGCAGAATTTTTTTTCTGAGAAAAAAGGACAAACTATTCAAGTTGTTTGATTAATTTGAGTCATAGTTAACACTATTCCGTTTTATGGGAGTTCACCAGTTGTGAGACAGGGGATGGTGTGACTCCGTGAGTCGAAAGGGGATTGTGTGACTCCGTGAGTCGAAAGGGGATGGTGTGACTCCGTGACTCGAAAGGGGATCATCATAGAAGGATTATCTTTCGTCAGACAATATTTTACTGATCCTGTTGATGGTTTTGGATTCATTGTTGTAGAAATGGTTTCAAAGTGTACATCTGCGACCCTGGCTGTTAGTGAACATTGTTTTGTGCTACCTTAATAAAAGCCATCATATTGTTAAGTGACAATACACTCTCAAAGCTGAGTGTCCCCATCATAAACAAAGAGTTATAGCTACAAATACAAGTAATTTGGGACAATGTTTATCATATCGTCAGTGTCCAATTATTATAATGAGCTTTAACATTATGGAACTTGCCCAAATAATATTTTAAAAGCAAAGTGCATCATTGCGTTAAATACGGCATATTCCAGTACTGATGTAACTTAGACGACTTAACATAAGATAAAACCGTGTTAAATAATTTGTTAAAACAACCCATTCCCTTTAACTTTGTGTCATAATATTAGTGTATATTAGCACCTATTCAGCTATCAAACATCTGTGCCTATTCAAACAAAATTATGAAATTTACTCAAAAATTCAGTATTTTTGCTAAAAGATAAAGGATATCAGTAATATATGATCCCATACAGTTCCTATACCATATTTACTGATGTAGGATGAAGTTTTGAGTTTTACATGGATATACATATAAGATTCCTAATTAACATTGGTCTTACCTGTTAAGTGTAAAGATTTTTGCCCATGGATCAATCTGGCATCCTTCTGGTCAAGAAAGCTTCGAGTTGTCAATTATTCGTTGCATCGATCCTTGTTTTCCAGAAAAAGCAGTCAGGTATCGTTGGCATTGATCCTTACGCTCAAGAAATTTCCAGCTGTCAGTGTTTTGCATCGGTCAGTGTTCTCCAGAAAACCTCATGCAGTCATTTGTCACTGTCATGGGTTATTATGCTCAGAAAACTTCGAGCCGTCAATTATTACCGACTGAATATCAAATATTGCTTGTCAATGTGCCCTTTTCATGACATCGAGTCCTTATCACATATTGTTTTGTTTTGTTTTTTGTCAGTCACTAACTCACATATGATTAAAAGTTTCCGGACAATAAGACAATCCAATTCTAACAGTATTTACCATGTTATGTTTGGCAGAGTGAATAAGAAGAAACTGTATAGGACAGATAAAGCACGGATCATTGAGAATCTAATTTCTATCAAGTGTAATAAACAAATTCCATCGTAAACGTCTTTGGTATACTTATTTGAGTCTCTTGATCTAAACAAATGATTGTATCATAAACGTGATCTGAGCATCCCGCCAGAGAACTGTGTGAATAAGTTCATATATAACCAGACAGATCTACTGCTGTTGCAATCAGAGTGGCATAACGGTTTGGTCTCTTATATCTATAACATTAACTGACAGCAAAGCGTATGTTAAGATTCTACCAGTGAAAGCAAGATCAATACATGCGATTTCCAAATGCCTGGTGAATGCAAATCAGCACACAGTGGCAGGCAATGATGAAATGAAGCAGAATACAGAGATTCTTAAACACCAGAGGACAGGGCAAGAGGTTGTTATTACCATTATCATCGAAAGAACAAATAACAGTGAAATGGAACAAGTGTGTGTGTGTGTGTGTGTGTGTGTGTGTGTGTGTGTGTGTGTGTATGAGAGAGAGAGAGAGAGAGAGAGAGAGAGAGATTAATCAGCTAATGGGTGCATGGATGGTTTGGTTTGTAAGATATCCTATACAATTTCTAAGATATCTTACAAAAATAATGATATTTTGCGAAGCTTATGCCTTAAACGATATCTTTCATAGTTTGTGTGATATTTAATGTTTGGGAAAAAACAGCAATTTTGCTTGCCATAAAGTTATTCAAATATCGTATAAACTATATAAGTTATTTTTGCTACAAATTATATCACCCGCCCACCCCAGAAACCTTATTTATTATTATTATTTTAATTCTTTTTACTAGTTGTCTATTTGCATGACCCGCTATTCAAAGGATTAATTTCTCGTGCAAAATTGCAAATATTACAGAACTGCTGGTGAAATATTTGTATTCTTCATCGACTTTTCCTTTCAACTTATCCCACTCCGTCGATCAATATTTAAGGTAAGTACAATTCTCTCTCTCTCTCTCTCTCTCTCTCCTTCGAATCACGGTGAAAGTGATCTGTACTCTGTTTGTGCTATTTTATTTTATTTGGCAATCATTGATAATTATATCTTTTCCAAGAGATATAGGTGACCAAAAAAGAACCGTTGGGTGTTTAGTTTTGGAACAAAAATCACCTCCAACCCCCCGGGGCCCCGAGTGGCCGAGTGGTCTAAAGCGCTCTTCGTTACGGATCACTGCCATCTCACCTCTGTCTGCGGCGGTTCGAGTCTAAGATTCAGCCAATGTGGGTATGTGAGAAAGCTTGCCAGTAGCTTCTCGTGGGTCGGTGGTTCTTTCCGGGGTTTTCCCGGGTTCTTCCTCCACCATTAATACTGGCCGCCATGTATAGCCTATCGTGTACTGAAAAATGGCGTTAAACCCCACAACAACAACAACCTCCAACCCCCAAAACAAAACAAACAAACACACAAGAATCGTCTGCTTTGATTGTCTGAATCACTTTTCCACAGCCAAATCCTACTGGTCATCCTTTTGCTGTTGCTTTCTTCTCCAATGGAATTCCCGAGGCCTTCTTCCCCAATTGAAATCCCGAGGTCTTTATTTCGACATGACTCGACATATTGAAGCTTTGTCCTCCTGAACGAACTCTAAAGTTTCTGATTCAAATACAAATACATTATTTCACGGCCCCAAGGGATTATAGATACATTAATATATTAATTAAGCTGTTCTCGCAAAAAAATTAGTGTCGTTATTATTATTATTATTATTATTATTATTATTATTATTATTTGACATAATTCATTTCACATAACCTTTTTTGCGATTATCAAACTTTAATAATATCTTTTCTGTTTCATTATTTTACATGAGACGAAAGTCGCAGTTGAACACTTTTTTTAATGTGTAACCTCTCCCACAGTTCATAACACTACATATCGCGCATTTCAAAACAGCTTATGTCCATGATGTAATAATGTAATGATCACGTCATTTTGAACCACGAATACTCTGGTGGTTTAGTGGTTAGAGCATCCGCCCCTGATGCGGGAGATCGCGGGTTCGAATCCCGGCAGAGTCATACCAAAGACTCATATTTAAAAGAATGATACTACAGTTGCCTCGCTATGCGCTCAGCATTAACAGTTTAGTGTTAGAACTGGTCGGCCTAGTTTCAGGGTGGAAGGGTGGGACATTATGTGGCATGATGCCTTAAGCTAGACATCACTATAAACTGCCACACTGGATATCGTAGCAACATGACTGAAAAATTTATAAAGCTACGTTAACAAGCCATAACACACACACACACACACACACACACACACACGAACGCAGTAAGCGTTGATTTGACAAAAGAAGACTGGCTTAATTACTACAGGGGCGGTTGTGGAGGTGGCACAAATAGGAACTTCATTAACATACATACATACATACATACATACATACATACATGCATACATACATACATACATACATACATACACACACACACACACACACAAGACACACACACACACATACACACACATACATACATACACACACAAACAAGACACACACACATACATACATACATACATACACACACACACAATACACACACATACATACATACATACATACACACACACACACACAAGACACACACACATACACACACATACATACATACATACATACATCCATACATACATACATACACACACACAAAGATACACACACACACACACATATACATACATACATACATACATACATACATACATACATACATACATACGTACATACATACATACATACATACATGCGTGCGTGCGTACGTAAGTACGTACGTACATACATACATACATACATACATACATACATACATACACACATACATACGTGTTTGGATGGATGATTACATGGACTGATGCATTGTACAGAACTATTATATTCGAACGTTTTTTCATACGTGCAAAATTTTTAAAAAATTAAATTTGTCTATTCAGTTCTAAAATGGCAGACCTGAAAATACAGTGATTCTAATAGCATGCGTTGTATGACCTAGATCTTACTATCTCTAAAATTTAGAATATACGGGGTAATTTTGTCCTTTAAGAAACAGCTTTCTGAGAGAAAGACGGGACAGTCTAGAGACAGAAGTTCGAGGAAAAAGAAGGACGATGTCAGAATAAAAGGACCAGGAAGTCCATGAAGGGGCAAACCATTGAGCTTAGGAAGAATGAACTAGGAGACGTTGATATACGGTCCAGACAGAAAGGTGATGCAAATCGGTCGTGGACATTGTGCTTTTTTCACCTCTCGTCATGATGATCCAAATTAGATACACCTGTTAAATTCTATTGATATAATCTATGTTGAATTGGAATTGCCGTTATTAATTTGTTTTAGATAAATTTGTTATTTTTTTTGTCCAATGGGGCTCGTATTGCTTTATTTCTTCTCAGTATTTTGCTCAGTTCTCTGTTGAAATTCCATTTTTCTTTCACTCCCGCAGGGCTATAATATCGAGGAAGTTCATCCTCTAGATAACGCCAGCCAAGCCCAATTCACGACCCCTCTTACTAAGAGGGCGACGTTACAAAGTGGGGTCTATCGTCCGGGATTACTTTGAACGGTGTGAGTGACAGGCTGAGTATTATATTGGCTAGAAATTAGAGTACCATAGCGGTGATAAATTTGGTTATTATTTAAGCAAGAAATTACGAGATTGAATCGAGTCAATAACTATGCATTTTGTAGTTAGCGGATGTCATTGTTTGATATTTCTTTAATGTATGTTATGACATTGTAAGAAATTAAGATTCCGTTCATGAACCGATGTGATAGTGTGGACGTTGTCTGAATTAAAGTAATTCAAAAGGAAATATTGCCTTTAGTTACTCTTGCGAGAAGAGATAATTAAGACAGTCCCGAGGGAGCAATTGCACATTGTGGGTGCGAGCAAGCTGAATTTAGAGAGAAAATCAGAATTTTGTACTGCCAAACGCTGTCAGGTTGCATTAGAGTAACTTAAGTAAGTCCGTAAGTGAACACTTTATTTGGGAGAATAAGGGTAACTATTCTTAAGGAAGCTGTTTCTTGTAAGGCAGTAAGAGTTAGTAGATACTTAAGATAAGTAAATTGGTTGGTGATACAGTCGTGTATGCTAGAATGACGACTGATAGGCAGTTGGTCAAAGAGTTTAATTCTCTTGGTAGAGATGAATTAGGTTATGAAGGGACCCAATTAGCGAAATTTGTAGAACAGAGTCTCAGAGAATACAGAAAACAACAGGAGGCAGAAAAGGAAAGAAGCAGACAAGCCGATGAGAGAGAAAGAATCAGACAAGCCGAGGAGAGAAAAAGAATCGAGTTAGCTAGATTGCAGGTTGAAGAAAGAGCCAGAAAGAGAGAACATACGTTAGCTCTGGAAAGACTAAGGATTGAAGCGGGATCTTGGAGGGGTGAAAAACTGAATGAACATTCAGGACCCACAAGCAAAAGATCAGAGTATAGACGCATCGTCCAGATAACAATGCCGATGTTTAACGCAGAGACGAAATCATCGGTAACTTTTTAACTCAGTTTGAAAAGTTAGCTTTAATCCATCATATACCCAAAGACCAGTGTGCGATTAATATCTCTGCATTTTTGCAAGGAGCTGCCAAGGATGTCTATCATAATACGGCACCGACTGAAGTAGATGATTACGATGCTATTTAGAAAGCGCTGTTAAGGCACTACGAGCTGTTGGCTGAAAGTTTTCGCAAACGTTTTAGAGAGTCGTCTAAGCGAACAACGGAGACAAACGCGCAGTTTCGTACTCGCGTACGCGTGCTTTTCGAAAAATGGATTAAAATGATAGGCACTGCACTCACTTATGAAGGTATACGGGAAGAGATCTTGAAAGAACATGTCCTCAGTACGTATCAGAAAGACCTGATCGTATTCTTAGCCGAGCGTGAGTAGTGAATGGGGTCACCCTACGTACAATGGGAATTAGCATTAAAAACCACCCTGGGTCACTCTACGTACAATGGAAATTTAACATGGCGAAAAATCGTGGGTCACTCTACGTACAAGGGGAATTTAACATGGCAATAAATCGTGGGTCACTCTACGTACAAGGGGAATTTAACATGGGGGAATAGAGTTTGGGCTTGTCTAGGGACAAGGGGAATTGAATATGGGATTTTTAATTTTTTTTTAAAATTTAAATTTAAATTTAAATTTAAAAAAAAGGGGTAGGCAATTGAAAAGTCATTCTCTTTTCGAGAAATATGCGTGGCCCTGAAAAGGGCCTTTGGGTTTCTTCTGCTTCTTCTTTTATTTCCTCCATTTCCTCATCCACCCCCTAATCTTTCCCAAAATTCCTTTGTTCTTCCTCTTTTGTTTTTCTGGTAACCAGTCTGGGTGCCCCATAGCCCTGAACTTCTCTTGTATCTTTATCCAATTGTTGTTGAGTTTTTCAAATGCGTCTTTTTTCTTTAAGTTTTCTTTCTCCTTTCTTTCTTTACTCCACTTGTCTTTGATCTTCATGACCTCTTCCTCCATCACTTTTCTCATAAGTTGTTCCGATTTCTTAATCTGGTCCAGGCCTTTTTTGACAAAGGACCACTCTGTCCATTCCATTACTTCTTCCAAAAAACACCTTACTTCTAGCACATTATCCATCGCTTCTTTCAAGTGGCCAATCTTTACATACTCTGGATCTATAAAGCCTCTTAGTCTTTTTACTTCTTCTTCTATCATCTCTGTCACCAGATCCATGGCTGATTTTAGGTTTGTCACTTGCCTTCTTACAAAATCCCTGGTTACTTCATACTTCCATTCACGTTCAATCCTTTCCACTGCATAAGCTCCATCCACCATCCAATACCAAATGTCCTTTAACTGGTTAAACAATTCTGTTACAGCTACCATTTTCTTTCCTTTATTCCTTAGAATGGTGCGAACGACGAACGTTGTGGGTTCTTATACTTAAAGTGCGGACGTGAAGGAAAACATCCCCCTAAAACAAAATTGATCTTACCTAGATCATGACCATATAACGTGCGGACGTGAAGGAAAACATCCCCCACTTTTCTCATTTCATATAATATAACCCAAACTATACTCTCCACATACGCTAAGAAACAATAAAGAAACCCATAATCTACTATTCACACAAACTTACTTGAGCATTTACAAACACAAACACACAAACACATACACTCGCATTATTAAAAAAGAGTTAGTGTTTATATTCACACTACTCTACCTACACACATTGGCAAATTGATGGTTATTTCTTTTCTTGAGTATTGGGTAGCCCTGAAAAGGGCTGTTTTTTTTGGAACTTCATGGACACCTGGTCAATGGTGGCACCTTCCAGGCCTGGCGCCACATACACATCTTGTTCCCCAGTTACTTTTTACTTTTTTGGGGGAGAGAGCAGAGGCAGGATATGTGGCTTCAGAATCCCAATTTTCGGTTTCTGGGATTCTGAAATTTCTTCTTCTCTCCTTTTCCTCCTCCTCTTCTTTGTATCTTCTCTCCTCCTCTTTGCATCTTCTTTCCTCCTCTTCTTTATATCTTCTCTCCTCCTTCTCTTTGTTTCTTCTTTCCTCCTCCTCCTCCTCTCTCATCCTTCCTTCTTCCACAATGGCCTCCGCGGCCAGTTCATGTAGTATGCGCCTGGCATATTCCAGATGCACATGAAGTTCCAACAGTTTGCCAGTCTCGTGTTCATTTTTAGTGTTGATCAATCAACAAGGGTAGCTAGACTGCCGAACGAGTTTCAATTTATAGTGAAAGCGCGGACGTGAAGGAAAACATCCCCCTAAAAACATAAAATTGATCTTACCTAGATCATGACCAAAAACAACAACGCGCGGACCTAAAAGAAACACTCACTCACTTTTTTATGCTACCCATTACTATTCGAAAATTTTTTTTCTTAACCACTTCAATAGACTATTTACATACACAAAGCAATCCAATCTAACCCCAAATATACACCTCAAACACCTAAAAAGACATCATTTTAATCTACTATCCATACCAACGTACTTGAGCACTTACAAACACACAATCCTATACACAATCACATACCCTCATATTTTTTTAAAAAAGAGTTAGTGTTTATATTCACACTACTTTACCTACACACATTGGCAAATTTATCGTTATTTCTTTTCTAGAGTATTGGGTAGCCCTGAAAAGGGCTGGTTTTTTTGTTTGCTATGGCAATCTTTTTTAGTTTCTAAGAATGCGATGTCCTCTGAGGATAGACTTTCTGGCGATAGGTCTGCTTCTTCGGAAAGAGAAGAAGAACTCTTTGGTGTCGATACGACAATCGACAAAGCCTCTGTCAGGTTCAGGTTGCTGCTGTTGTTGTTGCTGCTGCTGTTGCTGCTGTTGCTGCTGTCTCTGAAGTCTGTACTTCTCTGTCCATTCTTCTTTCTCCCTGTTCACTTCTTCTCTGAAGAGCTCTTCTATCAGGTCTTAGTGACTTTTAACATTCTCACATTCTCTATTTCTTCTGGCTTCGGTATCAGACTGTGTCTGACCCTATGCAAATTCACGTAGGCTTCGTTTAGCTTAGCTAGTTTGGAGCACATCTTCGTAGGAGGATGAGTCGACAATGGATGGTTAGACTGGAATCAACCCGGTTCTAAAAGTCAAAGCGCGGACGTGAAGGAAAACATCCCCACACGGTTTTCGAGTCGCAACGTTCAATGAGTGTCATGAGAGGGATAGTAAGAAATTAAAGAGCATCAATCCAACATTCTTATAGCTAAACAAAAGACAAAGGCATTTTTTTCAAAACACAACATTTTTGATTCAAAAATCGCTTAACACTAAACAACAACTCTAACATTTTTAACAATAATCCAACAATATAACATCAAACAATTGTTTCAAATCAGAAACATTTTTTTTTCAATTCACAATCTACTTTAAACAGGGCTGACAACGTTGTGAATGAAATTGTGATTTCCACTGTTGGAAGTCATTAGGCCATTGATGGACACTACGTTTCCTAGCTTGAGACAAAAGATAAGCATAATGGTCACAAAACCATCGATCTACTTTCACATCATTTCTAGAAGAAGAACGAGGATCAAAATGAGTCACTAAATGTTCTAAGGAATAGCCCAGGCTGCGATGATGCAGAAAATACACACAGTACTGTCCACACACCAAGGAATCTGTGCCTTGTAATTTCACATTATTGAATCGGGTGGTTTGAGCATTTCTTCTCATAAAGTCAATGATATCGTCTTCCAAAGGGGGCAATCCGTACGAATCGAAATATTCCACACATCCTTCTTGAGGAAAGTAAACGGCTACCCAGTGGGTTCCTGGGAGATGACTGTCGTGCGTTTTGATTACGTAAGCTTGATGGTCTTTAGGTTTGCGATGAGGGAGTTCATCTTTAGCACAGACGACAGGATTCCAAGAAGCTGTATACGAACTGTGGTTCAAAAGGTAATAAAGTTCCCAGGTATCCATGTTTTTTTTCTTCTTCACAGGTAATAATAAGTCGTCAATTCGATCCTGACTTTTTGCTTGAAAATGTCTGACAAATAACCGTTTCTTCGTTTCGTCTCCTCACTCTGATTCAGGAGAGCTTCGATACGATGGATCTCTTGAGTGGTTAATGGTGGACAAGAATGTTCACGCAAGTCTTTATACCACTGGTGCCACACGTCTTCGTCCGAGATGAGACTCCAAGCTTCGTCCAGATACTCGTCTAATTTTTCTTCTTGACTTAACATCAGGCATTTATCGTGTTGAATTTGACTGGGATGATCGTTTTGACATCCATAGCAATTTTTCTTGATCAATTCCGTCATTTTTTCGACCAAGTGTTTGGCAAAACAGGAGACTAAATGGGCTTCTTGTTCTGGCCATCTCGACTTCATCATGATCACTTCTTCTTCCACAGTCTCCTCACATTTCATGTCCAAAGTTTCTCCACTAGGTAAAGAGGGATAACAGTCTTCCATGACTTCTAGTAATGTAGAATGACTTCTCTCAAACTGTTGATTTCTATGGTATTATCGAATTCTGCATACAGGATGACTTTCACCGTTACATCAGGGTCTCGGTTTGCAAACTGAATTTCCACACGAATCTGGCCAGATTTTATAGGGTGGAAATGTCCCTCGTCGCTGCCTTGGTCTGGAGTGAAATCGAAAGCCCACAAAGCATAGCCTTTTGCATAATCGTCGTACGTAATGCCGTGACTGGTGTTGGTTCCTAACTGTCCGGTGGCTTCGTACAGGGACAAGTACGATCTCAAGTAATTCTTCTTCTGAAAGTCAGGCTCAAAGGGTCGGGTACACAAGGTCTTGCCATCGCGACTGACTTCGATCTTGGACACGCCAAAGTGTTGAAAGTAGAAAGGATTTTTAGCCAAAGCTCCGTTGAAGGCTTCATTTTCGACGATACCAACGATCAAACGTTTGGGTAGCTGTCCTTGGAACAGATAATCTTCGATCATGGATCGCTGTCCCTTGGGAATGGTGAAGGTTTTCACTTCCACGCGTCGGATCGGATACTTAGCGGTCGTTCTGCTCAACGTCTGACTGATGTCGTTACCCACTTTAGGTAACACTTCCACGCGTCGTACGTAGAGCCTGGCTTCCTCGATGACAGTTTTGCAAGCGGTAGTACCTATCAAATGGAAAGCGGCGCTGCTACGATTCAGTCTCAGGCGAACATTCACCCCGTTCAGCAAACATGCATGAAATTGTTGACGGGAGCTATTACCTCATCGCCATCTAGGGTCGAATTGTCCTCATCGACAGCTTTGACTTTCAAGTACAAGTAACTGCTATTCAGATCGATGTAATCTTCGGGCTGTCCTTTGATTTCAAACTCGATGGGAGCTGAGGCTGTCAATGAGGAGACGGGGTAAAATTCCACCCACTGGGATTCTTGCATCGTCATCATGGTGGAGGGCATGGCAAACAGATCAAGTTCCGACTTGGAACAAGCGCAAGATTCTCGGTGCATCATTTTTTTGTTGTTGCTGTGTCTCAATAATCGAAAACGTCTAAGTCTCGAACGGTTCTTCTTTTCTTGGCCTTTCTAGCTTGAAGTCTGGTGAAAGGGTGTTTTCTTCGTCGTCTCTTTGTGCCTTGTCCTTGCTGAATGCCTGACTTGGTAGCGTGCAGGGCATTTATAGGTGTGTCTCGTCGGCCTAAAATGTCTTTGCCCGTTTGCAGCAAGACATTTTTGCCTGCCCTCATGAAGGCTTCTTTAGGGTTTTGTTTGTCGATGATGACATTTTGGAGAAATTCTTTGCCTTGCGTCAGTGCCGCATCTTTCAAGGCGTGCAATCCGCGTGTCACCATCGGTTTCAACACTGGGGCCACCGAACGAAAGGCCGATTTTAACATATCTCCTAAACCGTGTCCTCGCTGTCGAGCAACCCCTCGGTACACTGGATACATGACTTACGAGTCGTGAGAGAACCGTTTTCGAAAATGGAGTTTCCCCGTGACTTTTCCTTTGGTGAATGGAATATTTTGTCCCAAATCTCCTTTTATAGTAATGTTGACCGTGTCCAAATACGACTTGCTGACCGGCAAATAGTGAGGATGGACAAATTCGCGGTGAACGTGGTAAGTGTTTCCACCTTCCTCGTCAGCGTTCGCGGCAGAATCCACTTTGAAAGGAATGACACGCAGTAACGGTACGGAGGTGTGTCCCACCACGTTATACTCCACCACATCGGAATACACAAACATCAAATTCAGTCCTTGATTCAGTTCTACCGGGGTACGAAAAAACTTGCTAAAAGTCTCGTTGTCGGAAATCACTGCTAGTTCACCTTTTTGCTCAACTTTCTTTCTCATCTCCATGTCTCCGCCCAACATGTCAAACAATTCAGGACAAAATAAAAAAGACATCATTTTACGCCCCTCAGGAAATTTCATCAGGAAGCGACGAGCTGTTTTGTGGTACTCCAGGGTGACGACACCTTTTTTGATATCCTCCAAAGCTTTCAGAAACACACCATTAAACCTGGTGGCTATGGTGCTGACCAAATGTTGACCACTAAAATAATAACCTGGGGGAATGAACAAGTGATAGGTGATCCACTTTTGATTTTTTGTGCCACCAAGGGTTTTCTTGTCATATTTGCCATGGGTATCCAACCACTGTTGCAATTGTTCGTCATGAACTTCCACATCAAATTTATTTTGATTGGGAAGGACATTGAGGACTTGGGTCGGGTGAATGATTTCCACTAAAGCCACTTCCCAATGGGCTTCGTGATCTAAGGGATGGCCTGAGGTAATTTGGCCGTGTAACAGCACAACGTGTTGTGGGGAAACACCTCCATGGAACTGTCACTGGGTAAGGTTAAGTAAAATTGGTTTTGGTGACTCATAATTCCAGAGTTCTGTGGCTGTCAGAGGGGTTACTGGACGTCAGAGGCGTGTCTCCGCCCAAAATGAGGTTCTGGTTGTGGTTGGAGTGGTGACTGGCACTGGTACTGGGCACAAGGTTCCCGTGGTTCCCGTTGGAAGAGAATTTCAGGGAGGGATTGGGAAGCAGGTAACCGATGCAACTGCTCAATAAAATGGTCCACAATTGTTTGTCTCCTTGTTGCAAACTCAAACTGGCAATGGCTGCCCCGATGACACAATACACCACGAAGATTTGGCAGAAAAAGACGATTTGCGTTTTAGGCACACGTTCTCCACACCACACACACAAGGGTTGTTTTTGTAAATCTTGCACAGAAGAACTAGGTGATGGAGGAGTGGTCGACGTAGCTGCGTCTGTGTGAAAGGGCATGATGGTCACTTCTTTTTATAGTCGATGACTTGCGAAGCGTCGATCCAAGAATCAAAACTGGGTGGATATCCTTTCCAACGTACTTTGACTTCTTTGACACGTCGTTTGCCCACTTTACGGGTTCTGCGTTCGAGAATGCTTTCGATGTCGTACACGTCGTCTTCTTTTTTGGTGACACGTTGTAACTCGGGCAAATAAAACGTTCCTTTGAGCACTTCTCTGTTCATGTCTTCCAATTTATAGACGGCAGGATGACGGCCATGCACTCGTCCAGTGACGCGAAACAATTCGGTCGTCCAGTTAGGTAAGTAACCTTTGTCAAAAGTGCCTTTGGTTTTGCCAATGCGCACCCAATCTCCTACGGTCAACTCTCCACTTTTCTTGGGGACAGCCCTCGTCGGGGACGTACCAAACAGGCGCTCAAACACCAGCACTTCGTTCTCGGGAGTCACGTCTTGCGGGGCACGTCCGATGCTTCGATGGTAAGATTGGTTGTACGCTTGCACCATGTGCGGTAAGATGTCGATGTACTTCAGAGTGTGGTGATGCGTAAAATATTTCCACATGCGTTCTTTCAAAGTGCGTTGAAAACGTTCCACGATGCTGGCTTTGGTTTCGGGATTCTCGGTGGTAAAAAAATGAATGTCACGTTTCTTTAATTCTTTTTGGAAAGCTTGGTTCAGAAATTCGGTGCCTTTGTCCGTTTGCCATCGAAGAGGGTGACGACCGCTTTGTTTCAACACCCGTTGCAGGGCTCGCATTAACTCACTGCTCGATTTGGAAGTCAAGGGCACGACCCAGGCAAATTTGGAAAAGACGTCGATGACACAAAACAAATATTTGTAGCCACGATTGTAGCTGGCCAAATGAGAGATATCGGCTAAATCGGCTTGCCATTGATGATCGATGCCTTCCACTCGGGTGCGACTTCTGGCAAAGTTGCGACGAATGGGTTTGTGTAAAGTGTAGGTAGCTTGTTCTTGTAACCATCGTTGCACTTGAGGTAAACGGAGACTTTTCAGTCGCGTTTTGGCAGCACGATACAATTTTTGAACCCCTGCGTAACCTGCAGGATGCGAGGGATCGTAGTAAATGCTGGCTAAGACTTTTTCCATTTTTTATTTTTTTGTGTTGGTTGGTGTGTTAATAAGGCACCCACTCTTGGAGGATGCTACTCTTTTTCTCTTGGGGTATTTTCTTGGATTGCAATGCTTTGCGTGTGCGACCGGCAATAGGTGTTGAAGAGGAGGATGTCTGAGCGGGGGATATCGGTTCTTGTTTCACTTCTGTCTTCACTTCTGTCTTCACTTTCTTTTTCTCTTGTGATGAAGAAGGGATGGCCATCATCTTTTTAATCCATCCAATTCTGGAGGTAGGTGGTGTTGTTAACTTGCGTACTTTTTCTGGTGGAGTTTGAAACCCTTCTTCTTCTTCTTCTTTTCCTTTTTCTGTCTTGGTCATTGGTAGTGATGGTACTGGTACTGGTACTGGTACTGGTGATGGTGCTGGACTTTTCATCAAGCTCTTAAAACCTTTCAGAGTGCGTAGAGCTGTTTCGTCTAAAGCTTTCTGGTGAAAGAGTTGCAGTCGTTGCAAGAGTTGACCGTACTTTTGCGATTTTTCTGTTTCGGACAAATCTTGGCGATCCATCAAGGACTGCAATTCGTGTTGTAACTGGGACATCTCGCTCAAATTAGGATTGGGAGGTAAATGCGGGGTGCGTTGTTCTTGCCACCGATGGTATTCCATCCATCGTTTGTAAGGCACTAAAGCTAGTTTTCGTCCTTCCATGGGGTTGTCAGGGGTCGATTCTGAGATCTTGGGACTTCCGAGGGCCTTTTTATCTTGCTCCCACCAGTCCTCCCAACATGGTTCCCAAGACTCCTTTCAGTATGGGACCTAACAAGAGGGGTAAAATGCCTCCACGTTGGACCAACATCTTCTCTTTTTGACGAATGGGAATTTTCTTTTGAATCATTTGGCGAAGAACGTGACGATGTTTGCTTAAGCATTGTTTCTGGTGTTTGGACAAAGGGATCGTGCCTTTCAAGACGTTCAAACAACATTCGCACACGGTATCGATGACCTCTTTGGAGGCCGATTGAATGAGTTTTTTTCGTAGGGGTGGAGAAGCTTTGGACAGGACAGATAACATGTCCCCATGTTTGACTAAACGTGGTGGCAGTCCTTTCCTTTTCTTTCCTTGGGGTTTTCTGGAGGGTGACATCTTTGAGTCTTTAGGAGCACCAAAAAACACTGATACCCTACTTGGTCACACACCTTTTTTATACTGGAACGAGTCGCCACTGATTGTCTTTACGTCGTATCAGTTTGAGGACAGGCATGACACGTCGTGCAGGGGTACGTAACGGACTAAATCGAGCCAGTTCTTGCTTGGACAAATCCAGTAAACTTTGTAACATGCCCGATCTTTCTTGGACTTTGATTTTGGGAGAAGGTACTTTGTGAGCAGCAGCCACTGCCACTAAATTAGAGGGTCCTGCCACTGGGGAAGTTCTTTTGGGGGTCATCAACGGAGAAGTTCTTGGTGTGATCAACGTCTCCAAGTACTCTTCAGTTCTTGGTGTCATCAACGGAGAAGTGGATGAACGTGAGGCTGCCGGAGACGCAGTCACCGCTGTGGCAGGTCGTGGTTTGCGAGTGTAAGGTTGCGTCCTGGCCGAAGAAGAAGTACCTCTCTTGCGACTAGTTTTCTTCTGTGGGCTTTTCTTTTTCTGGGGACTTTTTCTCTGTTTCTTTTTCTGGGGGCTTCTTTTCTTTTTCCGGGGTGGCGGTGTCTGATCAGAGGAGGGTCCCGCCACTGGAGAAGTTTTTCTTCTTGGGGACCTGGTCTTTTTCTTTTTCTTCTTGGGGCTTCGTTGGACTTTTTTCTTGGGGAGAAGTTTGGGGGCATTAGGATCCCATCTTAAGAGAGAGTGAATGATGACCCCTCCTAGAGTACCGCTCCCTCCAGGTTTCAAAATGATTTGTTTTTTGGTTTGAGTGTCGATGCGGGGATCGGCCAGTTGGACCAAAGCGACTTTGTTTCGATCGAAAAAACGTTTAGTTTGATGAGGAATCTGAATGATTCCTTGGAGTAATTGACGTGCCGTCACCGTGAACCATCGTAAGACTTCTTTGAGACTAGCTTCTAAGACACGAGCTCGTGTTTGTGGATTTTTTTCTCGACTGATGCCATACAAGGCACGAATCAATTTGACGGGAAGATGCGATTGAAGGGACGACATGTTAAAACTGTGTGAGACAGACGAAAAAGGGTCTGAGGTTTTTATAGATTTTTTTATGTGGAGTGAAATTAAGTCGAGGACGGAGACGTGTACAGGACAGGCCCTCCGTCTTGGCACCAGTGGTGAAACAAGTGGGTACGAAATCGCAAATCCTCGGGGGTCGTAGGTTTCAAATCGACGAGTAAATAGGCGTGTGGCGTTTGAGTGGCATCGTCGTACGCCTGAGTCAACCAAGGCGTTCCTAACTGTTTGGCTAAGACTTGCACTTGCGATTTATCTCGAGGACTTTTAAACAAGACCACGTAATGCGCATTGAGACTGATGGTGCGATGGGTTTTACTTTGTTGAAACAAATTTTGGGTGATGTAAACGACACTGGCATTACGGTGATGCCCTTTGCGCGTGAACCACAGTTTAATTTCTTCTTCGTCTTCTCCTAACATGTCGTCGAAAATGACCAAATGAGTTTGACGGGAGTCAGAGACGATGCCGTCGTCTTCTTTAGGAATGCCTTCCACAAACACGATGGAATCGCCTTGACTTTCTCGCAAGAGGCTGTACGCCGATTGCCACTCTTTGTAACACCACACGATCCGCTGAGGTGGCCGATCGATCAAATGATGTTTATGTTCGATCAAACGTTTGACGAATTCGGTTTTGCCTGAACCGCTAGATCCAGCAACGAGCATGTTAAAGGGATGGCGAAGATACAAAGCCTCCCAACTGGCACGATCTAAATGTTCGTCAATGACTTTGACAGTAGAGGAAGAGGGAGCAGAGACAGCAGAGGTAGCCATAGTGTGAGAAATGTCACTTGTGACACGAAAACAAACAAGACAAGAGTTCATATACTTTTTTCAGAACACGTTTATTGAATATTTCAAACATGAATACGAAATACAAAAATACATAAAAACCAAAGGCTAAAGTACAAGGATAAAAGGCACATGATAACCATTAACGTGGAATAAACACAAGTGTCTGTACAACAACATGTTTTGGGTAATGTTCTAACCAGTTCTATAGTAGGGGGTAAGGTCACACAAGTGTCCTCCCGAAAGGGTCTTTCAGGCCTGTCCACGACAGTCCCGTCCTGGGTGACGGGTTCTTCTGGCACCGTCACTAACACGGGTTGAAAAGTAACTTTTTCCTTGAACAACTCTCATGCATACTGGGCCACTTCTTGGGTCCAAGCCTCAAAATCCCATTCTTTCCAGGCACGGACATCTGTCCAGTGGGGATGTAAGTCACAAGCTACACACACATCGTCATACACGTCTTGGGTAGCTAAAAGTTGACGAATCTTTTTTTCCTGTTGAGGTCGAGAAGTATCCAGATGAAAACGCAAGGCTTTGAGCAAAAGGAGTTTTTCGTGACCATTTAAGGCCATTGAGGTGGTAAGTACTGATCGTAAAGAGTCCACAAAGAATCGGCTGGTAAACGAAATCCCAGAAAACAAGTCACTAAGACACACACCACTTGTCGTCCCAAATTGAATGGATACAATTCTTGTAATAATCGATGGTAATGATCCACGGTTTGAATATGGTCATTGAGTTCCTTCCACGGAATCTGTTCAATGACATGTGACATAAGTCGTGGCATGGCAGCCTGTTTTTATATTCTCTTTTTTTCGGATGCAATACACGTACTTTCCAGCCAGAGATCTTCGTTCTCCAGTAGGGAATTTAAATGTTACATACTGTAACCGAAACGTCAGAGTTCGTTTAGAAGTTTCGTCTTCCGCTAAGCAGATTCCATGTAACAAATGTTGGTAATCCTTTAACTCGTCTTCCTCAATACGTTGCAGTAAGTGAATGTCGAAGTAACCAAAATTATGAACATGTACATCATTGGCGACCTCAAAGTTTTGAACAATGTCTGACCACTGAAACAATTTCTGACGAATCAGTTTTCTCATACCATTCAGGTACCAGTGGTTAAAGATCTGGTGACGTAACGGATGCAATTGTTCTTTACGTTTGACTTGTATTTCCACCAGCTCTCGGTAAATCCTTTCTCTCAACTCCTCAGGCAAGCCCAAAATGTTCTCTTGTAAAGTATCCATAAGTATATACACTGTTTTGGAATCGTTGGGTGGTGGCCAATAGCCTCGTTTAACTTTGTGCCTAATGTAATATCCACTCATAATCAGTCTTCTTGTACTTTGGAACAGAGCATAATTTAAAAACGGTTGAATAACTTTGCGTTTGCGTTTCACTTGTATTTTGATCAGTTCTCGGTAAACGCGTTCTCTCAACTCCACAGGCAAAGCACGAATGTTCTCTTGTAAAGTATCCATGAATAGGTCATACTAAATCCTCTTTGGTCTGACACAAGACATGTACTGTTTGCACAGACATGGTTTCAATTCATTGTCGAATCTAAATCGTTTAGTCACTAATTTACACGTTACAATTCGTTCAGAAGTTTCCTCTTTCACCAAGCTGACATTGCGTACAAGATGTTGGTAATTCGTTAACTCTTCCTCTGGAATTCGATGCAGTACGTTTACAATGTAGTAGATAGAATCGTCCATACCAAACCATTCCTTTTTAAAACCAGGGGGTCGTTGATCAATATCTGTCCAATGGAACACTTTCAACTCAATCAGTCCTTGTATAGCATTCAGGTACCAGTGGTCCAAACACCGGTGACGTAACGGATGCAATTGTTCTTTACGTTTCACTTGTATTTTCACCAGCTCTCGGTAAATGCGTTCTCTCAACTCCACAGGCAAAGTACGAATGTTCTCGTGTAAAGTATCCATGAACAGATTATGGTAAGTTACTTCAATGTCTCGGTCCCACTAAGGGTAAGTAATGACAATTCGGTGACCATCGAGCATGTTCTACGTAGGCCGTATCTCGCGGTTCCCAGTGGTAAAGTGACACACCGCAACTGAAGCACTTGACTTCGCCCAAGTAGAAAAATCCGGCTCTGGCTAATTCTTCGGGGGTCGGTCCTCCCAGATACTTAGGCCATTTTCCTTTGAACGATTGAAGACGATTTTCAAAGTCGCAGTATTCCGACAAACGCACAGGGAACGAATATTCGTCTTTCACAGGTTCGTTTCTATGAGGGTTGGGTGACATGGGCAGGAGTTTGCTCAGGGCTGGATGACATGCGTAGGGGGGTAGACGTGAAGGTGAACATTCCCCTTTAAAACGAAACCCAGTAAAATGTCCAAGAGGACGAGCGGCATCACTTTCGCATCCCTCAGGTTTGACACGCACAGCATCACTTTCCATGATAGGGGTCGTGAGAACAAAGTTCCCATGATGCTTTACGGCATCGCTAAGGTCTTGTTTCAGTTTCAAAAAGGCATCCACGTAGTCGGCGAAAATGCCTTTCTGCGTGGGGTCACCCTTGTGGTATTGTTGTGTCTTGGGAAAGGGACAAATTTCGTACACTTCTAACAGTTGGTATCCCATGTCCAGAGCTTTGAACAATTCTACGCTGACCAAGGTCCCCGTCAAGGCCCGTTCTTCCTGGGTGTGCTGACAAGGCTGGTCTTGGTTGCACGTTTCGGCACAAGTACAGCACAATGGAAACATCAGTTTGCCTTGGCAATGGTGAGGTAAGACGGGATGGTATAGGTTCGTGGGAGGCAAAACTTTACACTTGATCAAGCCTTCGTATTGTCGAATGTTTTTCAGGTCGATGTGTTCCGTCAGCAATTCCGGGTGCCCTACAGGAAAGCGACATATTTGCACACGTAGGGATACAGCGAACACACGTCCAAGTATTTGATTTCTTCTCCTTTCTCTTCGTCGACTTGGTACAGCAAACAGGTGGCATTGGTCCTTCCTCCGTACAAACTATCCCTCGGGTTCAGCGGGTCCATGAACTGGTAACTTTCCACGAGGCGTTTAAACTCGGGATCGGTTTTCATACGATGATCGTACTCGTGTTCCCACATTTCCACCACTTGGTATCCTTCCTGTTCTAACTTTAGGCGTCGCTGACAAGTGTCCTGGTACAAGTCTTCCATGGTTCGTTGTAAAAACTGATTTGTAGTGCCACGGTCAGGGTAACAGACGGGGCATCCGTGAAATAAGCAACCGTTAAACTCGTACACGATCTTGGGGTTTTCTAAGTCCCAGCCATCGACCGAATACGTTCCGATGGTCTTTTCGCCCCCACCGTTGCGGGCATGCTGAATCTACTTGTCTTCCTTGTCGCACAAGTAATGTAACCAACGTAGGGCTTTGACCGAGTATTGACGTTTGACAAAGTGGGTTGTTTGAGGGCTGATGACAGCCACGGTGTTTTCAGGCATGAATCGTTGTCGATACACTAAGGAACACGCTTTGGCAATGTTGCAAGCTTCTTTCAAAGGATCGACCCCTCCGTGTTCCATGAACAGTTCTCGAGCAACGCCGTAAAATGTCCACGTCGGAACGACAATACTTCAGCATTTCTTCCTGAAAGTCGAAAGGGTCCGAGGCGTGAGCCTGGTACCAAGCGTAGAAAGCTTCTCGTTGTTCGGTACGCATGTTGTCGGGGTCGTAATAGTGAGCCTCAGGTAAATGGGGTAGAACGGCGTGTTGATTGGTTTCCGTATTGAAAAAGTGTGGAAAGTACCCTTTAGCCATTTCTGTCATTCCAAACGTTTTAGGCATTCGGCTCAAAGGCATGGCCAAGTAACTCATCGAATCTTTAAACTGTACTTGTCCCACTTGCATGAAAATGATTTTGGCTCCGTTCAAAGTCACTTTAGGACGCTCGGTGCCTTGTTCCGTATAGTACCTCAAAAGAAACTGTCCATCGTATCCGGAAAAATTGTGAGCCATCACCGTGGCATGACGATGACAATCTCCGTAACGTTCGATGTCCTCTTGGCTCCACGTCTTGTCGATGGGGTCTAAGACCCATTGGGCAAAATCAGCTAACGTGTTCGGTCCCCGAAAGATTTTTTCACGTCCTCCAGGAATCTTGCTGCAGTGAGGGCAATGACTGAAGATAGGTTCTTGAATGCACTTCTCGTACGCCCGATGAGCCACGCAGAAATTAGGAATGTGAATGCCGGTCTCTTGCATGCATTCGAAATCGAAAAAAAATGAAATTGCCTTTCTTCTTGTGACCGTCCTCTTTCTCTGGTGGGGGGTGGTATTTTTGCACGTAGCATTGGTGTTCCAAGTCCACGATGTGGTGACAAATGTGACATTTTTTCTTTCCTGAACATGCGTGTGCCTTGGTACTATTGGCACGTAGGCCTTGTCCACAGGTAGGGCACATTCTCAGCAGTTGACAAGCACATTTCTGCTGTGAACCTTGTGTTTTCAAATGTTGTTGGTAACAGGTAGGACTGACAAACGTGCGCAAACAAGTTGAACAAGGCACTGGTTCTTCGCTCAGACAGGGTGGAGAGGCCAAACATCCTGGGCATTTCATTCCACAATGCTTGTGTTGCTCTCAATTATTATAACCATAATCACATTTCTCACAATAATAAACATATCCCAGGAATGCAGTGATACTGGTAATGGTATCGAAATGTTCATCGTGATGATAAAGGTGAATGTATTTTCCGTCCTTAAAGTATTGGCCTCGAAACAATAGAGGCCCACGCACTTCTTGAGGGTGCACTTTCAAGGTGTAGCGTGGAGCTAGGGCATCTTGCAATTTTTTCATCTCAGGAATGCCACAGGGTGTGTCTTTGGACAGGCCAGCTTGTTGCAACAGGAGTTCTTCTTCGTTTCGTTGTTTGGCTCGATAGGAACGTTGAATAGTGTTCCAGGTTCTTTTCCATTCTACCGTATCGTTCTTGTTGGCATAGGTTCGTCCCACCACGATGGCACGGGCTAAACATATCTGGTCTTGAGGGTTGTTAATTCGGACGAGACTTGTTTTGGTGTTGCGAAGGTCGTCCACCAATAAGATCTTTTTGCGTCCAGTCCCTTGAGGAGGAGAGACGTGGGTCATGTCCAGTGTGGCTTTTCCATCGGTGATGTCAAACTGGTCATTAGATTGTTGCACGTGTTGAATCTTGTTCATGACTTTGGAAGCGGTCAATTCTGCAGGGGTGCTAAACTCGATCCAAACAGGGGATTTCAAACCGTCATGTTGTATGGAAAGTCTCAAGCGATCGTCTTCTTTGGGTTGACATTGTCGCTTGAGTGCGGTGAGCAAAGAATCCCACACCCCAGTGATGAACCCTTCTGCTTTCTCTAACGGTACTTCAGCCTTGAAATCTTTAAACTTCACCGTGTATTTGTAAGCCGTGGTTCTAAATTTTCTAGAGGAGCGCTTTTCCGTCTCTCGAATGGAATAGTATTTTTCAGGGTTGACTAAGGGTGGCGAACTTGATTTAGAGGTTTCAAATTCTGGTTCACTCATGTCCTCTTCAAAATCACTGGCATGAATTTGTGCCAAGATTTCAGCCCTGGTACGAGGCGATAGATCACGTTTCTGCCTCTTACTTTCTTCTTCTTGTTTCTTCTCGAATGAATAGGATCGTTTCATCTTGAGTGGAAAACGTCAAATGACTCAAGTTCAAACACCATAGACTAATTTATAGTCATGGCAGACCAGCGTATATAAAAGGGTGTGTGTCTTGTCCTTTCACTATTCATTTCACTCTCAAGCCGAGCACAACGATGGAAGAGACTAACCAAATCGAACGTTTCGTCAGAGCTTTGCGAGGGGTCATTAGAAAATTCTCTTCAGACCAGCCCACGGACTACTCTCCTTCCTTTCGAGATAAAAGTCAAGATACTTGCTATATCTGTCAGAAGAAAGGGCATTAGTCTTCAGAGTGTCCAGACCGTCAAAAAAGAAAAAAAACAGGGACTAAAAAAGACAAAAGTCAAGATACCTGTTATTATTGTAAAGAAAAAGGACAATGGTCTCCAGATTGCCCAAAAAAGAAACAAGAGGAGTCAGAAGAAAAGAAGGATTCTTCAGAAGAAGAGAGGGATTCTTCAGAGGAAGAAGAGAGGGATTCTTCAGAGGAAGAAGAGAGGGATTCTTCAGAGGAAGAAGAGGAAGAAAGAAAACAATTCTATTTACAAGAGGCAAAGAAAAAGGAGAAGAAAAGAAGAAGGGAAGAAAATGAGGAAAAGACGGTGAAGAAATTTAAAAAACAGAGAAACTAAACAAGGAGAAAGAAGAAGTCATACAAAGACACGTACTGTAGGGGTAAAATTGGTTGGGTTTTTTTTTTTGAGTTACTGGCAAATTGAAAGGCTATCTCTTTTCGAGAAAATGTGGGTGGCCCTGAAAAGGGCCACTTTTTTCTTTATGGTGTAGGGGTGAGTTTAAGCAATCAACTTTAATTGCCTTAAGCCTTTGCCACGGCCAAGGCCTACTTCTGGACTGCGTAATGTTGATGATGATTGGGTTGAAATCACTAAGGGTGGTACGGTAGGCTTAGTCACAGGGTTAACGTGTTTAGCTCGGGAAGGTCGTATTCTCTTCGGTCGTAATAAAGAAGTCTGATACATTTGTTTCAGACTTCTTAACTCCGCTAAAATGTCCAACAGTACCGTGACCGTTTGATTTTCACCCTCTTGTTTCTTTGCTACTTCTTCTTGCTGTTGTTGCTGTTGTTTTTTTTCTTACCTCTTCTTCTTGCTGCAGTTGCTGTAGGAGAAAAGCTTGTTCCGCTTCCTTTTGTCGTTGTATAAATTTCTCCAATTCTTCTTTCTGTCTCTGTCTAAAATTCTCCACTTGCGGTAATGAAGAAGGTAACGAAGGTTCCGGAACAAATTCTTGCGAGGTAAGAAAATCCACAAAATCCCAATTCACCTCTTCTGAAAGTAAGTCCGGGTTCCCTTGGGCAGTCTCCCCTGCTGGTGCACCCCAATGGATCGTTTTCTGAGTTTCCGTCATGTTGAATCACTGTCGCATAGATTGACTGTACACAAGCGCTAGCGAATCTATATAGACCACTTGACGTCACAGACTGCTCTCTTCGGATTGGATGCGGGCTGACTGAATTTTGTAACGCGTATTCGGATTGGTGAATGAACTCAATCCGTTTCAATCCTTCCTCTACCTATAAATAAGCACAGTTCACTGCATTGATTCACCTGTTCTCGTCGCTTCAAGATGTGGACCACAGTCGAATCATCCACCCTTGTGTCTTCCATGATGTTCAGGACGGACATGCTCATGTATGTCCGGTCCAAGTGGACCGTTGTCAACAAGACAAACACCAGTCTTTGGATACGAAGAATCTACGTAGAAAGACAAGGATGCCTCAAAAGAGTGCTGATTTACGGGCCAACAGTGAGACGCAGCCTAAGGACAAGAAGAAGACCAATGCGGTGCCCTTTATGTTAATGGATACATTAACATAAACCCAAAGGCCCTTTTCAGGGCCACGCATATTTCTCAAAAAGAGAACGACTTTTCAATTGCCTACCCCTTTTTTTTAAATTTAAATTTAAATTTAAATTTTTAAAAAAAGAAAAAATCCAATATTCAATTCCCCTTGTCCCTAGACAAGCCCAAACTCTATTCCCCCATGTTAAATTCCCCTTGTACGTAGAGTGACCCACGACTTATTGCCATGTTAAATTCCCCTTGTACGTAGAGTGACCCACGATTTTTCGCCATGTCAAATTTCCATTGTACGTAGAGTGACCCAGGGTGGTTTTTAATGCTAATTCCCATTGTACGTAGGGTGACCCCATTCACTACTAGCGTGATTTCGCTACCTTAGAAGATATCAATGTGATGGCGGAGCGATATGAGAGTGCACACTCCCGTCCAGCCACCTGGGGTGGCAGGGATCGACTCAGCGCCACTGACCTTAGAAGAGCTAACGGTTTAGCACCTCATAAGCGGAATGGTCAAAAAGGTGGGAAGCCAGGGGCTGATAATCCAAACCGTAATCAGTTCCGTGGCAATGGAAAGACCCAAGGGATAGATAAGGGTATCAATACAATGAAAGCTGAAGTGGTATGCTACGACTGAAACACACCTGGCCATATTCTCAAAGACTGCAGGAACTATCGTCCCACGATATTACATTGACATCATGCACTAGTAGAAGGTGTAAACTAGTAGATATGGTCTAATACAGCAACAGCTACGGTAAATGGAGAGAAGGTTACCGTGTTGTGTGACACCGAATGTAGTTATCCAGCCTTGGTGGATAGCAAATTTGTCAAATCTGCAGATTATACAGGTGAGACAGTGGAAGTGCAATTTTCTAAAAGGACTAAAGATTATCTTCCAGTTGTCTACATCGAAATTGATTCGCCGTATGTGAAAGGACGAATTCAAGCAGAGTTCTTGTCCGGATTGTAGCACGACGTAATTTTAGGATGTAGGTATGTGTTGCCACAGCCTAATTATATGACGTGTACACCTGTACACGTGGGGTCCATAGAGACGAGGTCTATGAAGCGAAGATCAGGGTCGAAGCCACTGTACCCCTCAGTGGGGTCCATAAAGACGAGGTCTATGAAGCGAAGATTAGGGCAGAAGCCACTGTACCCCTCAACTTCGCCCCTAGACAATTTGCCACCTGGTGAATTAAGGAGACTTCAAGAGGAAGATTCTGCCCTTAACATGATACGCTGGTATGCAGAGGAGGAGTCCGAGCGGAACTTGCCAGACGGTGATCGACACGCCCGGAAGGGGTCAGAGACGTATTAGCAAGTGATTGTACCTCGATCCAAGAGAAAATAAGTGCTTAGGCTAGTACATGAGAATCTACTTGGTTGTCAAATGGGCGTAGCAAAGACGAGAGATAGGTTAGTGAGGGAATTCTACTGGCCAGGTGTGTATGGGGATGTAAGGAGATTTTGTCTGTCGTGTGACAAGTGTCAGCGGCTGGCACCTAAGACCTCGCATCGCCCAGTGCCACTAGGAACCACCCCTCTGATTGATGAACCTTTCTCGAGGGTGGCGATGGACTTGATAGGACCTATAAAGCCTGCATTGGAAAGAGGTAATCGTTATGCGTTAACGATTGTCGATTATACTACCCGATATCCAGAGACCATTGCGTTGACGAACATTGATTCAGTAACGGTGGCTGCGGATTTGTTAGGAGTTTGGTCCAGAGTTGGTGTACCTGAAAAGATACTAACCGACCAAGGGACGCAGTTTGTTAGCCAGGTGATGGAAGAAGTGAACCGGTTACTTTCCATTAGGCACCTGACTACTACCCCGTATCACTCGCAGTGCAGTGGTTTAGTAGAGCGTTTCAATGGGACGTTGAAGCTAGCTCTGAAGAAGTTGTACGAAGGTCGACCCAAGGACTGCGATCGATACCTTTCCGCGATACTTTTGCGTACCGCGAAGTACCCCATGCTAGTCTAGGATTTTCACCTTTCGAACTAGTTTATGAGAGGACAGTGAGAGGACTCATGGCTGTATTAAAACATTTGTGGACGGATGAAAAGGCATCCGAGCAAGTACGAACAACGTATCAGTATGTTGTTGATCTCCGTAACAAGCTGGAGGAAGTTTACAACTTGGCCCAGAAGAATCTCTGTGACGAACGGAGACGACAAGCCAAGTAATACAACAAGAAGGCGAAGGAACGGAAGTTGAAGTGGGTGACAAGGTGCTGTTGTTTTTACCATTGGAGCACTTAAACTCCAAGTATCCTGGAAGGGGCCGTTTGTTGTAACGAAAAAGAAGGGTGGAGAAAATTACCGTGTCCGGGTTGGAGATAAGGAGAAGTTGTAACACGTTAACCTTCTTAAACGCTATCGTGAAAGGGAGACACCCACTGAGATTGTGGTTGCTACAGTTGTGACTGAAGAACCCGACGACAACGGTGGAGTGGCGGAAGTACTTCATAGTCGTCCTTTGAAGAGGGTTGAAACCCACGTTGACGTTGTCCTTGATGTAACGTTAACGTCAGAACAACGTGAAGAGGTGGAGGAGATGCTCCACGACTACTCAAGTGTCTTGACAGAAAGAAGAGGCATGACCGATTTGGAAGAGTTCAGTTTGAAACTTCCGCATGAAATGCCTGTGAAAAGGAAACCCTATCCATTACCTCATGCGAAGTTAGAAACTGTACGGAACAAAATTAGAATTATGCTTGACTTAAGGGTCATTTTACCAGCCGAATCTGCATATAGTTCACCGGTTGGTTTAGTCCAGAAGAAGGATGGTGATCACCGATTTTGTGTCGACTATCGAAAATTAAACAGGATCACAGAATTTCAGGTCTAAACGTTACCGGATCCTGAGTCCATATTTGCCGGAATAACCAACGCCAAAAATTTCTCTAAAATAGACTTGTCCAAGGGATATTGGCAAATTCCAGTTCGTAGGGAAGACCGTCTAAAACTTGCCTTTCCAACGCCAAATGGGACATACCAATAGGTAGTCATGTAGTCCGGAGTTCCAGAATGCACCGAGCTTTTCACCCAAATGAAGAGGAAACTGCTTAACCCTTTCGAGGGACCGGAGTTTCAAATTTCATGGACGATTTGATATTGGCGACACCTACTTGGGAAGAACACGTGGTCTTATTGAGAAAAGTTCTGGAACGACTTGGACAGACAGGGCTCACTGCCCGATCGTTTAAATGTTACATAGATTTCGGAGACTAACTTATCTAGGACACAAACTCATTGAAGATACATTAACACCAGACAGTACCAAAGTCAACCAACTTCGGAACTCCGCACGTCCGACTACGAAGACAGAAGTGCGATCTTTCTTAGGACTTGCAGGTTGTTATCGTAAGTATGTCGCAAACTTCAGCACTATTGCTAGTCCGTTGACTGACTTGACAAGAAAGAAGGCTCCGACGAAGATTATCTGGACAGACGCTTGTGAGAGAGCATTTCAGGCTTTGAAGGATATGTTGACGTCAGACGCCGTAGTGAGACTACCGGACGTGACAAAGGACATTGTCTGAGTACCGACGCTTCTGACAGGGGTCTTGGTGCAGTTTTACTGCAGGAACATTATGGGAACTTATTTCCGGTTGCTTATATTAACAGGGATTTGTCGCCAGCAGAGCGAAATTATTCTGTTACCGAAAGGGAATGCTAAGCAATTATCTTTGGGATCTCTAAATTTCAGCTCTATCTGTATGGGTGAAAGTTTATTCTGGAAACTGACCACCAACCACTTGCTTATCTCGCCCAAGCTAAATTGACAAATGGACGTTTAATGAGATGGTCATTATTTCTAAAGCAATATTAAGTTCAATTGCGTTACATTAAAATGTAATGTCGAAGCAGATTGTCTGAGTAGACTAATTGATTCTGAGGTGAAGGGGTCACTTCACGACATTTACACAAAAACTGTAAAAGCTTCAAAATTCGGAGAGTAAATTCCCTGGTTTTACTCTTATAGAGGGGTCTATGTGAAGTGTAGAATTTTGAATAGGAGCGAATTTTAAAGTTGAATGCATCGACCATTAATATATTATCGCATTTAAGCCAGAAACGTCTTTGTGACAGGTCACTTCGACCTTTCTTCGTTCATCTCTCCCCATGTCAGTGTAAACTTCAGAGAGGCAGCATTCGAACTCAGTGAAATTGACCTGGGTATCTTAACACGGTCCTTAGAAAGTAACCATTTGAGCTACCAACCATAACCGCTTCGTAGGTACCTATGTCCACTTATAATTTTTTCTTAGGGAAATTGTCACGCACTGCCGTACACAGATTCTGAGCTGTCTAAACCTGATGAAAGGAATTATTTCTTTGGGAAAAATTAGGGACCGCTGCCTACGATTGGGCAGAATAAATTAAGGCGTACTTTTTAGAGCAATCAGACTTTAAAGTGACGACCTTAGTCGAAATTCTTTAGTCTCAAAATCTCCTGGAAGAGGAAAGAGTTTCTACTCCGTGGAAAGCATAAATATATTAGTGCTTTCCTCGTCAAACAAGAAAGGGACCAGGTTGCCGTCTTGTACAAAGAAAGACATGTTTTAGTGCTAGGACGTACAGAGTTCTGAAAGAGAACAGCAATAAAAAACACAATTTTAGTTTCACGTAATATTCTATTATTTGAGTGTTGTTTTATGCAGATGTGTTTGCTATGACTAAGTTCACACATTATGTATCATTTATTCAATTTCATGGAAATGTGTTGATGCTAGATTTGTTATGCAATTTATTTTATTCAGTTTCATAGAAAGTTTTGATACTTGAATTGTTATGCAATTTACCTTTTAATTGTACAGTTATTAGTTCATTGATAGAATTGATTACATGCGATCTAAATGTTCATGTATGTAGGATTTCAAAGGGTTATATGAAATAACTTCCTTTGTTTGTTAGGGCAATACACATGATCGTGAGTTAACGATACTTACATAATTATATCAGATTTTGTAATGTTTAAATAATCTTGTAGCTTAAGGATTGCTGTGAGTTACTATTTGTGAATTTCATACAATAGTAATCGAACATGTAGTAGCATGTAAAAGAATACGGTAGTATTCGATAGACGCTCACATGGTAATTTAAGACCTTCCGCTGAAAGCGAGGTCAATGTCCTACCGTACTAAGTCAGAATTTACGCAGTGTGTGGATAGCCCACATGCTATGAATAACGTGGGGAAATTTTATGTATGTCTTAGAGAGTGGGATATACAGGAATTATGGGGTAATTTTGTCCTTTAAGGAACAGCTTTCTGAGAGAAAGACGGGACAGACTGGAGACAGAAGTTCGAGGGAAAAATGACGAGGTCAGAATAAAAGGACCAGGAAGTCCATGAAGGAGCAAAGCATAGAGCTTAGGAAGGGTGAACTAGGAAACGGTGATATACTGTCCAGACAGGCAGGTGATGCAAATCGGTCGTGGACATTGCGCTCTTTTCACCTCTCGTTATGATGATGAAATAAATCCAAATTAGACATACCTGTTAAAATCTATTCATATAATCTATGTTGAATTGGAATTGCCGTTATTAATTTGTTATAATCAAATTTGTTATTTTGCTATAATATCGATGGAAGTCATCCTCTAGATAACGCCAGCCAGCCAAAATATCAAGCAATGCTATCACATAATATGGGAAGAGAACGCCGTTTTATATTTCACCTGCCTCTTTGTACAACCGAAGATTGAACACATTAAGTGGTCAGCTTTTTGACCAGGCCTTTTGTGTAGTGATGCGACTATCTAACCGTGCTATGGTGTAATTCACGGCGATATGGTTTAAGGTCATTGGTTTTCTCATTACTTTGCTTGTACAACATTAGGTGAAAAGAACTCAGTGATTTGAAATAGTTTAAAACCAACTTAAACCACTCCCGGGTAACGGTGTACGTGGTAACGAAATTCAAGCACGTTGCACTTCAGGTTTAATTCATAAACGTTGCGTATACTCAATTTCATGACACTGTTTAAAAACAAGGCTTGTCTATGCTGACTGTACAATGCAAATTGGCAAATTAAAATTTTAGCGACAAAACGTCTGGTTTCAGTTTCGAAGAAGAGGTAAATCTGGTTCGGACCCCCATTTTCCCGCTCGAATATCGTTTTTGTCTGGTCATATATAAATATGGATCGATAGAAATGTCAGACCATGCTGTCAAAAAACTGCAGTTGGTGCAAGAAGAGATCCCAAATGAGACTTGCATATGTGCGCTGACCGATTATGAGCTACCCACTGAAGTAGATTAGAGGACACATAGCTCATGAAAGCGGCAGAACAGGACGCTGGTCAGACAAACAGCCTCTTAATGAGTGTGATCTTTGGTGTCAACACAGGTGTACAAAGGGTGTATAACGATATTACAGGAAACTTCACTCATCTTTCGGACCTCATCGCCGTAGAAAATCAAAAGTTGTACCAGGCGGAATATGTCACTAGCCTGACAGTAAGGGAAAGAGAATAGAAGAGAAGAGACCAATAAAAAGATATCGCATCCATGAGCTGCAATAAGAACTCGCTCGGCGTTTAGAGGCTACCAGCACCAATGGAGAAGCCCCTTTTCCCCTAGCTCACCTGGATAAGGCAGCCCACCAACAGAATCTTCCATGAAGATACCACCCTAGCCGCACGAGTCAGTTTTCAATCCATCTTCATCTCGTTGCAAAAGCGCTCACAAGTGAACAAGCGAATGGCGTTGCTAAACACATCACATCATGATGGTCCCGCAAACACAGGTTGCAGCTTAATGAGAATCATTTGCACATAATAGTAAATACAAAACCGTTGAAACCTTTGTGAGATTGCCTACAATCCTGGATCAGCTCGGAGAACTTAACTGCACTGTTTAATGGTGCAGGGACGGAACTAGCTGAGCGGGCTGTGATGGCGCGGTGGAGAGAGCTTGGACGGCTCTGACATCAACAAGACGGGATTAGGGGTGATTGCAATACTGATACAATTATGCCAGATTTGTCAACAAATCATACATGTCCCATGGCTGGTCTTAGTGGTAGTGGTGGTGGATTGGCAAGCTTTACAGGCGCGGCGGTTTCCCCCCTTTTGGTTGACATTAAGTGGTCTCACACGCATATACCACAACTGATGGTGGTTCACCAGTTTCCGAAACTCACTGTTAGACCTTCTGCTGAGTTACATTTGTTTGAAATATCAATAGACTTAGGCAGCTGGGAATGAACTTGTCGATGATATTGATAAACCTGTCCTGAACCGAAGAGATTAACTGACATATACACCCACGTTGACAAGTAGTTTATGGATGTGCATCATTCTGTCTCCGTATTGCTATATGTAATTCTTCTCTACGCTATATGTCACTTCACTGTTAATGCGAAATACTTTGTGGTAATGCCATTGTTGTTTACAACTAGCGCTTGTTGCTGCTTTGTACTCGCTTAAGTGTTGACATTGTTGACTAATTCTCTTGTTGGTTTTGTGATTCTAAAACATGAAGACATGCGCCGACTCAATTTCAAGAACACTGCTTTTGGAGATTCAATGGAGAACAGTCTTGTATAACATTTCTTTCAGTTGCGCTTTGTAACACACGTTTACTGTAATTATGACCGTATAGTGGAACCTGATATCGTCATTCCATATCGGTATTATAACTTAAATACAATCAAAAAAGTAATAATGTCTTTCTTACCCAGCATTATAACCGCAGACTATAACGCAGTAGCCGGGCTGGTCAACATCACAACGCTTGAAGGACTACCAGCTTCCTATTTCCCATACGCTAACTTTATGTGTGCCGCCAGCTCATATTCTTGGGTTTGGTAAAGAGAAATTTCATGTCAGTAAAACAAATGAAAATATGCCTAATGGGTATAAACAGTACCCTGCTAAGTTGGAAAACCATATAGACCGATTGGTTACGCTCCGAAAACTATTTTCGGATGTGTGCGCGCAGACTGTGGGCAAGAAACAGCAGTAAACTAGTTTCAGTTGCGTACTATCATATACCATAACTCATATTGTCAAGTTGAAACTTGACCTGTGGTTAAAGGTAAGCTTTGGAACAGTTGTATTCACAAAAAGCCATTTTATCATGCCCACGCTGTCATGTCCAGGCTCAAGATAATGTAGTAAACAAGGAAAAACATACGCATAATAAAGTGACAATTTGGCATCTCAGTTTAAGTTGGGCTAAACATACATTGTTCACAAGTCATTCTAATTTTGCCCCAACCATGTTTAAATACATAACTACAGTCCAGTTCGGATCTGAAAAGGAAGTTTAGCGACTCCAAAGATTTAGGCGTTGAGCAACCACAATGGGAACAAAACTGGCAGAGACCATTGATATAAACTCTAACATCCAGACCATGATGGAGGTCAATGAAAATGATCAAGAAAAATAAATAAATATTATTTTTGCAACTCGATATCTCCGTTAGTAGGATCAGTTTTTAAATGACTCTGATCAATTATGAAATATAAATAGAAGATTTAAAATGTTCTAGAAGTTAATTGAATTAATAATACGCAGTTTTATGAGCAGTAACATTTAAAATTAGATTGTTTACATCTTATAATCGGAAAATCAACTGTCCTTCCAAATCAGTAGAACATTTGAGACAAGGAATATCATATTTCGACGCTCGATCTTCAATGGAAATTCTTACATGATATCATACAGTTCACATCATGGCGAGGAGAATTTTTACAATGTTTCCGCCTAAAATGTGTCAGTTCCACTAACATGGTTGCAGTATTGTATAAGGTAGAAAACGTAGCACTCGACTTGTTGCATATTTATGTGAAGTGATGATTACTGGGTTCAGAAACTGCACTAGATCTAGACTCAAGATTTTGCCAACTGGGAAGGCATCTCAATAGCTAGCAGACGGTGCTTAAAAGATCAATAGCTCTGAATAACTGAATGACAATGCCAAAAAGTCAAAGCGTTCTCTAAATACCTCCACTGAAACAACCTATACCTAGGCCATGATGCAGAACCTACCAACCGGGCGACGAACTACACGATGCATATCCGTTCGCCCCAGGGACCACACACACGTGTGTGTGTGTGTGTGTGTGTGTGATTTTGAAAAGATCTTTAAGCTCATGAATAATTCCGTCATCGACAAGATGATGGAAACCTGCGTAAACGGATCCGGGTGACCTTATTTGGCCAGAGGGCACGAAGAAAAAGCCGCGAAGCCTTCGAGTTGAGGAAGGTCTTCGACGGCAACTTCGTGGTCGTCGACAGCACAAAGGACAGTCTGAAGCTATACCACCCAGTCTGTATGGGGCAAACGATCCAGGACTAAAGCAAACCTCCGATGTAAGAATTCTACTACGATAACTTGATGGAGCTGGTATTTATCCCTGCCATCAATAATGACGTTGGCAAATACGTAAAACACTCTGGATTTATTGCAACCCTTTGAGACACTTTTATTAGGAAAGTGACCAAAGTTTTACAGTTTAGCCACATAAAATGCAAAACTTATGATAACCTCTTCGTCCTGAGCAATATTTTGAGCGTATCACACTCCATAGTGTCTTGTCCCGTAAGTGTGGGTCCTATGTTAATATGACCCAATATCCCCAACATAAGCATATATCATGACCACGTTTGCCACGCGTCAGCTGCTAGTCCGTGTTTTTCTCAACATTAAACGTGTTACAGACCAGCTCGTAGGAACCAAATCGATCCTGCTTTAAAACGCGTTACCCCTGCCCGGTCTGAAACGAAACCCCATACTTATGTCAGAAACTTTGTCCATTGTTAGTGAACTTGAACAGATGAGAGCTTCACGGCAAATATGGCATCATTGCAGACAACTTGTAGTCACGAACGTTAACGCCTCAGATAGTGGTTGCGTACCAAGCGACAAAGTTCACTTCATTTTGCGCAAAACCTTATTTCAAGATATACATTCCTGCAGTTCAAGTGATTCAAATTCAAAATTTCTGCGGATATGACATTCGGTAATTAATAGTACTTATTGAACATGTCGAGCAATTTCCGGAACCAGACACCATCCCACACGTACACGTAACGGTCAAGCAATAGTTCGCAAATCAACTCTGTCTGTCTGTCTGTCTGTCTGTCTCTCTCTCTCTGTCGTTGCAGTGAGAGATGCTACCTACGTCATATTTCGCGTAGCAATTAAAGCGAAGTACTAGTGTCAATGCTATAACTAGGTCTGACAATGCGTGTTGTACATACCATCCATCTGGCAGAACTCGGGGCTCTAAAGCATGAAATATGCACTAACTCAAGTTATCGAGATAACCTTCTGGAGATTTCGTACAAACCAGGATTGTAGAACATTTCGGCTGCGTTTGGTAACAACACATTAACCGTGTTTGAGCAACGGGACCCAAAACAGACATCACCGTTCTAGATGGATATTACATCCTAGCATTGCGCAATAGAGCTGTACATGCCCTCGTTTATGGAATGGGTGTGGACTACAACGTGGTGATAGTGCGTGTCTGTATCACAATTTCTGAACTGAACTTTCTTCGGAAACCTCTCTCCTCCCGCCCCCTCCCCATATAGCTAAGTTGGTTCACTTTGGTCATTCGTACAAGTTACAAACATAACACGCTATGCCCAGGGTTTATCAACGTCACGCTGCTTTATGTCCGCTTGAAAGTATTCCTATGAGTGGTGTATCCTACGGGGGACATACGTATTAATCCTATGGAAAATCACACTGAAGCAGATATTATAAATGCAGAATGCATGAGCTTTTGAGAATATTTCATATGCTTAACATTCAACAGTTGATATGATGGAAAGCTCTATCGCCCTTAAATTAAGTGTTAGTGCTCGTACATCTCCAGGGACAACACCTTCATTTGCCCCAAAAGCCGAATTTTCAGATCGGGAGATTGTCATTGGTAACATAGCGCGTGCACCTAATAAAGGCCGTATACATACGGCCGAGAGAATCATGACAGATGGTGGGTTTATGGCAATGAACGCTTCTGGTTTCGATCACTGAGATCCAACTGAAGATTTTCAAAACGTTGATCGGTTTGCACGCAGCAGAAATAACAAAACTCTCAAGGACCTGGGTGCCTAGTTTTACTTCAATAACCTCTTTGGGAGTGGCGTCGACGGACGGAACATGAGTGCCTCTTTCAATCTGTGTAATTTAGTTCTTAATGGTACGTGATGGCTGTACTCTCTTTCCGACTAACGTCTCAGACAATCATCCCAACTAGATTTACGTCTATGTGTGCCGTCCGAGACGCCATTAGGTGTGAGAGTCTTAACGCACAGCCGACGAGGTTAATAATGAGTGTAACTATCTTTGGCTCTCAAAATTAGAAGATACGTAGGTTAAAATACGTCCTAGAGCGATCCATCGGGGAGCAACCAGACACAGATTACGAAGAACTGGTGCCACCTTCCGTCCCTGAAATATATAATGGAGTATAGTAGTAAGACGAGTAGACCTCGATAGAAAATGCAGACTTCTGGAGGAAGTGTATAGGCGTCAATATAAAGTTAACATGGAATATGGATGCAAAGCAAATATATATTAAGCACTGTATCCACTCGGTCAACTAGGTGTATATAAGCACTCCTTGCTGAAACAAAACCCAAACGTACTTCCCTCGGGTGACCACGAGCGTGATTGCTAATATAATATTATTGTAGCATTTGGCGAAACACCTTTTCAAAATATCTCGTGGGCATGAAACTTTCCATCGGGATATGTAGTGCCCTCCGACACTCCGCTCACCAAACCAAAACAAAGCTGCTGTTTGATCGTCCAAAACGGTACATTTTGTCACAATGGTGATCAGTTAAAAACACAGTCATCGACAAACCACGCGAACAAAAGACATTCTGGTTGTGACTTGGGACGAGTGAGTTGACATATGTGTTTTAACAGATACTGCCATTATCGTTTTCTAATAACACATCGCCATTTCGCCAGTACTCCAGGTCGACAGGCTAGAGATACTTGCCTGTTTGACAGCTAACCCGGTCCTCCTGCTTCTCCAAAACAATTAAGCTTCCATATCCCGCTCCTCAAAGCTGAATTATTATGTCTCAAAGATTTATGCGGGGAAAATATCTTAGAGTTTAAAAGCTTCAAACACACAACGTTGAACAGAGGCGTTGCCTTTACAAAGGGTACGTGGGGGCAGTAAACGTAGTGGATGGCGTTGGTACCACACTAACAGCCGTGACTCTGGTCACGTGTGCCAGGCACCGCTATCATCATTGCCGCCAACATTTCGATTATCCATGAGATGTTTGCTTTAAAGTGCAGCCTAGATTCCAGGATTTTTTGGTATGAGATCCAAAAATTATGATGATCTTAATATCCACATGGACCGCATATAAATGTTTTTGGTACAAACAACCAACTCTCGGGAAAAGTTTATGTTCATTTTTGATGAAATGAAAAATAAGAGGCGCCGTAAAAGGAAAACAATCTGGTACATAAAAGCCCACACTTAGGATGTCATTGACGAAATATTAAAACAATAAATTGACAATCCATGGGACAGCAGAGGCTCACAAGGATATCATACAGTTTCTTGCTTGATATTAATAACAGGCTGTGTTTTGGCCGTCCGAGCAACAGAAATCCCGATAGTCATAAAACCATTGGCACAACAGCAGCCTACTGGCCCAAGGCCTAACCCCAATGCGCCTACACAGTATGATGGGATTTTCAATTTCAATCAAGAACACAAAATATAGGGCAACAAACAGTCTAATTTTAGCCTGCTTATTTTAGTACATTTCAAATAGTGTAGCAGCTTCTCACTATAGACCTTATTCAATATGGCCAGAAATATTTCAGCAGAAGATCGCGATATTTTTCTTAGCAATTTCGTTTTGACTTGCCGACTTTGATGTAAACACCCGCTCCACAACAACCACGGTTACTACAACTAAATTTGTTAAAGACTTTACAGTATCAATAAGAAAGCAGCCAGTACAGATTTTAGGTAATGAGCATACAACGACACATCTAAATGTGTATGGCAAACAAACTAATTATCAAGTGTCTTCAAAGAGACGCATTATGGGACTTACAGGTTGAGCTAACTTGGGTTGGAGACAATAGCTGACTGGATAAATAATCCGTTGTTAACTGTCGGTTGTGAAGGGGTGTGTGACTGTTGGGCGCAAAGTCAATATTTTAAAGCCATCACCTCAAGTACCCTTTTGGGGGCTGAGAAAAATTATTTACATCATTCACGTTGACACTGAATCCTATATTAGGAGCATCGTGGCCACTAATTTCTCTATTAATTGTTATGATGTCAGATTTCAAGTACAGTTGTATCACTTCTTTAGAAGATTTTGTCTAGCAATACTAGCTGGGTTTGTTATCGCATTTTGTAGTCTATATCTTGACGCAGCATCTGTTACTTTTGCAGAAATAGAAGGTCCAAGCCAATGACTGTTTTGTCCCGGGTAATTATATGTTTGTATGTGCCGCTTATGACAGCAATCAAAGTGTCAAAGATTCTTAGAAATTAGCAGAAAGATTATTAGTTCGATCGATAACTATCATTTCGGATACTTTGTATCTGGGCTGCTTAACCTCAATCGGCATAAGTTCAATCTCGTGACAGCTTAAGTTCGTATGATTCAGACGTTTGCTAATTAGTAGATCGGAAACGTATACAATGATGCAGACTTCATAACAATTTATGAATTCCCTAAAAGACTGATTCCAATCATCTACTTTTACACTATCCATGTGGATGGGTTAATTTAAATGCTAAGGCATAAAATTGGAAAATCTTCAGCTAGACTCCTAAATGACGTATAGAAATGCCATGAATCTGGTTAGGTCAGGGATTTGTTTCAACATCCGTACATGAAGTCAGAAAGAAGGTGATCAATACGACAAATTTTCTTAATGAGTTCCATTACAGCATATCATTATTTAAATAGATATTTGGAGACATATTTATGACTTCGTTTTCATTCCTTTTTTCTAAATAATAATGAAGATTCTGTACCGATTTTTGGAGTTATCCATAATGATTAGGAATTTTATTCTGTTGAGACTGTTTACAATTGCGCGTATTTGCCATTAATTCAACATATGGAAAACAGATGTAATAGTCTAACACCGTAATACCGAAGCTTTGCCAGGAGGACGAGAAAATGAGAAATCGATGGATGAGAAAATGTTTGCCAGTTTTGTTGTGATTGAAATACTTTGAAAGTCTATTTGGCATGCAGCCGAAGAGGTTTTATAACTTTAAACTTGAATCATAGAATTGATATAGACTATAAACAGCGTACTAAACCATTGTAATACAGGTGAATAATTGGGATCTATAGTCCTACATGAAACCATAATCTATTCCCTGAAGGTGTGGTCCTAGATGCAACAATAATGTAAACCCTGAGGAAGAGGGCATTACTACATTATTTTGCTGAGAACAGTTATCACTCATACTGAAATTTGAAGAAATAAGCAAATACATGTACGAAGGGATGAAAGTGGTTAATTGTAATAACACATTACACGAACACACACACACAAAAACACACACACAAACACACACATACACATATATATTTACACACACACACAGAGGGGGGCGGGCGACCTAGTGGTCTAAGGCGCTCGCCCCTACAGAACACTGATATGTCATCTCTGCGTGGGTTCGAGTCCCAAACTCAGCCAGCATTGTCATCTGAGAAAGCTTCCCTTGGGTCGGTGGTTCTTCCCGAGATTTTTCAGGGTTCTTCCTCTACCAGGTATACTGGCCCCCATATATAATCTACAATGTGCGGGAAAATGGCGTGAAACATCATATATATTCTGGGCGTAATCTTCATTGCTAACTTCATTATTAAATGTACTTATGAAAATTTGAAGTGTAAAATTTACAATACGTTAGTTCAAAAGATTTCCAGGTAGCTGCCAGAACCAATCCTGACGGAGTATTATTGCATGGCTTAGTATAAGATTTAGTTATACTGAATCCTGTTGATTCTGTGGAGTTTCCTGTGGAGGTTTTCTAATTTTAACTCGATGTTGTTGAAAAAGTGTTGTGATGAGAAAAGAACTGGAAGTGTCAAGAATCGATCAATACCCATTTGCCTATATCCTTGGCTTTTCCTAAAATGAATAGCAAAATACTGCTAGATTGTTTTTCCATTTCTCCTTAGCGAGGCTCTTCAGTCCAAATTGGTACCATCTGCTCAACTTGACTTTAAAGGATCTAATCACGAGATGTTAAGTTGACAGCTTTAAAAAGCAAACAGTGCTTACAGCTGTTACGACTCTATGTTATTAAACTAGGTAACAGAAAAAAAGCAAAAACAAACTCAAATTCAACAAATTATTTTATTCCTCTCAAATACCAATGAAACGGTCAAAAATAACATACCGTATTGTGAATTAAATCGCACGTATTCCAAAAGTTTTATCACAAGTCCAATTGTATAAGTTCCAATTGAACACTATTTGTATTCCAAATAAATTCCAATATTTCATGTGTTGATGTACAAATTGTCTCGAACTTGTTAATGGTCCAATGGGCTGGAATGTGGTGCTGTGTTTGATGTGTTTTAATAATTTAATCCATAATTCCAAATGTTTATGATTCTAGTAATAAAAAAATAAATACACCCAATTAAAAACGGACGATGACATTAGGAACGATTCTGCTTCGTGTGTTAATGCAAGAATGAATAATCCTAAGTAAAAAAGACTGTATACCCTTCTACTTTACATAGATCGCAATTACCATTTTCTGGAAATATTATCTCAATTTAACGAGAGATTTCCATTCTGGAATATACTAAGGTCAGAATCAAGACCGTATCTTTAACTCAGACCAAAGTGAAAATGTTTATTATTAACAATGATTTGAATATTTAATATATAACTATAGCGAAAGATTAGCTATGTATTACGTTTTTTTTAATACAAAATAAATGTCACTGTTCCAGTTCACTTTTAACTTCATGTTGGGCAAATACTCTCTCTCTCTCTTCTAAAATCATAGCTTCATTGAAAGTTTTACTTTTTATTTTATAAAAGGAATGTTATAGTCAATCTGACTCTAATGTACTGTATTTTCTGTATTCAAATCTAATTATTGAAATTTGTCAAGGTTGTAAGTCAGTAGTATAGCGCATTGAGGTCCAGGAACCCTCAAAGCTATGAAACGACAAAAACGATAGAATGCGCCAGAACCGTTCATATACTATACTGCACTAAATAGAACATCGAAATGATCACAAACATTAATTTCAAGATTCTTTTTACAAGTTCCAATTGGAAAAGAAACAATATTAGGCAAATAGCCCTTAAAAACTGTTTCATAGTAATTAAATTTACTGAGTGCATTGTTTTACATGCCTTTGTAACTTTTTGTGATGTCTAATTTTAGTTGTTTCGTTTTGGCGCTGTAAATATTACTGTCACCCGAAAATTATTTGAGGTGAGCACTTGAACGAAAGTAAACAACCATTCATTAATGAGTCTATGCAATTCGCATTCTTTTAATAGTGCGCACTAAAGATGTCGTTCTTAATAGTTTGTATACAGCAATGTAAATCATTTCCACAGACAAAATTAAAATTGATTCGAACTGCTTAGTACGACAAAAGCAAGAAACATTGACTGCAATGCATAACAAATCTGCAACGCATTAAGCGCTGTAATATTTCAAGAAAGGTATCAGAAACAAAATGGAACTGCATACCCACCAAGATGGATGTCCTGGAAACTAAAACATTTCTGGGATATCATGGATGTTATTATACAAATTTGGCCTGCTCTGCAGAGGTTCTGCTCCATGCATGTATTAGAAGCACAACATTGCTAGTATTATCCTGATGTACACACACACACACACACACACACACACACACACACATATATATATATATGCATGCGCGCGCGCACGCACGCAGGCACGCACACACACACACGCACGCACGGACGCAACATACATACATACATACATACATACATACATACATACATACATGCATACATGCATACATGTGTTGGTTGACCATCGGAGCTCGATAAAGTCAATCCTGCACTGTTCTTTGCTGATGGGTCCTCATGTCCAATACGAGATGTGCATATCCTGGAGCAGTGTGTACATTGAAGGCATGGGTTGGTTCTTGACGATGAGGCCTTCCTGCGTTCCCTGGCGTCGGCGACTTTCGTTCTGCTGTCATCCTCGAAGGGTTTGCACCTATTACTAACAGCCGAATGCCAGCCAGGTCCATCCTAGGCGCAGGTCTCGAGGTTCGTCACAGATATCGAGCAGCATATCAGGCTGTTCTTGGTGGAATCTTTGAATCTTTTATTCGGCGACCAATTTTTCTGTGTCCACTAGGTAGAGCTCGATACAAAATCAGACGTGGCATTCGAGATTCCTCCATACGGATGAAACGACCCGTCCCGACCCATCCACCGGAGTTGGGCTCTCATGACCATCGCTTCGATACTGCTTAAGCCTGCTCTATCCAGCACTTCTATGTTCGTCAATCTGACTTGCCATCTGACTCCCATAATCCAGCGCAGGGCTCACGTGTGGAAGCGCTCAAGCTGCTTGATGTGCTTCTTGTATGTTGTCCAGGTCTCACATCCATATAGGAGGCTTGTCAGCACAACTGATCCACAACTTTATCCTGGTAGACAGTTTGATATTTCTGTGACTGTGATATTTATATGACTCAACACGTGAGGGCGGAGACGTCCTAGTGATTGACTGGCGCTGCTGCTACGTGCCGTTATCTCTTTGTCTAGCGATCCGTCGGAAGATATGATGCTTACAAGGTACTTGAAATGATCGACAGCTTTCAGCTAGATGTCTTCGATAGACACAATCGACAATCGGTGGAGGGGGGGGGGGAAAGCGAGCTATGGTGCCTGGGACAGGTTGGTGAAGTACCTCGGTCTTCTTCAGACTGATAGTGAGTCTGAAGAGTCTCGAGGCCTCCTTGTCTTCTTCGCTGCTGGTCGAGGTGGGTGCATACAATCTGACGATGGTGATATGCCGTGACTTAGAGATGGGGACGCGGAGTTGCATCAAAAGTTCGTTCACATACGTAGGAACCATTTGGAACTGTCGCAAAAATGCAGTACGAATGGCAAAACTGACTCCGTGGATTCTGTTTTCATCTTCTGTTTTCCTCTTCCATAAGAAGTTGTAACCAATCTCGGGATCGCAGACAGATCCTACATCGGCTAGACGTGTCTCGCTAAGAACGGCAAAAATAAATGTCATTCTTGTATCGGCCGAGTTCTCTGGCTATGAGAGCTGTTCTTCTCTGTGGCCTGTGTGTATCTTCTTTGTCGATGAGTGTGCGTATGTTCAATGTAGTGAGAATTAGTTTGTTTTGTTTATGCTTATTGTGTCGACCGTATTAAAAGTTAACTGCCAACCGGGGATATCCGGCCAGTTATTTTATAGGAGAGGCAATTTTTATGAAACCTTTTCTAGTCCCTTCACTTACTAGGGTGACAGTGCTGACCTAAACTGGGCTGCTGAGTCGTCTGGGATGCTGCCGGATTTATTTGCTCTCCTGGTTCAAAGAAAAACGCCCACTTATCCACAGACCGCCTCCGTGTAGGTTCGGAACTACTACTGCCAGCAGTAACCTTACCTGTCGCTTCGTCCCTCCCTCATCGCCGTTGGACATGGAAGATGCGCAGAGTAGAAGGAAAGCGGACGCAGGGTTCTGAGTGAAGAGCGTTGTACAAGAAAAACCTTCTCGTGAATGAGATTATGGTGAAGAAGATGTTGCGCTGGAGCAACCTCACCCTCTCGGCCTCACAAGTCGGAGTCCAGAGGCACGATAACTCGTTACGGCTGGCAACTTCTTTGGCTGCAGTGGATGGCCTGGTCTTCTTTTCTGCTTCGACGTGCTCTCTGCACTCAACAGTGCACAGATGAACCGCCTTCCTGACAATTGGATCTTTTCATTGATCTCATCCGCCCAGTCAACCGGAGCAGTCTTCGTATGCTGTATTTAGCAAGTCCCTGAAATTACCGGAAGGCTCGAGATCTACCGGTTACCCATACCAGGTTTAGCCCGCCAGTCGAAGCGATTCCCTTGGTGTGGCCGCTGTCGCATATAAACAGCTACTAGGACACACAGGTGAGAGTTGGGAATCAGGGGAGGACCAATGTGGAAGAACTACACTTGGGAAGGCACGACATGTTCCAACCATTAGAGGTACTACCTCTCCCTGAGACCCCAAAAACACCATACACACACACACACACACACACACACATACATACATACATACATACATACATACATACATACATACATGCATACATACACACAGACATGCAGACATACATTGTAATGTATATTTTATTTAATTTATATTGATTTAATGTAATTGTCTGTTTGAAAGTTTAATTTCTTTTACAATTTCATTACATATCAAAGTAATGTAATTTTCTTTACTAGGAATTTGATATTTTCAAGAAATTAGTTTGACCTGACTGTTTAGTTGAAAACACCTAAAAATAGAATTTTGTATCTTTTTGCTGATCTAGTCTCTGACCTTGACTGATAATTAAGTAACAACTTTGTTTTTTTAATTCATTGTTAATGTGTGAATGATAATAGTGAAATCGAGGCTGACTTGGACTACGTGACTTTAGACGTAGATGCTTCTACGCTGTTCTCGAAATTCTGGAGGGTTGGCCCTCATCCGGGAATCTGTTTTGCATCTTAAGTTACTTTATGACCTTTGTCTATAGAGAAATTAGTCATTCGGGCTTCTAAAGACTTAAGGTGTTTTGTTTATTCTGTTGTGACCAGTCGAGTTATATTTTATTTTTTTCTTCAAACTACTTGGATTCTAAAACGATTAATTCTTTTTCCTGGAAATATTTGAGTGCTCATACAGAATTCTTGGGCAACGAAATTTCTTGAAATATTATTCGTAAATTCAAATACCGGATTATTATTTGTGAATCGACAAAGAACTGTAGACACATATGTACTATAAAGGCTACAGGATACGTCATCGTTTTCCATTTTGGAATTTTCGTCGGGACTCAAACTTGAATTCATTAGAACATTTCATTACTAGGTTTCCAGAATTTAACTCGTGGATTATTCTTGGATTATTTAGAGATTTGATTCTTAAAACCGTAAGTTCTTTTTTTCTTCTGACTTTCACATTGTTTTTCCAGGGAAATAAATTAATTAAATTGGACAGAGCTTATTGTTTTCACTTTAACTATGTTAATGTTTATTAGAGCCTAAACACTTAACATACATACATACATACATACATACATACATACATACATACACACATATATATGTCGTTTGTTGAATGGCGGCAAGAAAGGCTCTAAATGTTACAAATAGGCACCAGCTCTGTCCCTTTAAATATACTAGTTGTCACAAATATACATTATATATTACTATTCATAAATACAATTAACTGGAAGTCACTCATATGTACTATGTGTCATTAATTGTGACTAACTAAAAGGTTTTAAAAACATCTTGAATTTAACAATTTCAGGTCAATTTAAAATGGTCACAATACAAACATAATTATATACGGTGTCCAACCATTTAGAAAGGCAAGATTGAAACCAACAAAGAAAATCACATTATTTTGCAAGAAATGAAATTTGCATATGACTTTAAAAAGTGAAACAAACTTATACTAATCTAGAATATAAAATAGTGCGCAAACATCTGGAAACTGAAATGGATTGAGATTTCACAACTAAAAGAAGAAAAGAGATGGTAAAAGAAAATGTGGATTGCGATGTCACAACTAAATGAATGCAACGTCGCCCTCTTAGTAAGAGGGGTGGTTAATTGGGTTTGGCTGACGTTATCTAGCGGATGACCTTCCCCGATATTATAGCCCGACGGGAGTGAAAGAAGAATGGAATTTCAACAGAGAACTGAGCGAGAATATTGGGGAGAAATAAAGCAATAAGAGCCCCCTTTTGACTAGAAAATAACAAATTTAATCTGAACAAATTAATAACGGCAATTCCAACTCAAGTTAGATTATATCAATAAAATTTAACAGGTGTGTCTAATCTGGATTTATCACCATCATAACGAGAAGTGAAAAGAGCGCTATGTCCACGATTGATTGCATCACTTTTTTTCCCTTTGACCGTATATCAACGTCTCCTAGTTCATCCTTCTTAAGCTCTATGCTTTGCCCCTTCATGGACTTCCTGGTCCTTTTCTTCTCAGACTTCTGACTCCAGACATTCTCGTTTTTCTCTCAGCAAGCTGTTCCTTATTGCTGTTCTCTTTCAGAACATGTGCGTCCTAGCACTAAACATGTCTTTCTTTTTAGAAGACGACCACCTGGTCCATTTCTTGTTTCACGAGGAAAGCACTAATCTCTTTATGTGTTCCACGGAGTCGAGACTAAGTTTCATCTTCTAGGAAATTTTCAGACTAAAGAATTTCGACTAAGTTCGTCACTTTAAAGTCTGATTGTTCTAAAGCGTACGCCCTAATTTTTTCTCTAAATCGTAGGCAGTGGTCCATAATTTTTCCAAAAGAAACAATTCCTTTCATCATTTTTAGACAGCTCGGAATCTGTGAACGACAGTGTGTGAAATTTTCCTTTAGAAAAAATGATAAGTGGACATAGGTTCCTGCCAAGCGGTTAGGCTTGGTAGCACAAATATTTACTTTCTAAGGACCGTGTTAAGATACCCCTGTCAATTTCACTGAGATGGAATGCTGTCCCTTTGAAGTTTACTCTGAGATGGGGGAAGATGAACGAATAAAGTGACTCTTCACAAAGGCTTTTCTGGCTTAAATGCGATAAAATTTTAATGCTCAATACATCCAACTTTAAAGTTCACTGCAATTCCAAAGTCAACACTTCACAAAGAAGAAAATAAGAGATGTTACAAGAAAATGTGGATTGCGATGTCACAACTAAAAGATGAAAGATCTTACAAGAAAATGTGGATTGAGATGTCACATCTAAAAGAATAAAATATGTTGTAAAAGAAAATGTGGATTAACATGTCATAACTAAAAGATGAAAAGATATGGTACAAGAAAATGTTCATTAAGATGTTACAACAAAAAGAAAAAAGAGATGGTACAATAAAATATGGATTGAGATGTCACAACTAAAAGAAGAAAAAAGATGATACAAGAAAATGTGGACTGAAATGTCACAACTAAAACAAGAAAAAGATGGTACAAAATAATGTTGACTGAGATGTCACAACTAAAAGATGAAAATAGATGGTTGTAGAAAATGTGGACTGAAATGTCACAACTAAAACAAGAAAAGAGATGGTACAAGAAAATGTTCATGGAGATGTCACAAATAAAAGAAAAAAGCGATGGTACAAGAAAGCGTGGATTGAGATATCACAACTAAAAGAATAAAAGAGATTGTACAAGAAAATGTTAATTGAGATGTCAAACCTAAAGGAAGAAAGGTGAGGGTACAAGAAAATGTGGATTGAGATGTCACAACTAAAAGATGAAAAGAGATGATACAAGAAAATGTAGATTGAAATGTCACAACTAAAAGAAGAAAAGAGATGGTACAAGAAAATGTTCATTGAGATCTCACAATTGAAAGGTGAAAATAGATGGTTGTAGAAAATGTGGATTGAGATGTCCCACCTAAAAGATGAAAGGAGATGGTACAAGGAAATGTGGATTGAGGTGTCAAAACTAAAAGATGAAAAGATATGGTACCAGAAATTGTTGATTGAGATTTCACAACTTAAAGAAGAAAAGAGATGGTACAAGATAAAGTGGATTGAGATGTCACAACTACGAGAAGAAAAGAAATGGTACAAGAAAATGTGGTTATGGGAAAAATAACTTTATTAAAAGATACACTTAAAATCCAAACTACAAGAAAAAAGTGTGAACTTTGACTTGAATGAATGATATTGCTCTAAATGCAAAGATTTTTTGCCAATAAATAAATCGTTTACAGCTTCATAAATAGATTTCATACACAATAAATCAATCGTTTACTTTGTGACATATACTTTGAGAGATTTCATGCACAACAAATCAATCGTTTATTTTGTAACATACACTTTGAGAGATTTTATACACAATCAATCAATCGTTTAAATTCTGACAGATACATTGACAATTTTTCATACATAATAAATCAATGTCCTCCAGTGTGAAAAATGCATTGACAGTTTGTATGCCTAGAAAATCGATGAGTTCTGAAAATATTTCAATAAATCAATGATTTCCTGGTATGAATAATACATTGGAACAGTTACTTCCTAATTACTCTGTTATTCGTTGTGCAAAAATACGCTGAAATATGTAATACCTACTAAATCAATTTTTTCCATTGTGAATTGTTTTGTAAATACGTCATGCCTAGTAATTCGTTGTTTCTCAAGGTAATTTTATATTGAAAATATTTACGTCTAATACATCAATGTCTTCTAGAGTGAAAATTGCTCTAAAGTACTTCATTCCCATTAAATCGATCTTGTCCAGTATGAAAGATACATTAACAGTAGGAAAGATACACTAACAGTATAAAAGATACATTAAAATATTTTGTTGTTTAATAAGTCAATGTCTTTTCGTTTGCCAAATGAAAAACTAAAACTGCCCTACTGTGTGAAATATACATCATATGCATAATGTATACTCTTTTCACGTGTGAAAAAGAAAGCGTCAGATACAAGATGCACAACAGTCAAGACAGCGAAGGAGCGAAAAATTCCAATGTCGGCGAAACATCGATCAACTGAAAAATGCCTCAACAAAATTAGATAATTTCAAAATTGAACTATCAGAAGTACAGATTTTGAATGGCCCTGAAAGTGAAAGAATAGAACATCTAATTTGCTACAGTAGGGTCCACAAATGAATACTCATATATTAAGGTGAGCAACAGAGAAGAAGTCTCCAACATTAAGGTATAATAGGTGACTGGGCGCAAAGGTAAAAGCATTACAGGCAAGACGAATTCTAACATGGATGACTGTAACATTAAAGACTGGAAAAATCCAGCATTATATGCAACGAAAGAGACAATAAAATATGTCAAAGCATGAAAAATCTCCAAGTTGGTACAGACAGCATCATTTAGAAATGTAATTAAATATACATTTTCGGGTGGATATGATCTATGTGGTCTTTGCTCGTACTGCGCCGCGCATTAAAATGTTACCCGGAAACGTAAGATTCGGTACTTGTTCAACTGACGCTAACACTCAAACAAACAAACACAATTGTCCTCGCTAGAAGTGGTAAATTCAGGCACACAAACACAATTGCCCTCGCTAGAAGTGGTAAACGTAGGAAAACAAACACAAATTCCATTGCTCGATGTGGTAAAAATAGGCAAATAAATAAATTTTCGATCGCTAGAAGTGGTAAACACATACACATAAACAATTGTCCTCACTGGAAGTGGTAAATACAGGTACGGAAGCACACGTTTCCTCACACGCAGCCAAACACAATTTTCCTCACAAGTAAATACAGTCACATAACGAAAACGAAAATCACCAAGCTATTTTGTATTGAGCTAACTGAAAAAATAACCCTAATAAAGTTCATACTCGATTCACTAAAATGCCAAAGTAAACCAGGAGTAATACATGGATGCCGGAAGTAAAGGTATACACGATATATGCAATACGACATAAATCTAAAGTCCTTTAACATGTATTAATGTATTAACAATTTATATTGAGCAAATATAGTAATTGAACTTAGTCTACGATCAAGCTAATGGTTTACCTGACCAGTGACATTTATTTTATAAACAGAATAATATAGCGGAAAAAAATTCTCTCTGTAAATTATAGATTCATACTTTTGTGAGACGTTTTAGGATTATCTGCGATTTAATTCACAATGCTGGAAGTTCCTTTAACATTTCCACATTCTATTCTAGGGAAATAACATATTTGTTGAATTTTACAAGACATGATGGTTTTTGCTCTTTCTCTTTAAAAACAAATTGACAAAAGACATCAAAATGTTAGTAAGATGTGTACAACATAATCAAAATAAATCGCTGTGGATTCAACAGAAAAATAGTTGTTTAATATGCAGATTTTCAGGATATAAATGAGGGATTTTAATCTCAAGACGATAAATATTTGATCCATACAAGGCTTTTAAATTAGGTCGTAGACTAGTAATAAATGAATGCTCCCAATCGGTAAAGAAGTCACTGTTCGGACTGTCACAAGTCCAGAACTATGTTCGATGTCAAATTGATACAATGGAGAGGAGCATTAACAAAGCCGTACCGTTCTCCCTGAAGAAGGACACTTGCCTTAGAATAAGTCTTTTCAGATAAAGAAGTATTTTATAACAAGAGACTCTAAAAGACTTACGTGTTCCTTAGTATTTGAATATGGATATGATTGGCTGCGTACCCAATAAGTGACAAAAAACATTTCGATATGAATGGTTCACAACTATCCAAATTAGAATCAGACTGGGGTTTGTTTGAAATAACCAATGTAGTGCTTTCAATACATGATCGTGACCTTGACCTCTTTGACATATGAACATTTAGAAAAGCTCTGTCTTTATTATGCTGCTTGTATTTCTGCCTGTAGAAATCAAAATGACCCGCTCTTTCTAGAGTCGGATAATGAAGTTTCCGGTTTCCCCTCCTATCCACCCCACCGGTTACAAAATGTTTACACTCTCATCTTAGGTATTTAGTCTGGAATACAAAGTAATACAAGAAAGAGTGAAAACAACAAGCTTTGAAAAATTTAACAAATAATTTATTTCCTAGGAAAAATACTGCAAAAAAATAACAAAATCAGAACTTACGGTTTTAAGAGTCAAATCCAAAAAAAAATCCAAGAATAATCCACGAATTAAATTTTAGAAGTCCTAGTAATGAAATGTTCTAATGAATTAAAGTTCTATTCCCAACGAAAAATCCAAGATGGAAGGCAATGACGTACACTGTATCTTTTCTATTGTTGTAAGGTCTAGTATTCTGTGTTCTTCACAAACAATAAATCCGGTATTTGAATGAATGAAATGTCTTTGTCCAAGAATTCTGTATGAGCACTCAATTTTTACAAGTAAAAAGAATAATCCTTTAAAATCCAAATAATTCAAATATACTTTAAAATGTAATTCCCCAAACTGGTCACAAACAAACGAACACCTTGACATCAAGTGTTTTAAGCCCAGACTGAGAAAAATCTCTATAAACAATGATTATACGGTAACTCGAAACGCAAAACAAATTCCCGGATGAGGGTCAACTTTGTAGAACATTCGAAAAGTATTTACGTATAAAAGCACGTAGTCCCAGTATGACCATGACAAAAACCAATCGCTTTACTCTAAGATTAGGATAAAAATAAAATGTTTTTGTACTTGTCTCGGTCATTTCTGTTGTCAGGGTCGGGAACTAGGTCAGCTTTAGGTGTTTACAACGGAAGAGTCAAGGTCAAGCTTTTTCTGAAAAAATATCAAGTTCCTAGCAAACAAAAACTACATTATTTTGAAATATAATGAAATTAAAAATTAAAAGATTTTACAACACACAAACAATGAAATTAAATCAAATATAAATTAAATCCATTACACGTAATTATTCCCCCATACAGTAAAAGAAAGATTTATATGATAAAGTTTTCTTTTTACCATAGATTAATTATGCATGAAGTTGAAAAGAACTTTTATAAATTGGACACAGTGTACATGAAATAACACATTGTTATAAACGGGAAACTGCATCTGGTATTAAATTATCTTTCTCATTGATGTACCTGATGTAAATATCATATTCCGGTTAAAACAAACTCCACCTTAGTAGTCTTTGATTTTTATTTGTGATCTTGCCGATGAAAGTAAGGGGGTTGATGATCATTAAACACAATAATCAAAGAAGGAGCTGAACTAATGTAAAGTTAAAAATTTTGCAATGCCAATATCAAAGCCAAACATGCCTTCTCGATTGTTAAATAATTTATCTGGTGCTTATTTAATTTCTTAGAAAATCAAAACTGATCCAACGCCAACATCACTTGAATCAACAGACAGTTTAAAGGATTGGCTGAAATTTGGAGCTGTAAGAACTGACACGCTTTTAAGTATGGCTTTTAATTTATCAAAAGCCTCATGACACTTTTCAGTCCGAAGGAACATGTTTTTCTTACTCAATAAATTTGTCAAGAGTTCAACAATTATAGAAAAATTTGAACAAAATTTCCGATAGTATCCAGCCATACCTAAAACTCGCATCAGTTGCATGTATTTACGGGCACAGGGAATTCAGAGATAGCTTTGACCTTAGCATATATTGGTTTAACTTGTCCATGCCCCTAGATATGCCCTAAAAAAGTTACACTAGCACGGCAGAACTCACTTTTTGGATAAATTGTCAAACTTGCATCTGTGACTCTGTCAAAGAATTTCTGAATTGTTGCTAAATGTTCTTTCCAGGTGTCGTTGTAGATGATGACTTCATCGATGTAAGCATCACAATTATCTAGACCAGAGGTTATCATATTCATGAAACGTTGAAAAGTACTTGGCAACCCATTCATCCAAAACGGCGTTACTTTATGTTGATAAAGTCCATATGGAGTCACGAATGCAGACATTTCCATTGCTCTTTCGTTAGTGGAATTTGGCATATCCTTTCAGAAGGTCAAATTTGGTGACATAATTGGCATTTCCGATCTTATCAATACAGTCATCGATTCTTTGAAATGGAACCCTCAAGGCAAGCAGAGAAGGGGACGACCAAGAAACGCCTGGCGACGTGACCTTGAGGCGGACATAACTAAGATGGGTCACACCTGGAATTAGCTTGAGGGGATGGCACAGGACAGAAGCCTCTGGCGATCTTTTGTGGGCGGCCTATAACCCGGCAGGGGTGACGGCAAAAACTGAAAACTGAATTGACATCGAAACTTGGTAGTAGAAATGAATCCATTTTTGTCACACTATTCACCTTCCTCTAATCAGTACACATACTAAACAGTTTTATCTGGTTTTGAAACAAGTATGCATGGTGAACTCCAGTCATTTTTACTGGGCTCTATAAAATCATTCTCCAGCAAATACTGAATTTGTTTTAAGTATTCCTATTTGAGAGGGTTCATCCTGTACGGATGTTGTTTCACAGATTTTGAATTTACAATTTCAACGTCATGGAAAATTTCGTTCGTTCTTGTAGGAACATCTGGAAATAAGTGCTCATATTCAAATAATAACTGTTTAAGTTCATTTATTTCTTGCTCTTGCAAATGTGAAAGTTTCTGGTCCAGATCATTCATAATTTCTGAATTCCGAAGGTTAGTCACTCCAGTATCAGTAGAATCCGATGATATTCCTTCACTTAAATCTTCAATGAGTGAGACCGGTACAACTAAATTGATTGCATGTTTAACCTGGCTATCTCTTACAATATACTGTTACTCCTATAATTTATTTAGATCCTAGGAGCACTATTATTATAATTTAACTCATTCATTCTCTTCTTAACTGTGTAAGGGCCGTAATATCTAAACTGAAGAAAGTTTAGAAGAATGAGCAAGAGATCAGAACTCCATTATTATCAGACTCAAAAGTTATCTCCTTTGTAGTTCTGTCAAACCGTAATTTTACTTTTGACTTGAACTGCTGAATGCCAAATTCAAGCATAATAGGCTGGAAAGTTCCAGACCTAAAATTTGACCCTTGACCCGATTGGACAGATTTGGGAAGGCAAAATTGAGTTTAAAAAAATCTTTATCAAAGCTTTTACTATTGTTTTAGATTTAATGTTCCTCACAATAATTGCCTCTGGAAACATTGTTGACTCACACATAATGGTTAACCAATATTAGTTACATGACTTGGTCTTAGGTAAGGAATCAACACGATCTACCATAATTCTACGAAATGGTTCGTCAAAGGCAGGAATAGTTTGTAAATGAGCCTTACATATCTTCTGATCGGATTTTCCTACTATTTGACAAGTATGACAAGATCTACAATAATTACAAACATCACTTTTGACTTTTGGCCAATAAAAGTGAGCCAAGATCTTGTAATAAGTCTTATTAATCTCTAAATGACCGGACAAATGAGTTTCATAGGCCAGACTAAGTATTTCCCAACTGTAAGATTTTGAAACTACAATTTGATAGTTTACTGACCACTCATCACCAGCAGGTAGATTGGGAGGTGGCCATTTTCTCATAAGAATTCCATTTTTAATGAAATAACAGACAGGAACTTCAGTAGCTTCAGTTTCACTAACGGCTTTTTAAAACAAACAGAAGATCTCGGGATCATTTCCCTGTTCGACGACAAGTGATTGTCGTTTGTTAACCTGATTCGAATAAACTTTAAAATATTATTCCCCAAACTGGTCACAAACAAACGAACACCTTGACATCAAGTGTTTTAAGCCCAGATTGAGAAAAATCTCTGTAAACAATGATTATACAGTCACTCGAAACGCAAAACAAATTCCCGGATGAGGTTCAACTTTCCAGAACATTCGAGAAGTATTTACGTATAAAAGCAGGTAGTCCCAGTATGACCATGACAAAAACCAATCATTTTACTCTAAGAATAGGATAAAAATAAAAATTTGTTTACTTGTCTCGGGGATTTCTGATGTCAGGGTCCAGAACTAGGTCAGCTATAGGTGTTTACAACTGAAGAGCCAAGGTCAAACTTTGTTCTGAAAAAATATCAAGTTCCTGGTAAACAAAGCTACATTATTTTGACAAATAAAGATATAAAAAATAAAAATATTTTAAAAATGACAGACAATTAAACTAAATCAAATATAAATTAAATCCAATCTACGTAACAACACACAAACGTACGATCACTGGTCACTTGAAACTTGACCATCCTTGTATTCTTGCACATAGAATTTTGCTTTGGTGTCCTTTCGAGGAAAGTTATGGCATTTTTGAAATTTTGCCCCCCCCCCACCCGATCTGATCCGGCTCTGATTTTCTCTTACAATAAGTGCACATTGGAAAAGATAATCAGTTCTGATCAGCCTTATCAAATGTTCGATTTATAAAATTTGTGCCAGACTGAGATTTGGTAGTATTCATTTGAGTCTGGGATGATTTGTAATAAAAAAAACTGCTTTAAGGAAAACGTATTGCCAGATAAGACAAAATATGACAATATTCAGAAAGACAACATCTCTACCCTCAATCACGGAAAAAAATCAAGCACACAATATAATTTAAGTATGCAGAACATATTACGATGAAAATTCATCGTCTCTAATTTTTTCGGGAATGTCTTTTCTTCCGCATTTTTTTTTCAATGTTTAAGTCAGCATTTTCGTCGTCTTGTAATATTTTCCCTTTGTTTCAGGTTCTTCTTATACCACTGTTTTAAACATTTCTTTAATTTCATGGCCATTTCTTACACTAGTTCTAAGTGAACTTCTTGCCTTGGATTTGTGACACACAATGTCTTTGGCATAGTCAGCCACTTCTTGTATCCAGACATCAAAGCCAAGACTTTTCAAGCCACGTTAATCATTCCAGTCGTAAATTTGTTGGTGTAACCGTCTAGCTGTACACAATTCTATGTAAGCATGAATCGTTGATAAAGTTCTATGAATATCATCTTTTTTATTAAAATACGCAACTCATCGTCATCACTAATCTCCACACCTTTAACACAATTTGTCTTTCATATAAAGTTATGTTGCTGTGACTCTGCTGCAAGAAATGTTGATAAATAGTCTATAATGAATGTGTTGGGAAACGAAATCCGAGAAGGGTTGTCACTAACACGCACACTATAGTTCGTACAATAATTCAGTGGAATCGCTTGTAGGTATTATTAGTTCTTGCTATTATCATAAGTCATTTCCTGTAAAGTCCTAAACACTTTCAATGACTTCCTTCAACGGAAATTGTTACAACTTGAGGAACAAAGTGGTGACATTGTAAGTTCTGTATCTGTGACAGTCTTTCCAAATGTTTAGTCTTCGTATACTTTGGAAACAGCAATAGTTTAAAAATAGAGAAATGATTTTGAGTTTGCGTCTCAATTTCAATTTGTATATTTACAAATTCTTTAAATACGTTCCCTAAGCCCAAGGACAGACTCTAAATGTATTCTTCTGAACTAGTTAATCCCATTTTTTGTTTGGAGAGAAACGTTTGTTAATTATTTTTGGTCAATTATAGGTAACCAGATCAACTACTAAATTAAACAGCACACGTGGTGATGAAGTGTCTAGTTCAGGCTACTTCCTTAAAACGTATTGCTTTTTTTTCTTCTTCTTCTAATTCTTTAAAAGGTTTACTTTTTTTTAATCTGTAATCCTCAAAGTTTCTGTCTTCTAGAAATTTTGTACCAGTACCACATTTTAAGTAGAAGTCGCAGCATCGAAATTCCTTTTTTGTTAATGGTACTTGATAATTGTATGATAATATGGACACTTTCAAAACAATCGATTCTCTCTAGTATTCAGGTTACTGGTTGCATCGACTATGTCGTGAAGAATGCAATTGTTCATTGCGTTTCCCTGAATCTGCACGAGCTTTTTTAAAATGCGTTCTCTTGGCTGAGAAGGCAAACTCGGAATGCTCTCTTCTATATTATCCCTAGGGATAATAAGGTAAAGACAGCACGGAGACCGCCTGGCATGTTCCAAGGAAAGATGAGTTTTTTTAATCCATTGGCAGAAGAGCTGGATCGGTTTGCAGATATTACATTTGCAGGCTTTATCATTTAACAACAAAATTAGTGATGTAAATGAATTAAAATTTGATTGTCCTCTAAAGTGAATAGGTAGCACATTCCATGAAAGGGGGCTGCATGTATAAAATATATTTTGCCATTTTTACAGATTTTAATTCTTGGGTCATCTAAAATATTTGACTATCTAAAATTTTATCAATTTTGTTTCAAACATATAAAATTATCCAGACATTTGGGATCGCACTTATTCAGAGTATTAAAAGTCTTTATACGACATAAAGTTTAATTTTTGTATCATTTACGTCAATATTTCTGTGCTAAAAGTAATAAAGGCATGGAGAATACGCTGTATCCAGCGATTTATATTCCATATTTAATAAGGCAATGCAAGAATAATCTGCTGACTTGGTCCTAATGGGTTCCGGGCCGTATTTTCAACCAGTGTATTGGAAATTCCAGTTTTTCATGAAGGACAGTTTACAAAAATAAATAATGAGGTGAGGTCCTGAATATATGTAGGACAATTTATAAAAATAAATAATGAAGTGAAGTCCTAAATATGAATATATATATATATATATATATATATATATATATATATATATATATATATATATATATATATATATATATATATATCTTCAAACCCCCCACAATATAACAGTGTCACCCTAGTCTCCGGTCTCAACTCCGTGGCCGCAGTCCCGACAAATAGCCACAATTCACGGATTTTGTCACATGATCACAATCGCCATAGTGATTGGATTGTGTAAATCAAACATGGCGATCCACTATCAAGTTCTACGTTGTTTCAAAACAGAATAAACTTTTTAGTGACATATGCGTCTGAAAAGAAAGAATAAAATGATAGAGAAATATGTAGAAAGTTGATATATATCATTCACCAATCATGACGAATCCAGCAGAAAATGGAGGCGATGCCTTGGATATAACCGAATCTGAAAATGGAGATTCGACATCAAGTGAACTTGAACGCTTGAATGAAAATATATCACCAGCTCCGTCCAGAGGAGATACCCCTACGGAAAGAGGAATAGCTCGTACAAAGAGACAAGAAGATAAAATCCTAAGAACTATCGAGCAAACAAAAGCTTTGGGGGCGAATACACTTGATTTATCGAATCACGGGCTGTTAATCGTTCCTTCTGAACTTTTGGAACTGACCAATCTGGAGGTTAATTTTCAATTTATTGTTGTATACATGCATTCGTAACTACACAGGCATCACGTATGCTGGTTAAAGCACTCTCTCGTGTGCGAGCATCAATTGTATTAACTCAGCATTGTAATGCAACCGACGTTTAATTAACTAATCAAGCCCAACAATGTAATACGCCAACCCAAATACTCCTAATAGGCTGGGGGTGGGATGTCGATGTCTTCCTGCCCAAATATGTTATTCTTCTCCATAGATCTAGTTTGATCTCTATGCCAGGGTCACTAGACTGATAAATATGCCAGAGTTATTGGACACCAGAGTTTTGTCAAGAATATCTGGCAAAGTAATGTAATGTCTTGGTAAATGGTCACATGAGGTCTGTGTCTCAGATTATTCCAAGAAGATATAAAAGTTTGCTTCAGCAAAACAAGTGTTACTTGAAACAACAAAATATGGTCAGTAACCCAAAATACACTGAAATGGAACTATTTTTTATCATTATACTTCTAAAGATGATTATGCTATGAATTTGTTTGAATAATATTAAAAAAGCAATATAAAAAATTTGAGGTGATTTTTATGCAGATTATTTGCATTTAGTGTTTATAGCACAATTCATGAAATGTAGTCACTCATTTGTTCTCTCTGAATTTAGATTGCATATTTACTTTTAATGTTATAGATTTTGAAGAGTTTTAAAAAAATACCACCATGTTGGCCAATTCTGCTTGATGGGTCATTCTGTGCAACGATACATCATTTCTGTAAACATTGGATCACATGTTATTTTGAGTAAAAAATCGATTTTCTATCAAAAGTGATATTCATAAACTGTTGACAAATATCCCACATTTTGACTTAAAAAGCATATGAAAATGTGATTTCTGAATGTCAGAATGAAGACCCACTTCATTGATTGATTGATAGATTGGATTTACGTCACGTGCGCCCAGAAGGGCATGTGTGACGGGACCCACTTCATGACCTTCTTGAACCTGTAACCTATAAAATCTTATTTGCTCTGTATCTTTAAGAATCATACAAATAAATACATTATTTAAAAGATGGAAATGCATATTTTATAAGAATTCTGCATTTTAATCCAAGTTTACAATTTTGCAAGAAGTTGTCCCACATGTACAAAATCATCTGCTACCCAGTGTGTCAACTTGCCACTAGAACGGGATTCTCAAGAAATTCCTTGGCTTTTAGTCTGTTTCTCAATTCTTTAGTAATTTTTCCCCATAAACAAGACATTGTAAACACATTACACCCTATTCATTGTTGTTTCTCTTTCACATAATAGTTTATTTTTTTATAAAATGTTCAACTTTGCTAATTTTTTTACAAGATCAGTTTAGCTGGTTTAATATCTCTTGCCATTTATTGGCATTGTTACATTGAATTTTGTAAGACTAGCTATAAACCTGACCTAATTACTTGACTGAACTGCTGACAGAAAGAGTCCAAAGTAATGTATTTCATTTCTATAACCCAATGGATAAATATTACATCTTTTCAAAGCTGGGTGCAAAATAGGCCCACATATTGCGAGTCATGAAAACACTGGGGTGGTATCCTTTGTGTCCAAAATTAATATTATTTTGAACAGAATATTCTGGTGACAATTGCCTCATTCCAAATGTTAAGCAATGCAGCATTTTATTTTTGTCAATTGGTCGTATTTGGTATGCGTTTTGCTCCAGTATTGGTGACAGAAACCTTATGTGCGCAGAAATGCCTGACAGCATTGTAATTCTTAGTAGACCGTTTCCTTGGGACTTTCTTGTAAATATTGTTCTTTTTAAAGTGAGCTGAGCACATGTGGGTCAAGGCTACTTCCCATTTAAAAAAAATAATCAATGGTAGACTCTAATTTTAACAACAATTACTCGCAGTGTCTTGTATCAAGAAAATTACCCATATCTAATTTGCCTTCTGCTGGATGTCTGTATTTAGCCTTTCCATATTTGTTCTCATTTTATGTGTCAGTATCATCTTTATTTTCTTTAAAACACGTTAGCATGTACACTGAAAATATGTTAATAAACAGTTTGGCTTCTCACAATCATAATCTTACTCCTGAATATACTGTCTTATATTTTAATTTCTCACCATTATGTCCAGTCAAGTACAACTGAGTGTCAGCATTACATGAATTGTACTAGAAATTAGCAAAAAGTAAAATATTTGTATCAAAGTCACTTAAATCAAAGTTTGTTTTACTGATTATTATTATTATTATTATTAATTAATTAATTAATTAAAACAATTAAAAATCATAAGTGTGTACACTGATATATACACTTGAAAAGATGTCAATAATTGTTTAATTTAGTTTTTAACAAATTTCAGTCTTTCTATTAACTAATAAAATATGTTTACTTAACAATTGACACTTAGTGCTCAGAAATTTTTTTCAATTAACTATTCTTTTGTTATGTGACTGACTAAGACTTGGATAAATATGTATTTAAAATATCTTTAAAACATGAGCAGATATTTTTCATGTAGCATGGTTGGATATTTCCCTCTAAAATAGTTTCATATTATCTGATAGGGTACTTTTCTAAGACTAAAATTACCCCTGAAAGAAAACTTTGGGCAAATATAATGGTTTATCATACCCACCAATTCACCTCTGATCTCATTGCTCTTCTAAAAACTTCAAACTCTTGATGTCATGCCAAGAGATGTTCTCTTTATTCAGTAGATTCCGTGCTAAGTACATTTTAATATACATTAAGGAGTAATTAGTCATGCTTGCAGATCTTAGTACAACAACCCTTCTCAAATGCAAGTTGTTTGATTAATTAACCTTTGTTTGCGAATGAGAATTCTGGATAACATGGCCATAATATTAGCTGGAAGGTTTGTGGAAAACATTCTGGATACTGGTATAACTTCTTTTATTTTGGGCTAGTCTTTCTGACTTTTGATTAGTCAGAAAGTTTGTCATCACTTATTTGTGGCAAATATTTTGGCAGTGTCGGCCAGAATGCATTGAACTGTAAACAACTGCAATAATATTATGATTCATACATAGCCATCGAGTGTTGTTTGTACTGAGGGCTGATATTTGCAGTATGTTTACTTCAAATGACATGTAGCTGAGAAAGGTGAGTTTTAAGAGCACTCTTGAATAAGATCACAGTGCCCTAGTGTCAAAGATATACGGGCAGTTTGTTCTACATAGATGGGTCCTGTTAAGCAATGGAATATATGTACCTATGACTTTGTTTCAACAGTGGGAACAATAAGAATATGAGTGTTGAAAGAGGAGCATAAATTTCAGGATGGGGTGTACACTTGGGTATATTGGACTGAGCCTTTCACCGAAATGCAGCATAGTAAGCAGATTTAAATTTGTATTTTTATTATTCTGGATCATTTGGGTTACCATTGGAGGATGCGGGGGGAGATGTGCTCAGTTCACTCTCTAAGGATGATCCTAGAAGCAGTGTTTTGAAGTTTCTTTAGTTGATACTGAGATGAACTTGATAGAAGTGAATTACAATTGTCCAGTCTTGAAGGTACTATGGAACACACAAGTGTTTTAGTGGCATCATCTGAAAGAAAATTGCAAATGGTGCTTTTGTGTCTAAGCTCCAGATATGCAGCCTGGCATATGTTCATGACATGTTGGTGTAATGAGAGATTACTATCAAGAGTGACACCTAAGTTTTGTACTGACTTTAGATTTAATGTTGGCATTGCTGATACTTACTGTTTGAGGTAAAGGATATGAATGAGAGACTTCTGCATGGTGACCAGGATGGCATCAGTTTTATCATCATTCATCTGCAGCTTGTTACATGTTTTCCATGACTTCACATCAAAACTTTACCTCTTTGTGCCTTGGATGGTATACTCAGCTTCAGCTGGATAGCTAGATTTGTATGTTTAAGTGTCAATGGCGTACAGATGGTGAGACACTGAATGTCAATCCGTTAGCAGCTTAGTGTAGAGAATGAAGTGAATGAGGCTGAGAACAGAGCCTTCTGGAACACCAACAGAGATCAACTGGGCTGGAATGTTTTCCTGTTATGGACACAATTTGTATCTTGTTAACTAAGTAGGATTTGAACCATAGTATGCCTGCATTGTGAATACCAAATACATGCTGGAGACTGTGAAATAATTAATCATGGTCTTTCTGTCAAATGCTTCAGACAAGTTGGAGAGAGTGAGGACTGTAATCTTTCAACTATCCAAATCAGAAAGAGGGTCATTAGCTATTCTCAGAAGGGCAATTTATTTACGAGGGTGAGGGCAATATGCAGACTGTATACTGAAGGTCGACCAGAGAGAAGGTTGTTGGAAGTGGTTTACTTTTTATTCCTTGACATTAGCTTGTTCATAATCTCACATAGCTCTTTGCAGCTGGAACTTTCAGTGATTTTAGTGCTCTAATAGGCTGATTTTGCTGCATGAACTTATATAATGTTTGTGACATTCTTTTTAGCAGCTTCGTAGATCTTCATATGAATAGTGAAGCTCATGGAAAAACAAATCTTTTCAGCCTATGGCATTCTCTTTTAGCATGCACATTTGGTTAAACATTACTATACAATACAGAACACTTTTGAATTGATACTCTGCATTTGGTTGCTGGGGCATGTTTGTCAAGCAAAAAACGCAAATGCTCATCAAGTTGTACTTCTGTAGGATGTAGCAGAATTGCAGTGTTTGGATGTCATGCATTTGTTGGGTTGTATTTATCATAGGGAGTGTTCTCTTAGTAGCAAACAGAGATGGAGGATTAGGAACTGATATACTGAGATGGCATATAACACAGAGGTGATCTGATACAAGTTCATGGGAAACCAATGAAGACTGTGGAATATCATCACCATTTTCCTGAAGAATCCAGTCGAAATTGTGTCAGTGTTTATGGATGTGTTGGCTTCAAGCTGACTAAGGTTGAAAATGTGAATAAAATTTAGGAGTTTTGATATGTGTGGATATCCAGGACAGTCAAAGTGAAAGTTGAAATCTTAAGAAATACCACCTATCAAATTTCCATACTCCAGGAGGTTAGGAAACTGCTCCAAAAAGAGAGATTCAGTCAGCTTGTATTTTCTTTACTAGGAGGAGGATGGCATAGGCAAACAAAAAATGGACTGACCTTTGTTCCATTTTGAGTAAGGTTGGGACCAGTTCAAACGAGGTGTTCAAAATTGAAAGTTGTTGTATATTTAATATAGTGAATTATGGAGATCTTTCCAATAATAGTAATTCCACGTATGTGGGAGTGGTTTGGGAACAACTTGAGGGAGTTAGATCCACACACTTTGATTCATTGCCTGATCTTTTTAGCCATGTTTCGGACTGTTGATAAAGTTAACTGTTTCTTTGCATCATTCCATTGGTCCTGCTTATCGCATGTTAAATATTGCTGTGCACATTAGTTAATCAGACTTCAAGGTTGACAGTGTAAGATGAATTTGAATTAAGTTTTCCAAATTAATGGTTGAGTTTTCAAAATAATGTGTAGGAAAAAGAGAAATAGAGATGAATGGAATTTTTCTTCCTACTCTATACTGAAATAATGTTTCTTTTTCACTACCAGTTATATTCAAGTAAAGATTAATGTAGTCCCATCCAATTCATGATGAAATCACTACTGTAGATGAATACAGTCAACAAAAAAATCTTGAAAAATGGCACAAAATCCAGAGTAGGTGCCTCAAGCCTGTTAAGCAATGGTGGCCATTTTGAATATCCATCCATCTATTCATCCATCCATCCATCTTTGTGTATGGACTCATTCTTACAGATAGAAACTTAGATAGAAGAAAATAAATAATTTTATATTTTTGACTTCCTCTTTTTCAGCACCTGTATCTTGAGGGGAATCAGCTGACTAGTATACCAGATGATTTCTTTGATCGTTTACCAAACCTGAAATGGCTGGACCTACGGAATAACTACCTGATCAGGCTTCCAAGCGTCTTCACAGGAAGACATCAGAACCTGAGAAATCTTCTTCTAGAAGGAAATAATCTCAGAACACTGCCACTGGAATTAGGTTGGTTGTAAATACCATTTGGCTATACCAGTTTGTATTTACCTACCATTTGTATGGAGAGGTAATTATTGCTACCTATGTTTGTCCATCCCCATCCTGTCCAATCGGCAGTGAATTTTGTTTCCACTCAGTAAGCTTTGGAGGATTGAAACTAAATTTAGAACAAGTCCAGGAAGTGGGATACAGCATAAAATGGATGGAATATTGCACACTGTGTCACAATGAAGCACTTAGTGTTGGAAAAATGTTTGTTCTACTTTTGCACTGGTACTGATTAGACTAAATACCCACTTTTCCTGACCAAATTTAATGCCTGGCCAACATTGTAAAAGTCCATAGCAATTGATAATTAGCATCAGAAGTTTTGTGAAAATGACTAAGGTGCAGATTGCACAACAATCAGGACTGAACAGACTTGGTTTGAACGACTTTAAATTTTATTGAATTTTATAAACCAATTCGTATTTTATCTTGGATTATTATTGCTTGATTCTGATACTCTGTATGAACCGACATTGTGTATGCATGTGTTCAAGTTTGTATGTACATTAAAATGATGCAGAGAGAGAATTAAATTGGCAGTCAGAATTGAACTAAAAGGAGAGGGTACAGATGAGAGTATACAATTAGATTAATCAGGTTAGGAATATTATTAAATTGATACAAGAAAATCTGATTAGATTTTCTTCAAAATGAAAGGTAAATATCAAGACAGTTACTACATCCTTTTACTTTGATAATTGTATAATTATGACTGGTTTGACACTCAGCTATTATGACCTTCTTGTGAGATATCTGGAACAAATATGTAGAGAGTAACCCCACTTCTGAATTCATCTAAAAAGCCCACTTTTTTGGCCAGAGTGGCTTTTAATGCATTTCATTTTATTGTGTGTTTTATTGTCACTTTTAACAGAGATTTGGCTATGTGATATTTAGGAAATGGGAGCTTAATAACTTTTTCAAGGACACTCAGAGGTGGCTGACCCTGGCTAGCTTGGGTGAGAATTGAACCTGCAGTCCTTTGGTTAGGAGTCCAGTGCTGTAGCAGCTGAGCTGCTTCTGCTTCTTGATGCAAGTTTTACCATAAGTGAAGAATAAAGTCTGGCTCTTTTAATCTTCATAAACCATTTTGCATAGTAGTGTTTCTACTAGCTGCTTTTGCATGAACCTTACAGCCATGTCCTAAAATAATTTTGGAATAGCATTTTTTTTGATTGCCCATCAGTGAGGAACAAGATGTAGCACTCATTCTGGAGGAACTGGAATCATCATCAACAGCTTAATGAAGTTTTGTATAAAGTTTTTCATTTGAATGTATTTGCTAAACCAAGCGATGGATTCTCATCATGCCTGGCATGGGTCATTATGAAACTCAGACAGTTCATTCTTTGATCTACTCACTAGCCCATTTAACCTTGGGTCATGGTCACGGTACTAGGAAATATATGTTATTTGTTTAAAGTTAATTCATTTTATGTTCATTCTTGGAATGAATTATCTCAAACCTGGACTATTTATTCATCAGCATATTTGTTCAACCTTTTGGAATTGGGGTCAAGGTCACATGCTTTAAAGCAGTGCTTCAATTATTAGCTAAGTATACAGGCTGTAGATTTTCTGTCTTTTAATCTACTAAATCTATCCCTGATTCTTTTCTTTTAATCTGCTATATCTATCCCTGGTTATTGTCTTTTAATCTACAGTATCTATCCATGATTCTTGTTTTCATTTTAGGGATGATAAAGACATTAAATGGACTTAACATCACCAATAATCCATTGGAATTCCCTCCTTCCACTGTTATAGAGAAAGGGACAGCAGAGATTTTGAAGTTCCTGAGAGAAATGATGGCAGCTAAAAATTCTGGGAGGTTACTCAATGGAAGTAAGTCTTGTAAATCTCAGCAGATAGCAGTTTAATTATATTTAGCTATTTTCAACCAAATTGTCATGATTATCTTAAATTGAAATTTAGGGAATTTTTAGCTCGCATTTTAGGTCATGTAGTTACAACCACATCTCCAAAGTTTATGTAACACTCAGCATCAAATAAAATATTTACAAATGCCTTATGGTAAATGACTATACAGTGATTGCCTCAAACATCAAAGACAAATGCTTTTATGGTCAATGGCCATACAGCGGTTGCCTCAAACATCAAAGACAAATGCTATTATGGCCAGTGGTTATACAGTGATTGTCTCAAACATCAAAGACAAATGCTTTATTGGTCAATGGCTATACAGTGATTGTCGCAGACATCAAAGACAAATGCTTTTTTGGTCAATGACTATATAGTAATTGTCTCAAACATCAAAGAGAAATGCTTTTTTGGGCAATGGCCATACAGTGATTGCCTCAGACATCAAAGACAAATGCTTTTATGGTCAATGGCCATACAGAGATTGCTTCAAACATCAAAGACAAATGCTTTTGAGATCAATTGCCATACAGCAATTGCCTCAAACATTAAAGACAAACGCTTTTTTGGGCAATGGCCATACAGTGATTGTCTCAAACATCAAAGACAAATGCTTTTATGGTCAGTGGCCATACAGTGATTGCCTCAAACATTAAAGACAAATGCTTTTATGGTCAATGGCCATACAGCGATTGCCTCAAACATCAAAGACAAATGCTTTTATGGTCAATGGCCATACAGCAATTGCCTCAAACATCAAAGACAAACGCTTTTTTGGGCAATGACCATACAGTGATTGCTTCAAACATCAAAGACAAATGCTTTTATGGTCAATGGCCATACAGTGAATGTCTCAAACATCAAAGATAAATGCTTTTTGGTCAATGGCCATAAAGTGATTGCCTCAAAATCAAAGACAAATGCTTTTATGGTCAATGGCCATACAGCGATTGCCTCAAACATCAAAGACAAATGCTTTTATGGTCAATGGCCATACAGTGAATGCCTCAAACATCAAAGACAAATTCTTTTATGGTCAATGGCCATACAGCATTTGCCTCAAACATCAAAGACAAATGCTTTTATGGTCAATGGCCATACAGCAATTGCCTCAAACACCAAAGACAAATGCTTTTATGGTCAATGGCCATACAGTGATTGCCTCAAACATCAAAGACAAATGCTTTTATTGTCAAAGGCTATACAGTGATTGTCTCAAACATCAAAGACAAATGCTTTTATGGTCAATGGCCATACAGTGATTCATTGCCTCAAACAGCAAAGACAAATGCTTTTATGGTCAATGGCCATACAGTGATTGTCTCAAACATCAAAGACAATTGGTTTTATGGTCAATGGCCATACAGTGATTGTCTCAAACATCAAAGACAAATGCTTTTATGGTCAATGGCCATACAGTGATTGCCTCAAACATCAAAGACAAATGCTTTTATTGTCAAAGGCTATACAGTGATTGTCTCAAACATCAAAGACAAATGCTTTTATGGTCAATGGCCATACAGTGAATGTCTCAAACATCAAAGACAAATGCTTTTATTGTCAAAGGCTATACAGTGATTGTCTCAAACATCAAAGACAAATGCTTTTATGGTCAATGGCCATACAGTGATTCATTGCCTCAAACAGCAAAGACAAATGCTTTTATGGTCAATGGCCATACAGTGATTGTCTCAAACATCAAAGACAAATGCTTTTATGGTCAATGGCCATACAGTAAATGTCTCAAATATCAAAGATAAATGCTTTTTGGTCAATGGCCATAAAGTGATTGCCTCAAAATCAAAGACAAATGCTTTTATGGTCAATGGCCATACAGCAATTGCCTCAAACATCAAAGACAAATGCTTTTATTGTCAATGACCATACAGTGATTGCCTCAAACATCAGAATCTGAATGTAATGCTTGATATTCAGAAAGTCAGTGTAGGAGTTAATCACTATAATACATGTAGGGTAAGGTAATATAATTTGTATTCTTAATGTGCTTATTACCAATATTTAATACTGAAAATACTCATTTATAAGTCAAATTCTACTGCAAACAACATATTCCCAGATCTGCTGTTGCATAATGCCACCGCTGATCAGGATCTATGTTGTTTGTGCGACAAAAAAACTGCTTAGATCCAGATCTGTTGGTGCATTTTGTGATGGTAGATTTTAGTCCGCGCAGCATGCAGTTGGGTCTGATGAATAATGAGTATGTGGCAAATGATAGCTTTAGTAATTGTCATTAGTTCTTATAAATATCAGAATATCAGTTATCCCAAATATATTTATCCATTGATGAGTACTTCCCAATACATAAAATTTGAAAATATTTGCAAAACTTATCTTTGATAATAGCCCACCCCATCTTTTTTTCACAAATTCATTAGGCTGACCCTTGGTTTTATTGATACTCAGATTAGGCCTGTGCTAAAAGTAATGCTATGAAGGGAAGAGGAAAACATGGCGCTGCTTGAGAGCAACTGACAAAATTTTAACAAAAAAACAAATCAAGGTTCAGTTATTTGAGACTGTATAATTATATTTTCTAACTGTTTTGCGCCTTTTTGTTACTAGTGAACCACTTATACTACCATATGTGTTTTGGGCTGTGTACCATGAACAATTTTGAACCACAGAATTTCTGAACGTACTGTGATTTATACCACAGTATATTGCAATTATATTAGGGACCAGCAATTTAATGTTCTGGGATGGAGGCCTGATTCTTTTTTTTTTTAAATTCATTATATCAATAGTTGAAAAAATATCTTGTACTAATTTATAACAAAATAATAGCATATTACACTCATTACATTATTTGAAGAAAATAATTCTCGTGAGATGAAATAAAGTAAAATATTCCTGCTTGAAAGAAAATTGCATCCCCTATCCCCCTGAAAATTATGTATGAATTTGCTCTATTTATGTTAATAGTTGTATAGGGCTGTAATCTAAAAACTGTATCAAAAGTGGGATGATTAATCTTAACATCATCGCTGTCACCCTGCATTGTGCTGACATTCGAGAACTTGTTGATAAGATAGGAAGTCTTGACACCGAAGCATGCAGTTTACTAGCCACACTATTGGTATAATAGACTGGGAAACTTGGAGTGGAATGCCGTTACCCTGGCAATATATCTGTTAGAGAAAGCAAATAAATGTCCAGTAAAAATGCAACTCACGTACTCAACAAACAAGATAATATTTTAGTGGACATAAGAAATTGCATAATATTCAGATAGGAAACAAGTACTCTCCTGAAAATCCTAGGATGATTGACAGTATTGCAATGAAATCCTTGTACTTCACACATATACTGGCAAATAACTAAAAAAAAACTTTCCAAGAGCTGGTTGGCCCAAATATTTTCTCAACATCCCATTTGGCCACTACATTTCCATACATTTATTACGTCACACATGTGAATAAAGAATCATAATTATATTTGTAATGTTTAAAATAAATGTATGAAATATACAACTGATTTTTAAAAAAGGAATAATTTTTTAATTATTTTGTCATAAAAAATTAAAACATTCTGTTAGTATAATTAAATTTGTGACAAAATTACTCAGGAATTTCCGTGCATTCTTTACTAATGGAAACTACTGATGTATAATACGATGTAAAGGTACTGTGGTACATACCAGTGAAAAAAAATTACCACACTAAGCTGATATACTAGTAAAACTGTGCACTTTTACTATGTTGATTCTATGCCATGAATTGACTCATTCCTATTGGTTACTAGTGTATCACTTACATTACCCAGTGTTTGGTTCTATACTGTGAGAATTTTATAGCTATAGAAGAAGTACTTTTCATACTAAAAGCAATTGAAAATGACCACTGACCTGAAGTAAATATATTAAACTTTTTAACCAAGTAATTATCATTACCTTAGCTCTACAAGTTCTTGGCTGTGTTGTGATGGAGGGCCATTCTGAATTGTATGAATGATAGAATTTAATAGAACTAAATCTCTAAAGCAGTTTAGAGTTAACCAACCTTATCAACACTTTTTTGAAAATTGTAAAGTGTGAAGAAAATTAAATTTGTGCAGGTACATTTACATATACATCTTATATATGGAAAATTGCAGGATGCTAGTCATACACTTTGTCTGTTACAGAGGATTTTGTCCCTCGTCACTGTATATTTTTGTAGTTGCTTACATTTCCTGTAATAGCTGTAATAATGATCCAAGTTTTTCCCAGGAGGTAGTTTTTTGCAAGGAGGTGGTGTCAAGAAAACTGTCAGCTTTCATACAGAGCTTAAGGATCATTACACCTTACCTCATCTCAGAAACACCACCTCAAAGATGTCTGTGTCAGGTATAAATGGAGTGATTTATGATTAGGCCAGTGTGCTCAGAAAGAAATGGTTGTGGTACATTTGCATAGGCCATTGAAAACATATCTATGCAAAACACTTACCCATAGCTGAAAAATATTAGTGGCATCAAAATTATCAATACTTTGGATTTTTAATGACATCTTGTGAGCAACTATTTATGACAGTACTAATATATATTAAGTTTGCGTAAAGCTAAATGCCTTATGTTGTAAGTTACTAAATTTATTTTATATGGACATAATCAGATAAGTGTAAACATGAATGCCACAATTATATTTAAATGCAATGATGTAAACTGGTATCTTACGTTGTGGTTTTTACCCACATGATTCCATGTGTGTTCAGAGAGCTTAAGGATTCTACAGACCCTGAAATGGGAAATTTTACCAGCAAAATGAAAATGAATGCAAAATGAATGTAAGTGAAATGCAGAATGAACATAAGCAAAATGATGAATGCATTTTGAAGAAAACAGTACAAATTTAAAATATTGAGCAATGAATGATAAAGAAATTGGAACAAAATGTAGATGCATTTCATGATTGAATTCTTCACATGGACAAACAACTTTTCATCCTTTACAAGCCATGATGTTGTTCTTATTGAGGCAGAAAAGACTTCAGCTGAGGAGATGAAATCACTATTGGTTGTTGTATCTGTATAAATAATCATTTTTTAAATAAAATTAAATAAGAAATTAAATTTTCTGACAAATAGTCAATGACTGTATTTTTACATTTATTGCATTTACGGGTAGACTTTAATTTATAATAAACTCAAAATTGTCTTTTGCATTTTATGCATTTTTTATTACAGTAAAGCAAGCTTTTAATAAAAGCAGATGGTGAAAGCTCTAGTTTTCTTCCATTAACATTGAAAGCAGATCCATTTTAATTCAGATGGGCAACAGTGAAAGGAAACAATGGTTGAAGTACATGATGCAAAACCTGAATGAATTACAGAGACCATAAAAAAATTATGAAGAGATAATAGATGGAATGCAAAAAACATAAATGTAATGCAAATAGAATGCCATTGAAATGCAGAATGCACATTTGCTCAAATTACTAATTTCAGGGTCTGTACCTAGATGTAATTAGGCTAGATTTGCACAGTTGATGGCTACGGGTAATGGACTGTGTACGTATTCTGTACTAAGTGCTCCAGGAACATTTAATTAATGTGGATTTTTCCCATTGTTGTGAAATCTGATCCTATTGTCCTACATTCAAGTGCCTCATATTAACTGTAATTCTGCATTATATCCCTGTATATTTCTTGCTCCTTTCACTCTAGTTATTGCAGTGACTGTAATTTTGGTGTGTTGGATCAGTTTTAAAAATAAACTAGAAATTGTACAATATGATTCTTGATGAAGATACACTATCATTATAACATGAATGCCAGTCATGCATTTCAAGGTCTATAACAAGGTGAGGGCCAGGGCATGTATATCTAGCTTACATATAACAAGGCCAGGGCATGCATGTCATGTCCACATAAAACAGGGCCAGGGCCTGCATGTCAAGCCCAGATACAAGGCCAGTGCCAGGGCCTGCATGTCAAGCCCACATATAACAGGGCCAGGAATTGCATGTCAAGCCCACATACAACAAGGCCAGAGCCAGGGACTGCATGTCAAGCCCACATATAAACAGGCCAGAGCATGCATGTCAAGCCCGCACATAACAAGGCCAAGGCCAGGGACTGCATGGCAAGCCCATGATCAAATTATTGCTGTAAAAGATCTGACCGTGACACCAATTTTGAAATGTTGAGCAAGCATACTGCAGAATGAATTGTCTTAACTTCGTAGTGATTCATCCCAGTTTTGAGGAAAATCCTTTAAAGGTGTTTAAGAAATATGAGCATAAAAGGAAACCTTAACCAAAACTTTATTGCAAACTGTCTTTGACTGTAACCTTGACCCCAAAGTCAAATGGCTGAGCAGTGGTGTTACATAATGAATTGTCTTAGCTTTGTAATAATTCATTATAAGTATAAACAAAATCAGTCAAGGTGTTTAAGAAATACAAGCAAAATGAAAAACTTTAACCAGTATTCTGTGACTGTGACCTTGACCCCATGGTCATAAGAGCAAGTGAACTTGTTGTAAAATGAATAGTTTTAGCTTCATAATGATTCATGCCATGTTTGATGAAAATCTATCAGTAGTTTAGGAAATGTATGAAAATGAAAAACTTAAATCAAAATCTTGAAGCCGATACTGGCAGAAAAGGATTGCTATGTCTTGCTTGCCACTAACATGGGCACAAAAAAACCCAACCCCTCTTTGTTTGCTAAAAAGTCAAATTATCTTCAACCTGTCCTGACTTAAGAAATATCAGTTTGGAGTACTTTTACCTAATATTATCTTGAAGTTTCAGGTAAAAAGTTTTATCTTTGCATTTTTTAAACATTACCTCTAATTGGCATTATATAGCCAGTATTGTGCTAATGTGCCACTAAAACCTACAACTGCATACTTGCTTTAGCATTATCAATATAAAGGCAATCAAATAAATTATCATCCTTGTGTGACAAATATTTGAAAGGTTCTCATGCTTGGAAAAAAAATTTTTTTGATAAATTTTTTTAAATTAAAATTTATGATTTCTTTTCATTGCTTTTTAAAAAAAGAACTGGGTGCTTTTCATATATATATATTTATATATATATATATATATATATATATATATATATATATATATATATATATATATATATTCTTCAAACTTTTTGTTCTCAAGTTTCACTTTGGTGTATGGTTAAAGATTTCTTGTTCTTTTTTCTGTCAGATCACGCGAAGCTTATAATGCATCCAGCATGTTGTAGTCATGAAAATATGTATCTATTGGATTAATAAAACAGTCGTTTCTGAAATTTTGCCATGAAAACTTTTATCTTAACTCAACAGTGATAATAAATCAGGGCAGACTCTAAGTGCAGATTAAAACAGGTAAATCTGCCATTGCAATTGGCTAGTTTTCGACTGCCCCTGTACCCCTATTGGGGGAACACCCCCAAACCTGTCTGTTACTTAAAATCTTTACCTACTGCTTCCAATTTTATGAGAAGCTCTGATAAAGGATGAAAATTGAAATGAACATTTGTACCTTTAGACATGTTATGTTATTGATCATCTATGCATTGCAGATACTCATTATGTGTAACTTTGCCCTAGGCACCAGATGCAATATATTTCAGGCTGCAGCCAGCATTCCACTTTTGACAGGTCATCAATTAGATAAATTTATTACTGGTTTCAGCTTTCATACACTGTCAGCAGGTCATCAACTCCATGAATATATTACTGACCACAGCTGGCATACACCACAAACAGGTCTTCAGTTGGATAAATACATGACTGGCTACAGCTTGTGTACACTGGGCAGTTCATCAACTGGATAGATTGTGTAATTTTACCCCATACACAAGATGCAGTATATTACTGGCTGCTTATGGCATACAGTATAAGCAGGTCATCAGATTGATAAATATATTACCGAATACAGCTGGCATACACTGTAGCAAGGTCATCAACTGGATAAATATAATATTGGATACAGCTGGCATACAAGTGTAGCAAGGGCATCAACTGGATAAATATATTATTGGATACAGCTGGCATACACTGTAGCAAGGTCATCAACTGGATAAATATAATATTGGATACAGCTGGCATACACTGTAGCAAGGTCATCAACTGGATAAATATAATATTGGATACAGCTGGCATACACTGTAGCAAGGTCATCAACTGGATAAATATATTACTGGCTACAGCTGGCATAACACTGTAGCAAGGTCAGCAACTGGATAAGTATATTACAGGCTACAGCTGTTATGCACTGTAGCAAGGTCAGCAACTTGATAAATATATTACTGGCTACAGCTGGCATACACTGTAGCAAGGTCAGCAACTTGATAAATATATTACTGGCTACAGCTGGCATACACTGTAGCAAGGTCAGCAACTGGATAAATATATTACTGGCTACAGCTGGCATACACTGTAGCAAGGTCAGCAACTGGATAAATATATTACTGGCTACAGCTGTCATACACTAGCAAGGTCATCAGCTGGATAAATATATTTCTGGCTACAGCTGGCATACAAGTGTAGCAAGGTCATCAGCTGGATAAATATATTATTGGCTACAGCTGGTATGCACTGTAGGCAGGGCATCAGTTGGATAGATTGTGTAACTTTACACTATATACAGCATGCAATATATTACTAGCTACAGCTGGCACACACAGAAAGCAGGTAATCAACCATATATATATATATATATATATATATATATATATATATATATATATATATATATATATATATATATATATACACACACACACACACACACACTGGCTGCATCTAGATGTCATATGCTTAATTGATAGAAACCCTGACTTGAAAACAAGAAGTTATAATAAATTTTTGATTTTATCTTTTCTGTGTCCTATCAGGCATTGGAAAACATAAATACATGTAATCCTATCATAGAGGTGTCATCTGCAATGTAAATTAAGGCAAAATGCTTTTTATTACACTGGAGAATATTAATACACCTCTTTGCAGATACCATAATCAGCCATTTTGGCCTGTTAGCCAGGTGGCAGGAAAGGAAGAGCATGATGGTTAGTTATACATGCTGTGCTAGTAATTTCAAATTTGTCAAAAATAGTAATTTGCTTCTATTAAAATTTTCTGATATAAAGATTCACTGATGAATACAATCCACAACTTTTAAGATAATATTTTCTTTTGTATTTATTGAGTAAAATATACCAGTGCTGTGTTTTTGATGGATTTAAAGATAGAACTTTTTGATGGTGTCATGTAGGTTAATAATTGTTATAAATTTCATATCAAGTAAGCACAAAGATTGGGTACATAATACCTTACTGTGTTACATATGCTGTTCATGATTGCATTTCATTAGCTTTCTGCTGTTGTTTCAGCTGGGGTTAGGATTGGGTTGAAGCAATCGGGTACTGTCAAGTTTAGGTCTGCTGGTCTCCCATCTCGTCAGATGATTAACCTTGGACCTAGGCCTTCATCATTTGAATCTCATTCTAGCGATCAGTATCCAGGTAGATTTGGATTGCTGCATTTAGCACTGGGTTCATTGTAACCTCTTGAGCACAGTGTTCACTCTAACAATAAAATGTCACAATAATAATTGACTGCACGACAATTTTGAATTTTTAAAAAGATTTTTTAACACATTGCAGCTGTTTTATTCAATTTAGAAACTCCTGTTTTTTTTTCTTCTCACAATGAAGATTGCTTTTTTTTCTTCTCACAATGAAGATTGCTTTTTTTTCTTCTCACAATGAAGATTGTTTTCTTTTTATTAAAGACAGTAATGTATTGACTGGAGATAATAAAACTCGAGTCTGAGAGTTTCCAACATCATCCAGTCAGAAATAAGCTTTAAAATGTAATGGTATTTTGTGATTGGTCAAAACATAATCTCAAGTTCAAACTCTAGCATAAGAGTTTTTATGATTTCCAGACTTGGATAACAAATGTATATACTTCATTTTGAAATTAGTCAAGGTAGCATTTACTTTTTTTATGTACTCATCAGTAATGATATGTGTTACAATACAATTTATTTGTTACGTATATGTTGTTTTTTCAAGGTTTGATTAAATGGCATATTACAGTAAAGATGTTTGATTACATAACGTTCAGATAGAGTAGGACAGAAATAACATACTTAAAAAAGGGTAATTAAAAAAATATTTATGATAATTACTTAAATAGGAACAGAACAACCATACCAAAAGCAAATTCCTTGACCAAAACTAATTGTATTTTCCTTACTACTTTTCCATATACTGCCATATATACTCATGTACAAGACAGATCTAGCTGCAAATACCATAGACCCATACTTACCATCACATAATGCATATACCATAGACCCATACTTACCATCACATAATGCATATACCATAGACCCATACTTACCATCACATAATGCATATACCATAGACCCATACTTACCATCACATAATGCATATACCATAGACCCATACCTACCATCACATAATGCATATACCATAGACCCATACTTACCATCACATAATGCATATACCATAGACCCATACTTACCATCACATAATGCATATACCATAAACCCATAATTACCATCACATAATGCATATACCATAGACCCATACTTACCATCACATAATGCATATACCATAGACCCATACTTACCATCACATAATGCATCTAACATAGACCCATACTTACCATCACATAATGCATATACCATAGACCCATACTTACCATCACATAATGCATATACCATAGACCCATACTTACCATCACATAATGCATATACCATAGACCCATACTTACCATCACATAATGCATATACCATAGACCCATACTTACCGTCACATAATGCATATACCATAGACCCATACTTACCATCACATAATGCATCTAACATAGACCCATACTTACCATCACATAATGCATCTAACATAGACCCATACTAACGTCACATAATGCATATACCATAGATGCATATCACATAATTTGACTGCTCTGGTGGCCTAGTGGTTAGAGCATCCACCTCTAATGTGGGAGGTCATGGGTTCGATCCCCCGGCCAAGTCATACCAAAGACTTACAAAAATGGTACTAACAGCTGCCTTGCTTGGCACTCAGCATTAAGAGGTTATTGTTAGGACTGGTCAGCCTAGTATCAGGATTATGTGACTCGGTGGGTCATCATGCTTCATGTATGTGGCATGATGCCCCAGTGCTAGACATCGCTATAAACTGTCACACTGGAGACATCATAGCGATATGATTGAAAAATTGTTAAAGCTACATTAAAAATCCAAATCACACACACACACACCATCACATAATGCATATATCATAGACCCATACTTACCATCACATAATGCATGTACCATAGACCCATACTTACCATCACATAATGCATATACCATAGACCCATACTTACCATCACATAATGCATATACCATAGACCCATACTTACCATCACATAATGCATATACCATAGACCCATACTTACCATCACATAATGCAAATACCATAGACCCATACTTACCATCACATAATGCATCTAACATAGACCCATACTTACCATCACATAATGCATATACCATAGACCCATACTTACCATCACATAATGCATCTAACATAGACCCATACTTACCATCACATAATGCATATACCATAGACCCATACTTACCATCACATAATGCATCTAACATAGACCCATACTTACCATCACATAATGCATATACCATAGACCCATACTTACCATCACATAATGCATCTAACATAGACCCATACTTACCATCACATAATGCATATACCATAGACCCATACTTACCATCACATAATGCATATACCATAGACCCATACTTACCATGTACCATAGACCCATACTTACCATCACATAATGCAAATACCATAGACCCATACTTACCATCACATAATGCATCTAACATAGACCCATACTTACCATCACATAATGCATATACCATAGACCCATACTTACCATCACATAATGCATCTAACATAGACCCATACTTACCGTCACATAATGCATATGCCATAGATGCATATCACATAATTCGACTGCTCTGGTGGCCTAGTGATTAGAGCATCCGCCTCTGATGTGGGAGGTCATGGGTTCGATCCCCGGGCCAAGTCATACCAAAGACTTACAAAAATGGTGCTAACAACTGCTTCGTTTGGCACTCAGCATTAAGAGGTTATTGTTAGGACTGGTCGGCCTAGTATCAGGATTATGTGACTTGGTGGGTCATCATGCTTCATGTATGTGGCATGATGCCCCAGTGCTAGACATCGCTATAAACTGTCACACTGGAGACATCGTAGCGATATGATTGAAAAATTGTTAAAGCTACATTAAAAATCCAAATCACACACACACACCATCACATAATGCATATACCATAGACCCATAACTACCATCACATAATGCATATACCATAGACCCAGACCTACCATCACATAATGTAAATACCATAAATCCAGACCTATCATCACATAATGCATATACCATAGACCCAGACCTTCCATTACATAATGCGTATACCATAGACCCAGACCTACCATTACATAATGCATATACCATAGACCCAGACCTTCCATCACATAATGCATATACCATAGATCCAGACCTTCCATCACATAATGCATATACCATAGACCCAGACCTACCGTCACATAATGCATCTACAATAGACCCAGACCTATCATCACATAATGCATATACCATAGACCCAGACCTATCATCACATAATGCAAATACCATAGACCCAAACCTACCATTACATAATGCATATACCATAGACCCAGACCTTCCGTCACATAATGCAAATACCATAGACCCAGACCTACCATCACATAATTGCCAGTAAATCTACATTGATTCATTTTGTTGGGATTAATCAGTTGAATGAACAATATTGACCTTAATATGATGGTGCATTATATGATGGCAGATAACGGTTGATATTGTTTGCATTTTGACCCATCTTATATGTGAGTATATATAGTATTACTATCGTAACTATGCTTATAGATTTTATGGTACTAAGGCTGTTAGCTTAGCCAGTGCTTAAACAAATGCATTTCATCCACATGGATAACACTCCAAACAAACTTAATGCAAATACACAAATAGAAATAATGTGTTACAGTGTAAGATCTGAATCTCTTTTGAACACGCTTACTGATGAAATAATTTTTAGTGCAGATTTAATTCTCACAGATTGTTTGTCTAAACATTTCAAAACAGCAGTAAAAATCATTGAAAACAAAATCCACATGGATGAATAATCCAGTCCGACAGACAAATATCAGCCCATTGCCCTCATCCAGCTGCCAGTAAAAATATTGCATTCAGAATATTTCCTTTAGCCATTCACTATGGATAAGAAGCCCAGATGAATAGACTTTTTAAAAACATCCCCTTTAGCAAAAGATTGGCAAAATCCCAAATTTATCCAAAGCCCTACTGCAGAAGACTACACTTTTGCTGGACGCCATTTCAGTGACATTTTTCCTGACTGTTGACAGTCTTAACTGTAACCTCAGGAATCAGATGGGTGGAGGAAACTTATTGAATTTTGCTGCCTCAGAACTTTCAAACCAGGTGGCTTGACTCAAGAAGAATAAAAACCTTCACAAAATTGTACCTAATTATGTTTTTTATTTACTTAATGTTATTCTTAATTATGATAGCACATTTTCTGTGCTCACTGGACTGGAACAGTACTTTAGAAATTATCCAGGACAAAACTTTGGGTAGCCATATATCAGCCTTAGACACACATGATGCATAATTGCCATGGCCAGAGAAATTGCCTTTGTCTCAAGGAAACCAGTCACCTTGAGATAAGTTGCATCAGAATAGTCTGTCTCCTTGCCAATTTGAAATTTTCCACAATGATAATAGTTCAGAGTATACTGTTTTCTGAAGTGTTTTCTCTGTACATATTATTAAATTCTGTGATTTGGTTTGTAGACTACAAAACAGGAAGTAAATACTTATTTTGTTTACATTTTGAGTTTATAAATTATTTTGTTTGTGTCGTCCATCTTGAAGAAGTGATCCCTAGTTCTTGAAAGTGCTTGGCCAGTTTCTTTGACTTTCTGCATGGTGCTTTGTCATATGTGTGTGTGTTTGTTTTTTTTTTACTTTCTGCATGGTGCTTTGTCATATGTGTGTGTGGGTCTTTTTTACTTTCTGCATGGTGCTTTGTCATATGTGTGTGTGTGGTTCTTTTTACTTTCTGCACAGGGTTTTGTCATATGTGTGCGTGTGTGTTTTTTTAAAGTACTTTCTGCATTATGCTTTGTCATGTGTTTGTGTGTGTGTGTGTGTGTGGTCTTTTGCATGTATGCATGCACACAGAACCAACTCTCATTACATTGAAACTTACTACTGTTAATGGAATATTCAGTTTCATCTTTATAAGGTAAATTTCAGTTCCCAACTTTGAAGACATTTTCTTGTAACATAGAGCATATTTCCCTTTTATATTGTGTTCGCTAAATAACAATGTTCTTTGGTATTTTCCTTTTGCATGGAATATGTTAGAGGTTAGTTTGTCCAGATATATCCAGGTGCTGGAGAAAAAAACATGCTAACAAAGGTTAGATAATAGTAGGTATTAAGTAAGGATTATATTTCTGTATCATTAGGTATTAACGCTGTAAACTTGTATAATATTAGGTAAGAAATAAACATATTTCTGCAGTATTAGATTTAAATAAAGATTATATTTCTGTAATATTAGGTATTAGGTAAAGGTGTAAATTTGTGCAATATTAGGTATTAAGCAATGAATTATATTTTGTAATATTAGATATTTAAATAGATGTAAATTTGTGTAATATTAAATATTAAGCAGAGATTTATATTTTTCTAACATTAGGCATTAAACAAATATTTATATTTATGTAATATTGGGTATTAAAAAAAGATGTATATATCTGTAATATTAGGTGTTAAATATAGATGTACCTATCTGTAATATTAGATATTAAATAAAAATGTATATATCTTTAATAGGTATTAAAGAAAGTTGTATATGTCTATAATATTACGTATTAAATAAAGATACTTATATCTGTAATATTAGGTATTAAAGAAAGATGTATATATCTGTAATATAGGTATTAAATAAAAATACATATACATGTATATCTGTAATATTAGGTATTAAAGAAAGATGTTTATATCTGTAATATTAGGTATTAAATAAAGATGTATATATCTGTAATATTAGGTATTAAAGAAAGATTTATATTTCTGACTTATTCTTTGGATTTATACAGTATGACAGCAATAACTCATTGACAATGATGACATAACAATTCTAATGAAAGGGGTGATGCTTACATGGACAAATTCATTGCTGTGGCAATATGGCTTGAAGTAATCTAGGTTATTGTAAGTTAGAAGAGTTAACCGTGTGTGTGTCACTTAGCACCTGGTTGTAGCCAGTTGTCACTTCACACTTCAGTATGTAAAAAATGTATTGGGACCCGCTGCCATTTAGATCCCAACAGTTGGTGACAGGCATTCTTTTTTGGGCATGGCATGGGTAATTGTAATGTGGCACAATGAGATAAACTTCCATGATGAGTTTTTAAGAGATAGGTTGTGTTTTGTTTTTTTGGTGCCAGTACTAATAGAAAATGCAAATACCAATATAAAACTATTGTTTTCATGGAGTGTTATTCAATTTTTTGTTGTCAACTGTACAAATTATCATAAATGACATCATGGTGAAATTACTTAAGCTTACTATCCAAAGAGTTTTTTTTTTATGATTTGATGATGGTAATGGTGATTTTACTTTCACAGATTTAGCTTTACACAGAGCTCATAAAAAGTTCCATTTTTCACTTCTTTCTTTCCCTGTTAATGTGCAAGAAAGCAGAAGGATGGAGAGATTGATGTTTAGTCAATATTTGCAATCCTTACTGTCCAAATTCAGATGATTATTAAGTGAAGAATGATTTTGTATTGATTATTAAGTAAACAATGATAAATATTTCACTGATTCTGTTCTTTACATGCTGTCTTTCATTCTCTTTGTCTCTCATAAAATCAGAACTTGTGTCAGTTGTATATTCAACCTAACTTTGGTAGATCTGATGTGGTAGATGGGTTGAAATCTTTGCCATGACTAGTGTTCCACTAATTACCTTCTTTCTGAAGGTAAATTTCATTCCATGATAAGTTTATACAGTGGTTCTTAAAATATACAAGTATTATTTATTTAATTATGTAATTTATACTGTAATATACATTCAGGGTGAGGAAAGGGTTGTATACCTGATATTAATCATGAAAGGAATGTATAACTGATATTAGTCAGATTTTAAGCACTAATGGATACTACCAAAAATTATTTTAAGAATTTAAAGGAACAAATATTAGGTGAATAACATAACTTTATTTTCCTATGCCAAAAATTTCCTTTTTGTGACTTAAGAATATAATACCCACCTCTCATGTCTGAATAAGTGTACAACTCCTGCTTTTTGTTCAAAACTGTCATACCAATATTTGCTATGAGTACCCTATCCAGGTATGACTCAAGGGAGAGAAGCGGTTGGAGCATAATAGATTGGTTGAAATTATCGTACATTCCTGATCATGCATTGCATCTTAAATTTAAAGGTTAAATCAGATCAAAAAAGATTTTACTTGGGTTTTACTCATTGCAACCATCTTGGGAGAGAAATTGTACCTTTAGAGTGAAGATCTCCAATTAACTCTTCTGGTCTGTTAAGACACATGCCAGAAACATCTGACACCATTTATGGTTCAGCTTTGCTTGCAGTCTTAAAGTTGATGTCATGATTGTGTTTTGCTGAGTCTGATGCAACTTTCTGCCTATCATTTCTTACAGATAAATCTGAAATAAATATATCTGTCCTGACTCCAAAAGCTAGCAACAGAGCTAAACAAGACTCTGGGTCAACATCAGGTACTAGAAAGTACCACTCAGCTGGACTTCCCACAAATTCTTATACACTCGATTCAGCCATTGGCGATACAGATAATAATACACAAAAACCAGGTATTTTAGCAGGTTGGGGGTTTGGTTGCACAGGTATTTGTTGGAACAGTATTTATTTACAAATGTCATAGTAGTTTATTTCATTTTCTCATTAATAATAATCTTTTATAATCTGACAGATTGTACAGATAAATGCAACATTAGATAGATTGTACAGATAAATGCAACATTGTATACAGTATTGAAAGACATTAGACATACTGTACAGATAAATGCAACATTGTATACAGTATTGAAAGACATTAGACAGATTGTACAGATAAATGCAATATTGTATGCAGTACTGAAAGACATTAGACATACTGTACAGATAAATGCAACATTGTATACAGTAGTGAAAGACATTAGACATACTGTACAGATAAATGCAACATTGTATACAGTACTGAAAGACATTAGACAGATTGTACAGATAAATACAACATTGTATGCAGTACTGAAAGACATTAGACAGACTGTACAGATAAATGCAACATTGTATGCAGTAGTGAAAGACATTAGACAGATTATGCAGATAAATGCAACATTGTATGCAGTACTGAAAGACATTAGACCGATTGTACAGATAAATGCAACATTGTATGCAGTAGTGAAAGACATTAAACCGATTGTACAGATAAATGCAACATTGTATGCAGTAGTGAAAGACATTAGACAGATTGAACAGATAAATGCAACATTGTATGCAGTAGTGAAAGACATTAGACAGATTATACAGATAAATGCAACATTGTATGCAGTAGTGAAAGACATTAGACCAATTGTACAGATAAATCCAACATTGTATGCAGTAGTGAAAGACATTAAACCGATTGTACAGATAAATGCAACATTGTATGCAGTAGTGAAAGACGTTAGACAGATTGAACAGATAAATGCAACATTGTATGCAGTAGTGAAAGACATTAGACCAATTGTACAGATAAATGCAACATTGTATGCAGTACTGAAAGACATTAGACATACTGTACAGATAAATGCAGCATTGTATACAGTAGTGAAAGACATTAGACCAATTGTACAGATAAATGCAACATTGTATGCAGTACTGAAAGACATTAGACAGACTGTACAGATAAATGCAACATTGTATGCAATATTGAAAGACATTAGACAGATTGTACAGATAAATGCAACATTGTATACAGTATTGAAAGACATTAGACAGATTATACAGATAAATGCAACATTGTATACAGTAGTGAAAGACATTAGACAGATTATACAGATAAATGCAACATTGTATGCAGTACTGAAAGACATTAGACAGACTGTACAGATAAATGCAACATTGTATGCAATATTGAAAGACAGACCGATTGTACAGATAAATGCAACATTGTATGCAGTAGTGAAAGACATTAGACAGATTATACAGATAAATGCAACATTGTATACAGTATTGAAAGACATTAGACATACTGTACAGATAAATGCAACATTGTATGCAGTACTGAAAAACATTAGACAGATTGTACAGATAAATGCAATATTGTATGCAGCAGTGAAAGACATTAGACAGATTATACAGATAAATGCAACATTGTATGCAGTAGTGAAAGACATTAGACACATTATACAGATAAGTGCAATATTGTGTACAGTAGTGAAAGACATTAGACAGATTGAACAGATAAATGCAACATTGTATACAGTAGTGAAAGACATTAGACAGACTGTACAGATAAATGCAACATTGTATACAGTAGTGAAAGACATTAGACAGATTGTACAGAAAAATGCAACATTTTATACAAGCTAATGAAATTTTCAAAGAAAACTGTACACACAAAAGTGTGATAGTATCAGATTGTATGTAACAAATACTGATAACAGAAACATGTTGGAATATGCTAAAAGACAAGATAGGAAGTTACATTTGGTGCTGACTGTGGTGTTTGTGGAGGGGAATGTCTTGTAGCTTCGTTAAAAACAATGATCCTAACATGTATGTCATACCTAAACATGTATGTCATACCTAAACATATGCACCAGGAACATATTGGGAAAGCATCAAGACAGAATAAAATCTAGACACATTTCTAAGTAACTATTATGAATGTTTGTACCATGCAACTACATCATTTACCTCAAGCGATTGAAAGGGGTTGCTCACTAGTGACAAAGATGTCTGTATTTTGGGATAATGTACCGATTCATTGACTCCTGTTCACTGTATGCATTGTACAGTCCTAAAAGAAAATGTTTTGTGATTTCTGGTTCATTACATGAAAAATTATTCATTAATGACAAATTATTTTGGATCATTGTTAAGGAGCTACGTTCTAGCTTAAGTCTTGTATGAACATTTTATTTTATAGGTTGCACATGTTATTGTCAACATTATGTGTGCTTTTCATCAGTAACACTTTTTTTCTGCCCACTGTGTGACTTGTTTGCAGCCACATCACTGTAAAATGTCTTTGGCTGGATAATTTATGTACTGTATACATTACAGGTACCTCACACTTGTTATGTTTAATACCTCCGAATGAGTTGCCTAACAGTTGGCAGAAGGAGGTGGGGGTTGCCTTGAGACTTCAGAATGGGGTTTTGGTTCCATGTGAGAGTCAGTGCATGTGACTCAAGAAAGTGACACTGTACAAATTCATTTTAAGATATTTAGTCATACATGCCTGTGAAAAATGACTGCAAAAATTAAATCGGAATAAAATATTAAAATACCTGTTCTTTTTATGCATATAATATACTTTTGCAAAGCAAATAGTTGATAAGACTTGGCATTTTCATATATCATCACCACTTGCACATATGCCCACCTTCACACAATGATAATCACAACCACATATACCTTAAATAAAATGAGAAATCTGTTCCTAGAATACAGAAGTCCCAGTACAGTACCTGAAATTAACTAAATACACAATTTTAATCCAAGCTGTGATGGATAAATGGACAAAGGCAACACAATATGTCCCTAAGATTTTCATAGTGGTGCTTAAAAATGCTTTGTCATTAAAATCCATTATCAAACAAACTCATGAATTTATTTAGCATCCACTGTGCATCATTTATGTTTTAGTCATAAATTACTATACCAGTTGTCACTATTTGTTGTATGGTGGAGTACTGCTGTCATTATTTATTGGATAGTGGAGTACAAGTAATTCTCATTATTTATTTGACTGTGGAGTATTACTACTTGTCACCTGGTTTCCCCCGAGTGGCCAAGTGGTCTAAAGCACTCATCATTCTGGATCACTGCCATCTCACCTCTGTCTGCATGGGTTTGAGTCTCAAGCTCAGCTAATGTGGGTACATGAGAAAGCTTGCCAGTAGCTTCCCATGGGTTGGTGGTTCTTTCCGGAGTTTTCAAGGGTTCTTCCTCCACCTCTTATACTGACCACCATGTATAGCCTCTCTTGTGCTGAAAAATGGCATTAAACTCTACAATAACAATAACATGTCACTAGTTGTTGGACATTGAAGTATTACTAATTGTCATTATTGATTGGACAGTAGAATACTTCTAATTGTCACCATTTATTGGACAATGGATTACTACAAATTTTGATTTGTTTGACTGGAATACTAGAACTTGTCACTATTTGTTTGACAGTGGAGCAGTATTAATTTTTATTATTTATTGGACAGTGGAATGCTTATAGTCACCATGTATTGGACATTGGAGTACTACTAATTGTCATTATTTACTGGACAGTGGAGAACTACTAATTATTATTTTTTGGACAGTGGAATACTAATTGTCACCAATTATTGGACATTGGAGTACTACTAATTGCAATTTGTTTGACTGGAAAGTACAACTTGTCACTATTTATTGTTGACAGTATAGTACTACTACTTGTCACTATTTGTTGGACAGTGGTGTACTACTACTTGTCACTATTTGTTGAACAGTGGTATGCTTCTACCTGTCACTATTTGTTAGACAGTGGTGTACTACTACTTGTCACTATTTGTTGGACAGTGGTGTACTTCTACTTGTCACTATTTGTTGGACAGAGGTGTACTACTGCTTGTCACTATTTGTTGGACAGTGGTGTATTACTGCTTGTCACTATTTGTTGGACAGTGGTGTACTTCTACTTGTCACTATTTGTTAGACAGTGGTGTACTACTGCTTGTCACTATTTGTTGGACAGTGGTGTACTACTGCTTGTCACTATTTGTTAGACAGTGGTGTACTACTGCTTGTCACTATTTGTTGGACAGTGGTGTACTTCTACTTGTCACTATTTGTTAGACAGTGGTGTACTTCTACTTGTCACTATTTGTTGGACAGTGGTGTACTACTGCTTGTCACTATTTGTTGGACAGTGGTGTGCTACTACTTGTCACTATTTGTTGGATAGTGGTGTACTACTACTTGTCACTATTTGTTGGGCAGTGGTGTACTTCTTGTCACTATTTGTTGGACAGTGGTGTACCACTACTTGTCACTATTTGTTGGGCAGTGGTGTACTTCTACTTGCTATGGGTTACCAGAATTTAGACTTAACGATGAGATCAAAGGAAAAAGATGATGTCATCCAGTAATAAAGTGTAATAGCTATTGTTGCTTTAAATATGAACTTAACTTACCAGTGAATTGAGCTGTCCCACTTTATTTACATTACCTATGCAAATTAGATAAATGGGATTTCCTAGAGCAATAGGCAAAAGAACTAGCATCACAGACCTCCTAATTATTGTCAATCAGTTAGGTTATCTGTGGAATGGTGATTGTGTATCTCTGACCCTCAGACCTTTATAAATGATTTCATGACAGTTAACTATATCAACTGACAAGGGTCTATAGTAATCCATGAGCAGGAAGCCTAAAGCTGTGCAAATCAGATATTTTTGCTGTTTATACATGCTTCACATCATCAGCTAATATCACAGTGTTCAGAAAACTCTTTCTCTCATTTGAGTAAGATCAATCATGTTTTGTTTTTTAAACAGAATCTTTTTTGTGGGGTCAGAAGTGGACAGTCGTGTTTTTTATGTTGAATTTTCTACAATAAATTGTACAGTTCTATTCTCAAAGTAAGCACTGTATATTCAATAATACTGAAGACCATTTTCAACCATATTGTTTGAGTCACAATGATGAGGCATATGACAGATCTATAGGTTTTTGAGTTGGAGTCACAATGATGAGGCATATGACAGATTTGTAGGTTTTTTAGTCGAGTCACAATGGTTAGGCATATGATAGATCTGTCAGTTTTTGAGTTGGAGTCACAGTGATGAGGCATATGATAGATCTATATTTTTTTTTAGTTGGATCACAATGATGAGGCATATGACAGATCTGTAGTTTTTTTTAGTTGAGTCACAGTGATGAGGCATATGAGAGGTCTGTAGGTTTTTTAGTTGGAGTCACAATGATGAGGCATATGACAGATCTGTAGGTTTTTGAGTTGAGTCACAATGATGAGGCATATGACAGATTTGTAGGTTTTTGAGTTGATTCACAATGGTTAGGCATATGACAGATCTATAGGTTTTTGAGTTGGAGTCACAATGATGAGGCATATGACAGATCTGTAGGTTTTTGAGTTGGAGTTGCAATGATGAGGCATATGACAGATCTGTAGGTTTTTGAGATGGAGGCACAATGATGAGGCATATGACAGATCTGTAGGTTTTTGAGTTGGAGTCACAATGATGAGGCATATGATAGATCTGTAGGTTTTTGAGTTGGAGTTGCAATGATGAGGCATATGACAGATCTGTAGGTTTTTGAGATGGAGTCACAATGATGAGGCATATGACAGATCTGTAGGTTTTTGAGTTGGAGTCACAATGATGAGGCATATGATAGATCTGTAGGTTTTTGAGTTGAGTCACAATGATGAGGCATATGATAGATCTGTAGGTTTTTGAGTTGAGTCACAATGATGAGGCATATGATAGATCTGTAGGTTTTTTAATTCGAGTCACAATGATGAGGCATATGATAGATCTGTAGGTTTTTGAGTTGAATCGCAATGGTTAGGCATATGACAGATCTGTAGGTTTTTGAGTTGGAGTCACAATCATGAGGCATATGACAGATCTGTAGGTTTTTTGAGTTGAATCACAATCATGAGGCATACAGTTATTTAAGGAACCAATTTTTGGGACTTCCAAATTTAGACATTATATTACAGGAGGCAAAGACGACAAAAGTCTAGTTACCTGGAAGCAGTTGTTTGGGAAAATAAAAAACAAATAACTTGCTAGCAGAAGAGGTGTTGCAGCTGTAAGTTAGTGCATACTATAAAATGTTCTTGATCAGGTTTTACTGTTTGTTCCTTATTAATATTACTTTTAGACAGGGCAAGGACTGGGTTAAGGAGAACTACTAGTTTACAGCAGTTCTCTGCAGGATTGTGCCGTACCCTTCCCACCCAACTTGAGGAGGTTGAGGTTGATGATCAACACCCAGGTATTGACTCCCTCACATCGATTGCTGTGACAATCAGTTTATTTGTGTGCAGACAATAATTTTAACTATTTTGAATTCTTAATATTTTATTCTTTGACATTCTTTGGCCTGCAGTGCTTTTGAGTTTAGGCCTGTTGGCTGTAGATTAGAAGTGCTTAATGGATGGTCTGTTGTCCGTTGTTCATCCAATAATGCAAATTTGTTATCACTACTTGTAAAGTACATGGAGGATTGCCATCATGAAACTTTACACACTCATTCATCCCCAGGTTGAAAATGTTGCCACACAGAAATCCAATAAGGCTACGACCATGGTTGTCTTGAAAATCTCTATTTCTTTTTCTCCTGAATGGATGATCATATCAGTATGAGGTTTCCATGTAAAGATTTCTGATGAGGTCTGGTTGGTCCAAAATAATCTGACATCCAATATTGCCACCACAGCAACCCTCCAGAAAATCTTTTTATTGGTACTTCTTCTGAATTGAAAGTCATATCAGCAGGAAGTTTCACCGGAAGACTTTTTATGTCTAGTTGGTTAATGCTGATTTGACAGCCAATGAGGCCTCGGGTGGCAGAGTGGAAACAAAATTTGTATCATAGGGGAGCCCACTTTTTATCCACCTTTCTCGTAATTGTTTTTCTAAGGTTAAACAGTAAATATTTCAAATTATTTTCGATTTGATTGGTTGAAGATTTTATGAAATTTACTATTATGGGAACTGAAAATATAAGCAACTCTCAACAGTTTACATCCATGTTAATAATGTTTTGATGATGTGAAACTTTTTCTACTGATGTATATTCTGATCAGTAAATAATCTAAACAGTTTTCGATATTAGTCATACAGTAATTTTTGTTATCAGTCATAACAAATTTTCTTTATCAGTTATAAAGTTTTCTTTATTATCATAAACAGTTTTCGATATTAGTCATAAAATAATTTTTGTTATCAGTCATAAAAAAAATTCTTTATCAGTCATAAACAATATCCTTTTTCATCATAAACAGTTTTGTTTATAAGTAATGACTGTTACTTCATTATTATTATAACTTTTAGAAAGGGCAAGAACTGGGCTAAGGAGAACAACTACCCAAGAGTAATGGCCACAGATGTTCAGTTTTTAACTTAATTGGTGAATTAGTTTGAATTTATGGCTATAAGCAACAAGTGGGGATTACAGTACTACATGAATTTGCTCTCCATCAACTGATATGAATACAGCTTTTTATATAAAAGTTTGTCTGACACTAAAAGTCAGCATGTCTCAGCCCATTTTGTGTGACACTATAGGTCACCATGAACCCAGTTTGTGTGGCACTATAGATCACCATGAACCCAGATTGTGTGGCACAATAGGTCACCATGAACCCAGTTTGTGTGGCACAATAGGTCACCATGAACCCAGTTTGTGTGATACTGTGGGTCACCATGAACCCAGTTTGTGTGGTACTATAGGTCACCATGAGCCCAGTTTGTGTGCCCAGTTTGTGTGACACTATAGGTCACAGTGAACCCAGTTTGTGTGGCACTATAGATCACCATGAAACCAGTTTGTGTGGCACTATATGTCACCATGAACCCAGTTTGTGTGGCACTATAGGTTACCATGAACGCAGTTTGTGTGGCACTATAGGTCACCATGAACCCAGTTTGTGTGGTACTATAGGTCACCATGAACCCAGTTTGTGTGGTACTATAGGTCACCATGAACCCAGTTTGTGTGCCCAGTTTGTGTGGCACTATAGGTCACCATGACCCAGTTTGTGTGGTACTATAGGTCACCATGAACCCAGTTTGTGTGGTACTGTAGGTCACCATGAACCCAGTTTGTGTGGCACTAGAGGTCACCATGAACCCAGTTTGTGTGGTACTATAGGTCACCATGAACCCATTTTGTGTGGCACTATAGGTCACCATGAACCCAGTTTGTGTGACAATAATAGGTCAAGATGAGCCCAATTTATATGACACTATTTGTCAACATGAACCCAGTTTGTTTGATACTATAGTTCAGCATGAACCCAGTTTGTGTGACATTATAGTTCAACATGAGTCCAGTTTGTGTGACATTATAGTTCAATATGAGTCCAGTTTGTGTGACATTTTAGTTCAACATGAGTCCAGTTTGTATGACATTTTAGTTCAACATGAGTCCAGTTTGTATGACATTATAGGTCACCATGAACCCAGTTTGTTTGACATTATAGGTCAACATGAGTCCAGCTTACTTTTCTATTCTATACATGTAGTACAGTTGGATGAAATGACAAGTCTGTGAATATTCTGCAAAAAATTGTTAACGATGTTTTGATTCCCTTTGTCTCACATTGATACATTTCATGGTGATAGCATGAAAATAGATTATGCATAGGTTATAGAGACCTACTTTATCAAATTTACCTGTATATCATAACAGCATCTTCTCCTTATCTGCAGTCTGTAGATGAAAGATATTGCTCTAAATAAGCTTAAGTCAGACATTGATCTGATATAATCAGCGGGCAGGATTCAAGACTTAAATTTATGTCCTAAGTTCTATTTTTAAAATCCAGGCCAGGACATAACAGCTGTTTCTATCTTAACTGTACTATCAGTAGATTTTCAACAATTATAACATTTAGCTGTCACTGTCCTTCTAAGTAAGTTTGCGACTGATGCATGTGGAATAAATCAGTGGTCTGATAATGTTCAACTTTAGTGATGTGTCCTATCTGAAAAAGTAAAAACTGGTCTGAGACAATCAGTAAGCTATCAACCAAAATCTGACTGTCATCACAATCTTATCCACAAAGCTGGAATCTTCTCCTGGAGATCAGGAGGAGGAAATCAAAGAGAATTTACCGCAGGGTAGGAGAGGAATGAAATCTCGAAGATGTCTAAGATTTGGTTGGTTTTGTGTGGTTTTCAGTACTTTACATGTCATCAAGCTTCATTTAATAATGTATTGCCACTGCAAAATTTCACTGCTTTGATTGCAAAGGTGTATGAGTTGAATTGCCTTATTTCTGTTACATAGTTCATTTTACACTAAACACTTTATTTTTTCAAAATGTTAAAACTCTGCATCTTAAGAGTATGGTTTCTGCCACTCTACATAGATCTGAAAGTTGTAACTATTGTATCTTAAAGGCATGTGTATTTTCATGGACTAATTTCTTGCGGCAGGATCTTAAAAATATGCCATGTTTCAGACCTTGTCATGTATTTCAACTCTAATTAGCCTTAAATAATATACTAAGATATGTGTGTTACATGCATGTAGTATTTATCTCTATGTTGATTTAAAAAAATGGGTTTTTCTCAAGCAATGAACAGAACTTTATTATTCATTTAAAATGAATCTCTATCTGGATTGTTGTTAAATATATACTTTTGGTTATTGTGATTCATTCCATCCTTAAGGTATTTCTCTCTCTCTCGCTCACTTGTTCAAACTACTTTCTTAATCTTTGGTTGATGTGTGCCAGCGTGTTGTGAATGTTATCTTCTTTCTTCTGCCTAACATAAGAAGTGTGAATGAAATTATCAAAGTTTTTCTTTTGCATCTGAAATGTATGACCTGATAAAGACAGTATTCCTGTACCTTAGATCAGACATCCATGTCATCTATAATAGCAAAATAGGAACTGTCCTAGATTTATAGATAACAGCTCTAGATGTTGTGACTACTTTATTCCCTCATTTTAACACACTTCATGTGAGTCATAGAAAATAGTGTCTTTTAGTGGGATTGTCTGATGATGAAGTACATGATACATAATATTTTATTATCACTTAATGAAAAAGAATCCATCACCATGCCTACCTTATAACAGGAACATGTTATAACATGATGGGGTTTATTTTATGATCATACCTGCATTAAAACAGGAACTTCTTATAACATGTTGGGGTTTATTCCATGACCATACCTGCCTTATAACAGGAACCTGTTTTAACATGATGGGGTTTATTCCATGATCATACCTGCCTTAAAACAGGAACTTGTTATAGCATTTTGGAGTTTATTCCATGACCATACCTACCTTATAACAGGAACATGCTATAACATGATGGGGTTTATTCCTTGACTTTACCTGCCTTATAACAGGAACATGTTATGACATGATGGGCTTTATTCCATGACCATGCCTGCCTTATAACAAGAACATGTTAAAACATGATGGGCTTTATTCCATGACCATACCTGCCTTATAACAGGAACATAACAGTGTTAAAAAATAAAAATAATTGAATTATGCTTAGTTATAAGGTTTTACAGCCATTGAAACATCCTATATGAATATAATTTGAATTAGTTTTGTGAGTTGTGCTTCATCAATGGGATCCCGATTATCCTTAGTTTTGGGCTAACTTTCATAAGGTCCATGGTCAGACTTCTGATATTAAATGGTACCTGAACAGATCACAGATATTCAAACCAAAGATGTCCACAGTTAAGGCAGTCATCAATATCCGTAACTCATATCCATGCAATAAGGAAAAGAAGAGTAGAGAACATGGACACCATGCATAATAGACTGACCATGAACAAGTATGGTCATACCATGAACCATCCATGGTCAGACATGACTCCATTGTGAGTAGTCATGCCCCAGTTTCACTACATATGTTACAGTTTCTTTCTAAAATTAAAATTTTCTAAAATCATACTGCTTGGGTAGTAATGATAATTTTTTCACAGAATGTTCAGCAGTCATCAAGGATTATAATAGAGCCAATTAAGTTGTTTAAATTTCTTAAAGGAGTCTTGTCTTATTCTGGTGAAATTTTGAGGACGTCCCCAAATTTCATGAATTCTTCAACTCTCTTTTCATGATTAGAATGGTTTCTGTAAGTTGAATTTTAAAACTCAAACATGATTTTACAGCCATTGCATTATCTCTTCCTTGGACAAAAGTATTGATCTGGTTTCAAAGTATGTAAGCAATAAGCCTTCCCATTATCTCTACCTTGGACAAAAGTGTTGATATTGTTTCAAAGTTCCTAAGCACAATAATATCAGATCTCAGTTTGAGAAGAATTTTAGCAAGTCTGTGCATTTAGTAGTCAAAGAAAGAAGATCCATTTATCACAAATTTAAGGACCAATGCAATTGGCTACATAAGTTTAACCTGAATCTTCTTAAGTGAATATATCACATTAAAAGGTAAAATATGTATTTTGATGATGTATGCAGTGGAAATCTAGGTGTAAAGCAACAAATAAATGGCTCCAGATTTGGCCTCAGACTGAAGGTCAAATTTGAACTGCTTTGCAAGAATTAAGACAAAAATTTCTTTCCTTACTGTAGTGACCAGTCACATGCCTGTATATTAGTAAATGATTTTCGCCTGTGTGCTGTAGTGACCAATGGCCCATATTTAATCCTATTTCCATGTTGTTTAATTATCCATGGATAGACTGGCCCATTTTTGATAATATTTCCATGTTAGTAATTATCCATCAATGGATAGGCCCATATTTAATAATATTTCCATATTGTCAGTAATTATCCGTGGATGGATTGTCCCATATATGACTGTATATCCATGTCTAACTATTCATGGATGAATTGTCCCATATTTATAATATTTCATGGTGTCAGTGATTATTGATGGATAGATTGGCCCATATTTGACCATATTTTCATGTTGTCTATGATTTCCCATGTTTTCTTGAGGATAAATGTGGTACCCAATCTTGTCATGAATGTGCTTACTTCACATTTCATGATGGATAAACATAATTGGGATGCACCATGGACAGTTTGGATCATGGATATCCAGAGTAGTATAGGGATAATGGTGGACTCGTTATAACATAGAAAATATGAGACTGACAGTGAACATATGGAGGTTCAGTAGAATGACATTTTGTTTTGTTCAGAACAATATCCTGTGCTCAAAACATTTTTATGTCCTTCGGGATTGATCTGCTGCATCTATGCCATTGACACCTTTGTGTTAGCTCACATTATGCCTTGACATCTTTGTGGTAGCTCACATTATGCCATGGACATCTTTGTGGTAGCTCACATTATGCCATGGACACCTTTGTCTAGCTCACATCTGTGAAGCCCTGAATAGAGACACCCACATCCTGCTACATATATTGAAATTAAGACAGTAAAAATTGCAGGAACATATTATATATTGCTGGTACTTTTTCAGAGAGAGTTAAAACTGGCATCCGACGTGTGGTAAGTCATCCCCCTATATCTGATGGTTTCCCATTCCAACCGATTTCCTCTGTGACTGAATTTCTAGAGGCTGATCACCCTGGGCAGAATAGCCCAGCAGGGTTGTCTGAGGGTAAACATTTTTAAAATGCAGTTGTGTGGTTTGTTTTCCAATAGTTTGTTTATGATTTTTCTACATTTGGTTTGTTTGTGCATTTGTTCATTTTTTAAGGACTGTCCATTTAATTTTCTGTGAGGAGTCAGGGTTGAGGCTTGGGATTTTTTTTCCCTATAAAGGATGTCTTTCTTTTATCACAAGGTGATAATTTTTTTAACTAATATGATGGATATAATTGTTATTTTGTTTCTACAAAAGCATTTTTTCAGGCAATTTTGGGGCAGAAAATGTTTTGTTTTTAAAAAAATGGAATCCAAGGGTCCTCCTGAAAACAAAATGGTCAGTACCTTGAAGGTTCAAAATGCCATAAAAATCTTCAAAATTGTTACACGTACACTCATCAGGCTTGGAATTTGGATGCATTCTAGGCCAAATAACTACCCATGCCAAAAAAAGGAGGTCACTGTGTTATTACACATATATTTTTATATGTTTGTTCATTACATCTGTAAGCACTTATGTCTTTCAATGAATCCATTTTAGCACAATAGTGCAACTATTGAACTTAGTTCCCAGAACTTTTATACATTTTATCATGATCATGAGTAGACGACCTTATTAAATTTCAGGCCATTACAGCAATTTTTTCATTTACACATAGTCGCTCTTTTTGAACTTATACTTTTTGATAAATACCAATTTTATGACAATTACTGCTTGAGGTAGACAAATCAGATTTGATAGGCATATATTGATCATTAGATCATGATGATGAATATTTGTATTCATGTGTAGATGATGAATATTTGTATTCATGTGTAGATGATGAATATTTGTATTCATGTGTAGATGATGAATATTTGATTTCATACCATTGTAACAGCAGTTCTTTAAACATTTTTAAAACTGGTTTTGCTTAGTTGAAACCAAAACTGTGTGTGTGCAATTTAGGAGAAACCATGTGGAGAAGAGAAGTACAATTTGGTTTTCATGTTTGAATGCATGTGTAGATTATTTGATTAGATTTTCATGCCATTAAAGCATTTTTTCTAATATGTCTACAGGTCTGAATTTTTATTGACTTGGACCTTTTTTAGTCTGTTTGCATGGCTTGCAAACATATTTTTCAAATACAGATCAGATTTATTCCCCAGAATTTTTCATTGTGTAATATTCATTCTGGACCCTGTTACACCTCACTCTTCAAAATATATGTGTGGCCTATTGCTAAGATAGTAAAATTAACACACCTCAAGTAGGTCACTGATGTATTTTGCATGTTTTTGGTGGCTTATGTATTTCCAGATCTAAGTTTGTTACACCATCCATATTTTGGACCTTATTACAGCTAAATGATCAAATTAGTATGTGGATGCATCTACATAATGCAAAATAGCCCAATAGAATGAAGGTCACTGTTACCTACTGCATGCTTTGTTATCATTTCACCAAAAGACATTTCACCCCATGTCTTTGATACTAGAAGCTCCAAACTGATCAAACTATATAGAAGGCTTCATACATATAGGCATTTCACACCTGTTGAAAATAGGTCACTCTTTGTCACACAAATGATTTTCCAGCCTATATAACATATACGTTTTTCAGCTTGCATCAAACTTTACTTGTAAATGCATGTACTGCACTACTATACCATACTATAATTTCAATATGAGGTCACTGTGGCCTGGGTACCTCTGATTAAGTTAATCACTGAAATAAATTATACCCAATATCTTGTTGATGCATGTCAGCAAGTTACATATTGCAGTACTAAATCTAGGTCAGTGTGATTCAGTTTTGATACTTGAGACATTTCACTTTGTAAACATTGGCAACCCTCTTCTTGGAAACTACTTGAGTTACATGTTTGGTAACCTAGCTACAGCGTCTAAAGAAAAGTTCATAATAGTACAGGATATTTGTCCGTTTAGAAGCACCTTATTGGTATGGAGTGGCACTGGACTTGGGAATTACTGCTTGCCTCATGAAGTGTGATATTACAGTTGTGGTTCTGTGGGTGGGTGTGATATAAAATTCTTTGCAGTTTTAAATGTGATTTTGCAAAATGCTACTGTTTGCAATTTGTGGCATATTTGTTGTCTAGTTTGATGTTGTAAGTTACTGTTATTATTATTTCTTTCTGCTCTCATTTGTAGTGACAGTGGGCTGTTGTGTTGGCCTGTTGAAGTGTGATGCTTGAATTTACTGTGTGATTATTCCATTGTGATGTTAGAATTCATATGTCCTTGTCAGTGTGATGCTTGAAAAATGTTATTATTTTTGTTTGTATCAATCTCCATCAGTTTGAGCACTGATGGAAGTGCTGTTTAGTCACTTCTTTTGTGGTATTTGAACATATGTAAATTAGGCTTGACTTGGATGCAGCAGTATCAAAGATGTTCAATCTTATATCCTTTGATAAATTGTTTATCACTTCCAGTCCTTTATATTTATTCTAGTATTACATTGGGAAAGAGTTACAGTGTTTATCATTTCCAGTCCTTTATATTTATTCTAGTATTACTCTGTGAAAAAGTGTTAAATTTTTTTCAAAGCATGGTAGTTATTGGTATACTGTTGTTTTCACTTTTAATTTTCAGTCTGGTAGTTTCTTCTTCCATGACCTTTAAATTACTGTTTGCTACTTCTTTATGATAGATCCTGTACTTTAAAAAAATTCTTTCAGTAATAACAGCAATTGAGGGTGAGACATATATAATATTTTAACAGTGCATGCAAATTATCCAAGAGTTTACTGAATGTTCAATGACAAAGCTTTAGCATAACTGTTGTATGTATGGTATTTGGTGGCTCTATAAAGTTTCCACTTTTTCTTAAGTACTTTGGTTAGCAAATGTTAGTAATATGTTCGAAGACGAATTATGTCATAACCTAGTATTTATTTGCGAGTACCTTCTCTCTGGACTAGTATGGAAAGATCGTATTATCCATTTAATCAGAATAATGTGGACAGGGTCATTTTATTGTGTGCAAGGAAAGATTGCTTCAAAATATCTCATATGAGATATATTTTTCAATCCAGATAAAGTTTGCTTTGTAACCATTATAAATTTTGTAACAATTTCATAGCCATTAAGGACATTTTCTTCTTTTTGTAATAATTAAAAATCTAAATTTTTCCAGAACAAAATCAGTTTTTTTTCAGACATGGCAGTCTGGGAAAAAATGTATCTGTGACCTGTCTCTACACCTATAAAGTGTATTTTGTGGTGGTTTAAGACTTTACAGCGAAATTGTGAAATTCAGGGTCAGAAGAGAAAAGATGTCTTTTCTGAACTCTACATTATAATAACCACAACCACTTTCAACATCTGCAATTTTTTAAAATATAATTATGTTCTGTATCATTCACTTCCAATTTTCAGTAGAACAAGCAGACTTGCGACGATCAGTAACCAAACAAAAGAATTCTGATGGACAATCACACTTGTCCAAAGTCTATCCAGAATATGTCTCACCCTTACTTCACCCCTGTAGAACATCAGACCCTGAATTCAGATGGGGCTGCAGACTAGAAACCATGTATAGTGTGTGGTTCAGCCAAAGTGATCCATTTTATCTGCTGTGGTGCTTAATTGTATGCTCAGAATCAGACTTAGCATTTATTGGTTGGGTCAACATTAATATTAATCTTTCATCCTCATCGGCATTTTATTTCTGCTTCTTCAGTTGCATCATTAATGAGAAAATATTCGTCACATTATATTTTATTTCAGTCACGATACTCACTTTCACACAGTTTTGTTCACTGATCATTGAGAGATACTATATAGCTTCATTTCTTTTCAAAGATTATTTGCATTGGATGATCTGTTGTTTCTCCTTAATTGTAATAACTTTTGTTTCATAAAAATTATTTTTCAGGCATATATTTCACTTTACATTCTTACAGCTTCTAAATTTATGATGATGTTGAACTTCATTATTTGCATAGTTTCTGTCCTAAAATTGGTTTTGTCATAAAATTATATCATAATAGGCAGGATGGCTACAGTGTTGGTGTATGTGATATTTTCTCAGAACAGAAGATCTGTGCAGTTCACATGCAATACAACATTCCCTCATTATAATGCTTTCTATAGCAGCCATGGAGTATACCAGTATATAGTGACTGACTCACAATGAAGTACATTATGTATACAGTATTCCCTCTTTATAATGCTTTCCATGACAGCCATGGAATATACCACCATATTTTGGGACTGTCTTACAGTGAAGTGCATTATACATACAGAATTCCCTCTTTATAATGCTTTCCATGGCAGCCATGGAGTATACCATCATATAGTGGGACTGTCTCACAATGAAGCACATTATATGTACAGTACTCCCTCTATAATTCTTTCCATGGTAGCCATGGAGTGTGCCACCATATAGTGGGACTGTCTTACAGTGAAGTGTATTATACATAAAAAGTACTCCCTCTTTATGATGCTTTCTACAGGAGCCATGAGATGGCAGCCATGAGACTTTCTTACAATGAAGTACATCATACATACAGTATTACCTCTTTATAATGCTTTCCATGGCAGCCATGGAGTATACCACCATATAGTGAGACTGTTTTACAATGAAGTGCTTTATGCATACAGTATTTCCTCTTTATAATGCTTTCCATGACAGCCATGGAGTATACCACCATATTTTGGGACTGTGAAGTGCATTATACATACAGAATTCCCTCTTTATAATGCTTTCCATGACAGCCATGGAGTATACTACCATATCTTGGGACTGTTGTACAATGAAGTGCATTATGCATACAGTACTCCTCTTTATAATGCTTTCTATGGCAGCCATGAGACTGTCTTACAATGAAGTGCATTATACATACAGTTTCAGTACTACTGCCTTATAAAGAAACTATGTTCCAATGAAGGGCCCTATAGTGAGGACTGCTGTCCATTATATTTGGTTTAGTTAACAAATATGGGCAGAATACAAATCAGTAGAATTAAAACTGCCCTAAAAACTTTAAATATTGCATATTTTGGGAGTTTTTATGGCATTTACTCCATTTTAAATGTACCTCAATTATGAATTTCACGATGATGCATTTTTGGTCATGAACATTTTTAAAATTTCATCCCACAACACAAAATACCACCGAGAAACTTTCCAACAGTTTTACTAATGTATTCCAATATTAGAACAAATTTTATATGTAACTTTTACAAAAATGAAGAACTGCACTACTCTGTCTTTTGTTAAATGTTTGAATAGAAAAATTAATTGAGAGAATTATTAATACATGTATGTGAACAAGCAGCTGGAGTGGTAATTTCTGTAATAACCAGTTTGATTAGGTCACATATCAGTGACATAATGCAAAACACTACTTAAGTATTTAATAATCCTTATGTTTTGCACTGATATTTTTGACACTATCCTTGCTATTTTAGTTAGAATAAAAACTGCGCTCCGTCACTCGGGTAGCCTGAAACAAAATTCTACAGCACTGCCCCCAACAACAGAATCCTTGTCTGAATCCTTGTCAGTAGATGAGGGGGATGCAGATTGCCCAGGTACATAGATGAATGCTTCACAGCACAGTGTGTTCAAAACATAAATGCTTATATGTGTCTTTTGAGTTGCAATACTTAAATATCTTGTGTTCACTTACACAGCTGTACTCGGTATCTTCACTAAAATTACAGTGTAGCATTGTGTGTTTTACTTTGATTTATCACATTTAAGCACCTGCAAAAATTACAGTGTAGCATTGTGTGTTTTACTTTGATTTATCACAGTTAAGCACCTGCATAAATTTCAGTGTAGTATTGTGTATTTTACTTTGATTTATCATAGTTAAGCACCTGCAAAAATTACAGTGTAGTATTGTGTGTTTTACTTTCATTTATCACATTTAAGCACCTGCAGAAATTACAGTGTAGCATTGTGTTTTACTTTGATTTATCACAGTTAACCACATGTAAAAAATTACAATGTAGTATTGGACATTTTACTTCATCAGAATATAGTTGCCTTATTTTAGTTTTAGGAGAAATGATGTGGAACATGGTATAGCTGATGGCAACAGTACTGATAGTAAGATAATATTTAAATTTTTGCATGGACCCCTAATTTGATAAATACTCTTTATAAAATTAACTGTTTGGAGTTGGAAATGTTTTTTCCCAGCAAAAGAAATGACCCATCCCACCTATGATTTGGAAATATTGGAGATTCCCACCCAGTAACCATATGAACTGTATATGCATTATTTGGGCATAAAAAGGCCAAGCCATTTATGCAGCTTGCATTGGCTTTTTTGTCTCCCCCCCCACTGGTCCCTTGATCATATGCAGTGTTGATTGCCCTACGTGGGCTATACAGTGTAGTGTAGTGTATATCATGTAGCATTACATTGTGCTGTGTAGTGTAGTGTAGTGTAATGTAGTTCCATCCAGTGCTTTATTGGAGCAATCTAGGTTTGTAGTGTGGGTAAAGTAATATGTAATCTGGTGTTGGTGTTGGATGACTAGTTTCACACAAAAATGTTTCATTTCCACCGGAGCAATGCCCGTATGAACACAAAGATCTAAAAATATTTAGGCAGGGCACAGAGCTGAAGCAGCAGATAGGGTCCTTTCTGTGGCACATGAATATAAACAGGCATACTGGTAATTAGGTTCAGTCCCAGGGCACATAAATATAAACAAGGATACTGGTAGTTAGGTTCAGTCCCTGGGCACATGAATACAAAGAGGGATACTTGTAGTTAGGTTCAGTCCCAGGGCACATAAATATAAAGAGGGCTACTGGTGGTTTGGTTCAGTCCAAGAGCACATGAATATAAAGAGGGATGCTGGTAGTTTGGTTCAGTCTGAGGGCACAGGAATATAAAGAGGGATGCTGGTAGTCTGATTCAGTCCAAGGGCACATGAATATAAAGAGGGACACTGGTAGTTTGGTTTAGTCCAAGGGCACATGAATATAAGCAGTGCTAGTAGTAGCATAGGGTCCTTTCATAGGGCACATGTTCTACAAGGATCATTTCTTGGACCATTACTCTTTCTGCTGTACATCAGTGTTACCATATCATGTTGAGCTATCTGCCACTAACATGTTTGCAGATGACATGACATTATATAACACTGGATCAACATTTCATGAGATTAGCACTAAATTAAATAAAGATTTGGTAAAAATAAATAACTGGTTTGAACACAGTGGTATGAAGATAAATGCAGCCAAATGAAAAGTCATAATCATAGGTAGTTGAGCAAGAGTAAAAGCTGAGAAAATTGATTTCAAAGTTAAAATGATAAAAGGAATGGATATAGAACAGTCTGAAAATGAAAAACTACTTGGCATCATGATTGACAATACTACTTGGCATCATGATTGACAATACTACTTGGCATCATGACTGACAATACCTTGTGCTGGAAATTACAAGCTGATAAGGTCATTAAGAACTCACTGCTTTATATCTTGAACAGAATAAAATCTTATCTCCCTCAAGAACAAAAAAAGATATTCTACAATGATCTTTATCATGCCAGAACTAGAATATTGTTGTTCTATCTGGGGTAACAATGGTACATATATCAGGAAAGATGAATGAAATTTCCGAAAATAGCAACTTTAGTTATTCTTGATGCTGATTTAGATATACCATCAACAAATCTATTTAAAACACTAATGTGACTTCCATTCAGCTGGCAACTCTGAGTCTCAAAAGTGTTTATCTGTCTGTAAATCCTTACATGGTTTGGTTCTGGATTACCTTAAATGTAACTTTAAATTTGTTAAAAATGTACATACAGCTGTATGTATGAAGTTCAACTAAGATCCATCTCAAACAACAAGTTATATTTACCTAAATCAGATTCAGAGTTTTATAAGAAGAGTTTTGCTTTCTCTGGAACCAATTTATGGAATTCCATACCACCTTATACAAAGTCAGTTGAATCACGTCAAGAATTCAAAAAGCTTCTTAGTCAACATCTCCAGAAATAATCATCGGTATGATTTTGTTTAATTCAGTACTATTAGTTTTTTCAAAATTGTTATCATGTATTCACTTAAAATATTGTACACATGTTCACTACTACTATTTGTATGAATCCTGTATGTACTCATCCCTAAAGTTTTGTACATATTTTATTGTAGCAGTAGATCAGTTGTCCAGTTTTTAACAGCATTTGTTGTCTAAAGACACCTTATCTTGTAAAAATTCTGCATTATTTATATTTTTGTACAAATATCATTGTAGAAGGCCTCATGGAAGATTGGTCAGTTGATCAAATAAGCTTCTTCTTTAAATAAAGTCATTATTATTATTATTATTATTATTATTATTATTATTATTATTATGTGAATATATGCAGTGCTAGTAATTGCTAGGGCATTTCCTAGGACACATGAATATATGCAATGCCTTAAGGGATATGGTCAACATAGCCCTATTACTGTAACCCCTTTTAATCCTCATGGAATGTGGGAATATCTGTTTCAGGGAAGTGAATTCTCAATGTCACCATGAACACTGGGGCCTTGACCTCATAGCAGAGCTAATGTTGTGGGTGGAGGCCTGACATTATCCCCTTTTAACATGGAAAAGAAAGGAGTGAGGCTGGTCTTTTTTTTTCCAGATGTGTTTTTGTCCACTTGCTGAGTCTGTCGCTGGAGACAATACCATTGTTCCACTTGAGCAGTTACATAGCAAGGCTTCCTGTATTGCCAGGCCTCACTGGCATCAGAGAGACATGGGGTCACATAGGTCAGCCTCACAGGAGCATGACAGTGTGAAGACATCCTTATAGTGGACAATAATGAAATTCGACACAGTTCAGGCTCATATAGTACCTCCTTCCACCCAACCATTGATTCAGATGGCAGAAGAGGCAGGGCTTTGGTCATTTGATAATGTAGCAAACAGAGTCTTCTACCCCTGGATCAGTGTTCCAAGCCCTCGCCCTCAGAGAACAAGAGAATCATTCCAGTTTGGACAGACTTCAGAGACACCTCAATCCCAGATCTTCTTTTGATGCCCTATTTAGCTATGGTCAGGAACTGTCTCAAAAGCTTTTTAAGGACCAAGAGTTTGCTATGCAGCATAAGGGGTTGTAAGTCCCCTAAGTCCCCTCCTTTACACTGAAACCTCTTATGTGGCTAGCTACAGGGTTCACTCTTCTGCTTTGTCCCCCACCCCATGGCATCACAAATGGCTATTCCATTGCAATCTGGGCCCTCTTCATAGTTAAGAACCTAGAGGCGTTGGAACTCAAGGGTAGGTTTCTTATCACCATAGCCTTACAGCTAAACTACAGCATTTGCCAGAGGCAGTTCTTGAAACTTCTAGGCATGCCTTATCCATGTCCATGGTTTCTGTTATGTTGAGGTGAATACATTTTAAATCATTCAGTATATGATCATCACATATATCTGGCAGCAAGAGAGAATTGAGTTATAGATTTTTACATACCTCTACAACTCAAGATTTGATCCGTAAAGTGGACAGCTTTTTGTCAAGGCTCACATGTACTGCAATGACATAGAGAAAAATTGCACCGTAAGAAGTAACATTGTCATGGTCAAATCCACAGCCAGAGAACTAGCAATAAATGTACCCCCCCCACCAGTGCTGGCACTTTGTGTGTTCTGAAGTGAGTAAATATAAGTCAGCATTCACCAAGGCCAAAAATCAACACTGTTGGTAATGCTCCACATTGCAACAAAACCCAATATGCAGTTATGTTCTTATATAATAAAGAAATATTGTCATGCACACAATTCCATTACACAAAGGACACATTGAAGACATATGTTCTTTACAATATGACAGTAAATTTAATTAGATGGAGTGGGAAATACACAGAGTTTGTATGATATTGCCTTTAATGCACATATTCCTTACCATGCAATTTCTGTCAAAAGGAACTCAGAAATTTCATAATTGCATTAATGGAGTTTGCTGTAATGTATGACTTTATAGACCTGTTTTATTCTTAGAAATGCAATTAGCTAACATACTGCTTGTTTGCATTTATGCAATGATTTGTAAAAAATGAAACTTATTAGGTAAAAAGTAGATTAGGCATACATTTAAAAAAATGCCTTAATTTTCTATAAAATAACAAAAAAAGTAATTATCAAATGTTTATACAAAAGTGTTATTGACAAATCAATTATTACCCTACTGTAAGTTACAGTTCTGGCTGCAATAATAAATCCAGTGAAGAAATTGGAGTATGGATCAATTATTAAGTAAATGCCATTTATTACACAATTCCTATCAGATGTGGTTTTTCATTGACTGTCAAGGCATACCATGATGTGTGTTGATTCTTCATCTTCGATAGTCATTGTTATCACTCTGTGGTCTTAAAGTATGTAACAGAAAAGTGCAAAAACCAACAAGGTTTGTAAAATTCAGCAAAATTTATTTCCCTAGAATGCAAAGTGAAAATTGTAAAGGAACTTAATGGTATTGTGAATTAAATTCCAAATAGTCCTAAAGTTCTATTACAAGTCCAAAAGGATAGAGTATTCCAAATGAATTCAGTTGGTGTTCTGAATGAATTCCAACCTTGAATGTGATGATGTGCCAATAGCCTGGAATAATGTTGATGTGCTGACAGTCTTTATGTATTGCAATGATGATTCCAATTGTCTCTAAATGGATTCACAATAATGCCAAAATAGTGATTTAGTCTGAAAGTATTAATGAGGCATTTGTAATTCCAATGAATAACTTAAATAAATAGATAAACACTCTCAAATTTTAACTAAATAAAATTAAAAAACTGATTCCACCCATCTGAAAACCTAAGACACAATTGGAGGACCAGGAAGAGAGTCCAAAGTTCATTTATAGAACATTTTGAGTTATAAACATGATCAGGTCTTCTACTTAAATGTTTATACAGAACATGACAAACATCTAGTAGACTACTAATTTCTGAGGGGAAACCTATGCTCTAAACTCAGATCCATGTTAACATGTTTACCTATAAGTACTAATTATCTAAAAATATATATAGTTCAATCATAGACAAAAATTAGCCATGTAATACATTGTTTACAAAATGGCCCTTACAGTCTATAATCATAGACAAATGCCAAATATAAATTATATGTTATATATACATAAAATCATTCTTCATGTTAAGTAGTCTTTCTTCACTTTGCTTGACCATTCTTCATGTTAGTCATTCTTCATGTTACATAGTCATTCTTTATTTTGCACATTTATTCTTCATGTTACAATTATTCTCCATATTACATAATCATTCTTCATGTTATAATCATTCATCGTGTTGCATAGTCATTCTTCGTATTACATGTTCATTCTTGATGTTGCATTGTCATTCTTTGTGTTGCATAGTCATTCTTCATGTTTGATAGTCATTCTTCATGTTGCAGTAAATTTTCATGTTACATAGTCATTCTTCATGTTAGTCATTCTTCAAATAAGTCATTGTTCATGCTACATAGTTATTCATGTTAGATAGTAATTCTTCATGTTACAGTAAATTTTATTGTTACATAGTCATTCTTTATGTTAGTCATTATTCATGTTTCATAGTCATTCTTTTTGTTACATATTCATTCTTCATATTACATAGTCATTCTTCATGTTTGTCATTTTTCATGTTTCATAGTCATTCTTCATGTTACATAGTCTTTCTTCATATTACATATTCATTCTTTATGTTACAGTCATTCTTCATGTTAGTTATTCTTCATCTAACAGTCATTTTTTATGTTACATAGTCATTCATTTTAAATAGTAATTCTTTATGTTACAGTCAATTTTCTTGTTTCATATTCATTCTTTATGTTAATCATTCTTCATGTTATGGTCATTTTTCATGTTTCATAGTAATTCTTCATGTTACATATTCATTCTTTATGTTGCATATTCATTCTTCATGATACAGTCATTTTTCATGTTTCATAGTCATTCTTCATGTTATGTAGTCATTCTTCATGTTACATTCTCATTCTTCATGTTACATAGTCATTCTTCATGCTAGTCATTTTTCATGTTTCATAGTCATTCTTCATGTTACATATTCATTCATGTTACATATTCATTCTTCATGTTACATAGTCATTTGTCATGTCAATCATTCTTCATGTAACAGTCATTTTTCATGTTACATATAGTCATTCTTCAAGTTACAATCAATATTCTTGTTACATAGTCATGTTTATGTTAGTCATTCTTCATGTTATGGTCATTTTTCATGTTTCATAGTAATTCTTCATGTTACATATTCATTCTTTATGTTGCATATTCATTCTTCATGATAGAGTCATTTTTCATGTTTCATAGTCATTCTTCATGTTATGTAGTCATTCTTCATGTTACATACTCATTCTTCATGTTGCATAGTCATTTTTCATGTTTCATAGTCAATCTTCATGTTACATATTCATTCATGTTACATATTCATTCTTCTTGTTACATAGTCATTTGTCATGTCAATCATTCTTCATGTAACAGTCATTTTTCATGTTAAATATAGTCATTCTTCAAGTTACAATCAGTATTCTTGTTACATAGTCATGTTTATGTTAGTCATTCTTCATGTTATGGTCATTTTTCATGCTTCATATTCATTCATGTTACATATTCATTTTTCATGTTGCATAGTCATTCTTCATGCTACAGTCATTTTTCACGTTTCATAGTAATTCTTCATGTTACATAGTCTTTCTTCATGTTACATAGTCATTCTTCATGCTAAAGTCATTCTTCATGTTACATACTCATTCTTCATGTTGCATGATCATGACTTCATGTTGCATAGTCATGACCTCATGTTGCATGATCATGACTTTTACATGATATCATAACATTAAGTTCTGAGCATTGGGAAGTGGAATGTTGATTTTTACAATCCTAAAGAAAATGCGATTGCAATTTTTTTTCTTCTCTTAAACATTTAAAGAAAAATGAATACAGACTTTTACTTTGACGAGTATGAAGTTTTATGAATCAATAAACCAATCATAGTGACCTACACATGATATTGGGTCAAGATGATGTTTACTGGTTCATTAAGTTTCATATTTTACATTAGCAAGTTCTATAATTGTGTAATACCAGCATGTATTAGAAATATTCATGTGTCTACAGTTAATACATAAACCCATGACCCATTGCTTTCCAGACTGAGTTAGTCAAATTTCTTAGAAGGACTCTACAGTTGAGTCAGTCAATTTCCTAAGAAGGGCTTTCCAGGCTGAGTTAGTTAAATAAAAGGGATCTCTGGGCTGAGTTAGTAAAATTCCTTAGGAGGACTCTCCAGGCTGAGTTAGTCAAATTCTTTGAAGGGCTTTTTTAGGCTGAGTTAGATTCCTTAGAAGGGCTCTCCAGGCTGAGTTAGTCAAAATAGAAGGGCTCACCAGGCAGTCTAGAGTTAGTCAGATTCCTTAGAAGGGCTCTCCAGGCTGAGTTAGTCAAATTTCTTAGAAGGGTTCTCCTGGCTGAGTCAGTCGAATTCCTAAGAAGCGGTCTCCAAGCTGAGTTAGTGAAATTCCTTAGAAGGGCTCCAGGCTGAGTTAGTCAAATTCCTTAGAAGGGCTCTCAAGGCTGAGTCAGTCAAATTCCTAAGAAGGGGCTTTTCAGGCTCTCAGGTAGTTGAATAGAATGGCTCTCCAGGCAGAGTTAGTCAGATTCTTTAGAAGGGTTCTCAAGGCAGATTTAGTCAGATTATTTGAAGGGATCTCCACGCTGGATTACTCAAACTCCTAAGAAGGGCTCTTCAGGCTGAGGTAGTCAAAATAGATTGGCTCTCCAAGCAGAGTTAGATCTTTTAGAAGGGTTCTCCTGGCTGAGTTAGTCTAATTCCTAAGAAGGGCTCTCCAGGCCGAGTTGGTCAGATTATTTGAAGGGATCACCAGGCAGAGTTAGTTAGATTCCTTAGAAGGGCTGTCTGGGCTGAGTCAGTCACATTCCTAAGAAGGACTTTCAAGTCTGAATTAGTCCAATAGAACGACTCTCCAGGCTTAGTTAGTCCTAAGAAGACAGTTTATTGATAGACTAAAGAAGTTAAGTCACCAGCAAAAGGTTTGTGATTGCAGAATTTTTCATCCATTGATCCAATTTTAAGAATTTTCTATTCAGCCAGGATTAGAATGTTAATTACATGATCAGTTGATTCATGAATTATTGAAATTATTGAGTCCACCGTTTTTATCTTGTTTCCATTGACGTGCAGACCTTGGGGAAAAACATCATAAGAATACAGTGTCAGTCACACTTCATTTACCAGCTTGAATTAGTCTTAGGCTTGGAATTATTAGTTACATGAAAACAGGCTTCAAAATGGAAACAAAAGATGAATTAGGTAAAAATTATCTTTGTGTGTGTGTGTGAAAATTAATTTCAGGGTCTGTACATAAATTACCTTTGGAGAAAGCCAGATCACTCCCATACCGATAAAAGTTCATGTATTTTGCTTTATGTTGAAAAAACGTATAAATCAGGATCTACATACAACCATAACTTTAGATAATTTGCATACCAGTGTACATGTCTGTTTCCTTACAGTTCTTTTATTTTAACATACTATCCCTCTGGACAGAATTAGCTCAGTTCCTAAAATGGGAATTTAGTAGACTAAGAAATTGGTTTAAAAAGTCACCTTTTTTTATTTTCACCTTTTTTGTTTGTGATTTTTGGGGGTTATTTTGTATTTTTTGCACATATCAGATTCCATTGTATAAAGATGACAACAGCAGTGTTGTACCACATGCAGTATTAAATTAAATATATTGTCCTCACTCAACATCAAGTGTCTAACCAAACACAGTATTAATATTATGCACTCACTCATTATCAAGCGTCTAACCAAATGCAGTATTTAAATAATGTACTCACTCATTATCAAGTGTCTAACCAAATGCAGTATTTAAATAATGTACTCACTCATTATATTAAATAATGTACTCACTCATCAAGTGTCTAACCAAATGCAGTATTTAAATAATGTACTCACTCATTATCAAGTGTCTAACCAAATGCAGTATTTAAATAATGTGCTCACTCATTATCAAGTGTCTAACCAAATGCAGTATTAATATAATGTACCCACACATTATCAAGTGTCTCACCAAATGCAGTATTAATATAATGTACCCACACATTATCAAGTGTCTCACCAAATGCAGTATTAATATAATGTACCCACACATTATCAAGTGTCTCACCAAATGCAGTATTAATATAATGTACTCTCTCATTATCAAGTGTTTAACCAAATGCAGTATTTAAATAATGTACTCACTCATTATCAAGTGTCTAACCAAATGCAGTATTAATATAATGTACCCACACATTATCAAGTGTCTCACCAAATGCAGTATTAATATAATGTACCCACACATTATCAAGTGTCTCACCAAATGCAGTATTAATATAATGTACTCTCTCATTATCAAGTGTTTAACCAAATGCAGTATTTAAATAATGTACTCACTCATTATCAAGTGTCTAACCAAATGCAGTATTAATATAATGTACCCACACATTATCAGGTGTCTCACCAAATGCAGTATTAATATAATGTACCCACACATTATCAAGTGTCTCACCAAATGCAGTATTAATATAATGTACCCACACATTATCAAGTGTCTCACCAAATGCAGTATTAATATAATGTACTCTCTCATTATCAAGTGTTTAACCAAATGCAGTATTTAAATAATGTACTCACTCATTATCAAGTGTCTAACCAAATGCAGTATTAATATAATGTACTCATTATATCTAAGTGCATGAGAGCCTTGGAGTATACCACCATTTAAGCCTGTACATGATAAATTTACTAACACCTATTGCACTGGGATCCATGACTATTCCAGCTTTATAACAGATACCATGTTATAATGAAGGGCCTTGTATCGAAGGAGTGCTCACTTAGTGATTGACTTATGAGTGTTAATAATTTAGGGTCTTATAGTGAGGGAACGATCACATAGTGATTGACTTGTGTTAATAAAGGTCATTATAGTGAGGTAGTACATATAGTGATTGACTTATAACTAACTGGAATAAAGATGATTTTAGTCTGTAAAAATTATTGAGTATAAAATTATAGAGGATGTTCTCAGTTATTGACTTAAGGAATCACACCCACTCCCACCACTGTCCAAATGGAGGTATATAGAAACCGTGTCCAACTGTCTGTATGGTGTTTATGCTTAGTTTTGCCTCAAAGGTTTAGAAACAATTTGATATTTAGGAATCATGTAAATATAAAATTTCAGCCATAAATTGACATAGTATGTAAATTTGACATTCACATTTCAGCCAGAGTGCATACTGGCTTGAGGCAATCTCCAAGTTTAAAACTGCATTCTGCCAGACTAGCTTCACAACAGTTCCCACCTGACGAGAGCGATGGGACAGTTGAGGATATCAAACAGTCAGGTATTGGGGAAATATCCCAATTGTGTGCAGTGAACTGGCATGGTGAAATTTGCAGTGTGTTAACAATAACATTATATTTTGTTGGTATGCTGTGGTATGAATCTGGTTTCTGTTTTGTGGCATCATTTTTTCTCTTATAGTTTAAGTATTGTCTCATGTCATTTGTAAAATCATTCTTTCTCTTTTATTTTGGGTATGTCTCAACCGATTTCTGTAATCATTCTTTCCTTTATATTTTGGGTATGTCTCAACCAGTTTCTGTAATCATTCTTTCCTTTATATTTTGAGTATGTCTCAACCAATTTCTGTAATCATTCTTTCCTTTATATTTTGAGTACATCTCAACCAATTTCTGTAATCATTCTTTCCTTTATATTTTGGGTATGTCTCAACCAATTTCTGTAATCATTCTTTCCTTTATATTTTGAGTATGACCACTATGGTGGCCTAGTGGTTAGAGCTTCCAGCTTGGAGGTCATGGGTTCAAACCCTGGCCAAGTCATACCAAAGACTTATAAAATGGTACTAGCAGCTGCTTCTCTAGGTGCTCAGCATTAAGAGGCTAATGTTAGGACTGGTTGGCCTGGTGTTAGGATAAAGTGACTGAGTGGGACATGTTGCTACATGCCTATGGCATGATGCCCCAGTGCTAGACATCATTATAAACTGCCACACTGAAGACATCATAGCGATATGACTGAAAAATTGTTGAAGCTATATTAAAAATCCCAATCACACACACAAACACACACGCGCGCACACATTTTGAGTATTGTCTTACCTATTTTGTATAATCATTCTTTCTCTTACATTTTGTGTATTGTCTCACCTAATTTCAGTAATCATTCTCTTATATTTTGAATAATATATCACCTGATTTGTGTAATCATTCTTACTCTTATATTTTGGAAATTGTCTCACCTTTGCATGGTGACATATATAATCACTTTTGGGCAGCAGTGGCATCCGGACCAACAACATTAAAGTCCTGTGTTTAGTTTTTAAAGCCTTGTATCTTTTTACATTAAATGCTGGTCCTCATCTGTTTGAATCTCAGGCTTGACCAATGTGGGTATGTGAGTAAGCTTGCCAGTAGCTTCCCGTGGATTGGTGATTCTTCCTACCTAGGGTGCTGTTGCAAAGTACATAATATTACATTTGCATAATAAAATGGGACCTGTGACCATACCCACCTTATACTGAGATATTTTGTATATATTATTATTATTACATAATAAAATGGGACCTGTGGCCATACCCACCTTATACTGCGATATTTTGTATATATTTTATTATTACATAATAAAATGAGACCTGTGACCATACCCACCTTATACTGAGATATTTTGTATATATTTTATTATTACATAATAAAATGAGACCTGTGACCATACCCACCTTATACTGAGATATTTTGTATATATTATTATTACATAATAAAATGGGACCTGTGACCATACCCACCTTATACTGAGATATTTTGTATATATCATTATTATTACATAATAAAATGAGACCTGTGACCATACCCACCTTATACTGAGATATTTTGTATATATTTTATTATTAAATAATAAAATGAGACCTGTGACCATACCCACCTTATACTGAGATATTTTGTATATATTATTATTACATAATAAAATGGGACCTGTGACCATACCCACCTTATACTGAGATATTTTGTATATATCATTATTATTACATAATAAAATGAGACCTGTGACCATACCCACCTTATACTGAGATATTTTGTATATATCATTATTATTACATAATAAAATGAGACCTGTGACCATACCCACCTTATACTGAGATATTTTGTATATATTATTATTATTACATAATAAAATGGGACCTGTGACCATACCCACCTTATACTGAGATATTTTGTATATATTTTATTATTAAATAATAAAATGAGACCTGTGACCATACCCACCTTATACTGAGATATTTTGTATATATTATTATTACATAATAAAATGGGACCTGTGACCATACCCACCTTATACTGAGATATTTTGTATATATTATTATTATTACATAATAAAATGAGACCTGTGACCATACCCACCTTATACTGAGATATTTTGTATATATCATTATTATTACATAATAAAATGAGACCTGTGACCATACCCACCTTATACTGAGATATTTTGTATATATTATTATTATTACATAATAAAATGGGACCTGTGACCATACCCACCTTATACTGAGATATTTTGTATATATTTTATTATTAAATAATAAAATGAGACCTGTGACCATACCCACCTTATACTGAGATATTTTGTATATATTATTATTACATAATAAAATGGGACCTGTGACCATACCCACCTTATACTGAGATATTTTGTATATATTATTATTATTACATAATAAAATGAGACCTGTGACCATACCCACCTTATACTGAGATATTTTGTATATATTATTATTATTACATAATAAAATGAGACCTGTGACCATACCCACCTTATACTGAGATATTTTGTATATATTTTATTATTACATAATAAAATGAGACCTGTGACCATACCCACCTTATACTGAGATATTTTGTATATATTATTATTACATAATAAAATGGGACCTGTGACCATACCCACCTTATACTGAGATATTTTGTATATATCATTATTATTACATAATAAAATGAGACCTGTGACCATACCCACCTTATACTGAGATATTTTGTATATATTATTATTACATAATAAAATGGGACCTGTGACCATACCCACCTTATACTGAGATATTTTGTATATATTCTATTATTACATAATAAAATGGGACCTGTGACCATACCCACCTTATACTGAGATATTTTGTATATATTATTATTACATAATAAAATGGGACCTGTGACCATACCCAACTTATACTGAGATATTTTGTATATATTTTATTATTACATAATAAAATGGGATATGTGACCATATAATCTTATAATGAGGTATTTTGAACATAATATTAATATTACATAATAGAATGGGATCCGTGACCATTTCCAACTTATAATGAAGTACTTTATACTGAGGTATTTCTCTGTATGTCTAAGTTTGTAGTACTACTTACAGAAAGCCGTGTCATTGTATGACATAAGTAGATGCTGCATTCTGTAGAACCCTTGCTTCTGTAATTGGAATGGTTTTTCCTTGTATGTGTGATTCTTGTTTCTGTAATTGACATGGTTCTTTTCCTGTGACATGAGGGAGTGCAGGCTAAATTTACCAAAATTTCTTTCGTTCAGACTGTATTTTGAATTGTGATATCAAGGCTAATTTAAAAATTACTCACTGTATGCAAGCTAGTTCTCCACATGCACTATTTGTTCTACAGGGATTTTCCTAGGTAATTGTATCCCCAAAATTATTCAAAAGAAATCGATATTTTGCTCCTTTCAGTGGATGAGGATGGAAACGGATCAAGTAGTAGCTCTGATGAATGGTCAGATGACGGGGGAGATCTCAAAGAGTATGCGTACCGTCGTGTCCAACAACGGAGCATGTCCACTGAGGAAGCCAACAGAATGTCCGCTTTAGCAAGGGCAGAGCTTGTTGGGCCCGTCAACAAGTCAGCTGAGCTTCACACGCAACTCAGCTACACAGAGAGAAAACAAGCCAAAACAGCTAAAATACAAAAAGCTGGTGCAATGGGAACTGTTGAAAGGTACAGAATAAACTAATATACCTTATACCATGTAATAAATAGTTTTTTTTATACATATACACTTTCTGAAAGTCTGCATGGCTGTTGTATCATATAAACATATATGCACTGACAGCAGTTTGAGACATTTAACATGGCCTGGTTGAGTATACATTTAACATGGCCAGATTGAGTATACATTTAACATGGCCAAGTTGAGTATACATTTAACATGGCCAGATTGAGTATACATTTAACATGGCCAGGTTGAGTATACATTTAACATGGCCAGGTTGAGTATACATTTAGCATGGCCAGGATGAGTATACATTTAACATGGCCAGGTTGAGTATAAATTTAACATGGCCAGGTTGAGTATACATTTAACATGGCCTGGTTGAGTAAACATTTAACATGGCCTGGTTGAGTATACATTTAACATGGCCAGGTTGAGTATACATTTAACATGGCCAGGTTGAGTATACATTTAACATGGCCAGGTTGAGTATACATTTAACATGGCCTGGTTGAGTAAACATTTAACATGGCCTGGTTGAGTATACATTTAACATGGCCAGGTTGAGTATACATTTAACATGGCCAGGTTGAGTATACATTTAACATGGCCTGGTTGAGTATACATTTAACATGGCCAGGTTGAGTATACATTTAACATGGCCAGGTTGAGTATACATTTAACATGGCCTGGTTGAGTAAACATTTAATATGGCCTGGTTGAGTATACATTTAACATGGCCAGGTTGAGTATACATTTAACATGGCCAGGTTGAGTATACATTTAACATGGCCTGGTTGAGTATACATTTAACATGGCCTGGTTGAGTATACATTTAACATGGCCAGGTTGAGTATACATTTAACATGGCCTGGTTGAGTATACATGACCAGATGTTAGACCAAAATGTATAAATGGTAGATGTAAAAGACTTTCATAAGTAGCTCTCATTTTCTGACCAAATTTTACATTTATGTTGGCTATCAAATATACTAAGTAGTGGAAACACAGCATACACATAAATTCATGAACACATTTGATTAAATATTCTCCTGGAAACCAACTAAGAAAACTCCAAGCTAGGTACTGTGTACTCCTTTTACTTTTAAAGCTCATGGTCAGCCTGGAAAGTGCATGTCTGAGCTCGACTCTGAAATAAAAGGGTACACTTGTTTAAAGAATATAACTAGGTAAATGCTTAAATGTAATGAAATTTTCTTTTGTGGTTCCTTGGAGAATATTTGCCCAACCTGAAGTTACAAAATTCTTGTTATTTTGTGACTTGTTACCTTTGGAGTTTGAAAAATGCAACTCAATGAAATATCACAGAAAGTATGTTTACTTTTTGAAATTAGCTGATCTGTTTTAATGGGTTGAATATTTCAAAGCCAGTATGTGAAAATGGTCAGAAAATGAGAATCTTTTACAATGGATTGCATTATTTAATATCCAGATTCTTTTGTCAGAATCGTTGGGTCATAATCACTCTCCCAGGTACTGTTTAGGATTTCTCACAAAGCATGTTTTGGACTTTATAACCTAGTAACAGTTGTATGTTTTGTGGAAACTAATGCATTAAAAAATTGCTGCTCATTCCTCAATTACAAAAGCATCCATAAATTCCTGAAATTTGTTCCATTTAAACTTTAAACCTCATAATTTTTCTTGCAACTGTCAGAAATGAAAATATTTTTTTCTTTGACAAATTGATTGATATTGACAAGTAGTCTCTGTGCAGAACTCTTCAAAATAAATTGATTTGGAAGAATTGTTATGCACTGTTGAAGTCCTGTTTACCATTGTAGTGACATGTATCCAGATGGCACCATATTGCCAGGAAGGGCTGTTCTCCCTTTGTTACAAAATACTTTAGATTTGGATGAGTAAGTAAAGAATTAATCCTGATGTATATCAGCTAACTGTACTCTCTGCTCTCTTCCAGCTGTCTAAGTAGATGAAATTTATCTTTCCATTTCTCACTGAAATACAGATGCTTGAGGAGCCTATGGCAGTTGGCTATATTTTGAAAGTCATTTAAGGTTCACAAGTACCAGTTTTATTATATCTTATTGACTGGACATCTTACTTAATTGACTAATTCTTATTCAGTCTCATCAAAGCAAGATCTCTAACAAAAGGGAAATCTGACAGTCATGGATAAAAGTTTATCTTCTGGTGAACTTTTGAATTCTCTGTCCACTTAATTTTCTTTTTTTTTGCACATCAGATAAAACATTTTATGTTCAAGAGTTGTATTCCTAGCAGTAATGTTCCAAATGACACTTCCACAGCAATGTTCCAAATGACACTTCCACAGCAATGTTCCAAATGACATTTCCACAGCAATGTTCCAAATGACATTTCCACAGCAATGTTCCAAATGCCACTTCCACAGCAATGTTCCACACTTCCACAGCAATGTTCCAAATGACACTTCCACAGCAATGTTCCAAATGACACTTCCACAGTAATGTTCCAAATGACACTTCCACAGCAATGTTCCAAATGACACTTCAAAAGTATGAAAGCTTTAGTTTGAGTGGTCTATCAAAAGTTCTGCAGAACTTGACTTCGTATCAGTGCCTGTCAGATCCATAGATAAGTTGATCTTTCTTTTAATCAGATTGAATTCCTAATGTCATTAAGTGTAAATGACTTGTCTCAGTTGGATGTAAGAAATATCCCCAGCAGTTTGATGTTGTAGTATGTACTGATTTCTTATGGGTAAAACAAGCAATTGTATTTAGACACTGTTTACTGGGAAAGTCTGCATTTCGCTGACAAATGACAATATCACATGCTTTTCTTTTAGTGTCTAATGTACTAATATAAGCGGTGTTTTGTTTCTCTTTAATATTTTTCTTTGTCATATGTTTCAATGACATTCAGTTTATTAAACTCTATACCTGTATTTCCCATACTATTCAAAGAATGTAATTCCCTCGAAATAACTCCTTTTTATGTGCCAGTCTTAAATCAGGTATTGATACAGCATTCTGTCATGACTTGACAGTGTTCTTCATAATATTGACATTCCCTTTGCCTCAAGGTCAAGTTAATGCTGTGTTTGTGTGTGTGTGTGTGTGTGTTGATTTCACTGTGTTTGGTGTTTTTTTTATACATTCGTTTTTATCTATACAACCACATATACAGTATACATCTTAGTTTACACTGCTGCAGTGGCCTAGTGGTTAGAGCGTCCACCTCGGATGTGGGAGGTTGTGGGTTCGATCCCCAGTCGAGTCATACCAAAGACTTAAAAAAATGGTACTAACAGCTGCCTCACTTGACGCTCAGCATTAAGAGGTTAGTGTTAAGACTGGTTGGCCTGGTGTCAGGATAATGTGACTGGGTGGGATATCATGCTACATGTCTGCAGCATGATGCCCCAGTGCTATACATGACTATATACATGACCCTCATCCTGATCCTCTGATTGTGACAGGTTTTTATGTTAGGATTATTTATATTAGAATTACTCATTCTCATCATTAATTTAAGTTGTGTTCAGATTTAATTCATGGGGATTTATTTATTTAAATTATTCACTGGAAATGCTCAATAATACTTTCAGGCTAAATCACTATTTTGGTATCATTATGACTTTATTTAGTGTGTGTGTGATTTGGATTTTTAACATAGCCTTAACAATTTTTCAATCATATCGCAGTTTATATTGATGTCTATCACTTGGGTATCATGCCATAGACTTTAGCATGATGTCCCATCCAATCACATTATTATGTAACGAGGCTGACTAGTACTGGCACTAACCTCTTAATGCTGAGCAGCTAGCAAAGCAGTTGTTAGTACCATTTTTTCAAGTCTTTGGTATGACTCAGCCAGGATTCAAACCCACGACTTCCCACATCCGAGGCAGATGCTCTAAGCACTATGCCACTGGAGTGGTGAATTCATTAAGTGACATCTTGGTTTATATCAAGACTTAGCACATCAGCACTATCCCAGGCTTTTGCTATATAAGGGACTGTCCATAAATGACGTCACACACGGGGGGTGGGAGGGGGTCACACATTTGTGACGATGTGTGATGAGGGGAAGGAATTTGTTTAAAAAATGTGTAACATGGGGGGGGGGAGGGGTCAAAAATCAGCCAAATCGCGTGACATCATTTATGGATGGCCCCTAAGTATATTCAAGATTGGAGTTCTTTTGGAACACCATTGGAATTCATTCAGAATACTTCGTACTTTTGGACTTGTAATAGAGCTTAAGGACTATTTGGGATTTAGTTCACAATACTGTAAGTTCTTTTTAAATGTTCACTCTGTATTCTAGGGAAATAAATTCTTTGTTGAATTTTACTTGGTTTTCGCTCTTTTCTGTTACTTCGTTTAAGACGATAGAGTTATAACAGTATTTTGTATTTACATTGGCTTATGCTGACCTTAATTTAGTTTTGAATTATATTTGTTCTCAAGGAATTTTAAATAGTTTATTTCACGCTTTTACGTATTCTCTTTTTAAGTAATGCATGGACATGTAGATGATGACCTTGACCTTTCACTCATTTAATGCATAGTATGACATGGATGAGAATATATTTCAAATTGAAATTTAAGAGAGATAAATGGTGATAGCCAACAGAGTAACTCATAATTATACAGATTTATTTTAAATCAGTACCATGAGCCCTCTCATCCATATACATATTAATCTCTGATATTAAAAATGAATCATTTTGTGTCATTTAACATAAACAAGGAATACTCCAGGATTAGCTTTACTGGTCATAGACCAGAAGACCAATGTGATGTCCAATATGGCCACCAGATCATCCATCTTGAAATTAACCTTATTGCTACTTTTCCTGAAATAAAAGTCATACCTTGAAAACATTGCCTCTAATTCCTACCAAATGAATGGCCATTTCAACATGGAGTTTTCACCAATAAACTTTGTATGATACCTAGTTGGTTCTAAATGAAAATGGTGCCAGTTGCATATCCAATAATGGCTGCATGACAGCTGTCATAAAAAATCTTGTCACTACTTACTCTGAATGGATGATCATTATGACACGGGGTTTTCACCTAAAGATTTATAATTATGTCTCCTTTATTCTAAATGAATATGGTGCCAAGCTGACATCCAGTATATGCACCATTACAACTCTTTTAAAAATCTTATTATCACAGAAGAATATCAGAGATGGTTTCAACACTCAACATTTAAAAGGAAGAAATGTGTTTCATTTTGAATTCCTTGAAATCACCTAGTAGAGCATGTCTCTTGCAGGAACTCTTGTTCCCTGTGCTGAGCAGAAGTGTTTTAAATTTAGAAGCTTGTTACCAGAAACTTTGTATTTAGTGCAGTTCATTTAGGACTTGAGCAAAGGTACTAGGCAATATGAACTGGTTTACAAAGTGATTGTTTCTATCAGTTGCTATTGGGATTTTCACATGCATTCATCTACATATGCAATCTGCAGATGCCTTCTGTAATTATCTTAACTGTATTCATGTTAGACATTTGGAAATTTGATGTATTGGCCAGGGAGATAAAAGAAAGAAAGGGAAGAAGAAATGCTAAAGTGGAAGCAGAGAAAATGGCAGAAAAAGAAGTATTATTCTTTAAAACTAGAGTGAAATGCTCAGTAGGAATGTATTGTGGAATTTGATTAGCTGGAGTATGATGGGCAGTCAGTGTGCTGTTCTGTCAAGTTTGAGAATCATGAGCAGTCCAGTGTGCTATTCTGTCAAGTTGGGGTATGATGAGCAGTCCATTGTGCTATTCTGTCAAGTTGGGGTATGATAAGCAGTCCATTGTGCTATTCTGTCAAGTTGGGGTATGATGAGCAGTCCATTGTACTATTCTGTCAAGTTGGGGTATGATGAGCAGTCCGTTGTGCTATTCTGTCAAGTTGGAGTATGATGGGCAGTCAGTGTGATATTCTGTCAAGTTGGGGTATGATGAGCAGTCCATTGTGCTATTCTGTCAGGTTGGAGTATGATGGGCAGTCCAGTGTGCTATTCCATCAAGTTTGTCAGAAACATCCATCAGCATCATCTTTTGTTGTGGGTTCAAGCAGTGCATATAGGAAAGAAACTTAAACTTCAAGATAAAAGATGGAAACATACAATGTGTAGAGCATAAAAGAAATGTGAAAAGCCAGAATGTACAGAACTTGTCAGACAAGTTAATAAATATAATTATAGATGAAGTTCAGGCAGAGGAAGATTTATGCAGTAAAAATTCCAAGCACAAGGAAAGTAGCTAAATGAAACTTTTTTCAGCCCAAAATTGTCTATGAAAAGATGGCTATATTTATCCCTTTATCAGGACTCTGAGTAATGACAAGCACTTAATTTAATGGAGCTTTCTAAAAATCCACCTAATTGTCCTTTTTAGTGTAAATGGATAATTGCCTACATAAAAATTTAAACAAACTGGAAAAATAACCATATTTTGTATTGCAAGATTTTCTGGTTCATTGAGCAATATTTCCATTACTACATGTACATCTTAATGTCCTGATGCTATGTCCAGTGATCTTTTGAAAATATAAGTAAAATGAGACAACCTTATCTATGAAGCAGAGGTTTCTGTTTTTCAAGAAAGACTGTGAATCAAATTAGCTTTTAAATATATTTTAACTGACTCCAACAAAGTACTGTCTTGCTATTTGTACTAGCCCCTGCATTGGCACTGGCACTGGCACTGGCACAGATAAATGCCTATACATACGTATACTCCGACTGAATCTCAACATTTCCTTTTTCCTAGGTCCTAGACAATAGTTTGGAGTGGGTTTGATAGCACCATCACCTGTTGGTATGGGTCAGAGGGTCTGACTTTATCCATACATCTACATTTGTTGTACATTCTTGATCAAGTTTTTGCAGAGATCTCAGGGTTTTTTGCACACTGTATAATTGTTGTTATACCTGTAATCATGAAACTGGCAAGGGATGTATTTTGATGAGTAAGTACTACACTCTTGTTACAAACTGAGTCAGTGTGACCTGTAGTTTACAGTCCAGTGACTGGTTATTCTTGGGTTTTTAGTTTATATGTTCAAGTTCTGATCATGCTAAAATCATCAAACTAGTCACTGTGACCTAAATTTCACATTTTACTGGCTATGATCAAGTTTTGACATTTAGCTCATCACCAGCTAGGTTTTTTGCACCCTGTACATATTATTGTACCTAGATTCATGAAACGTACATGAGGTGCATCTTGGTGAGTAAAACATCCACATCACAAAGTTGGTCTGAGTGTAACCTGTATTTCATTTTTCACTGACTTTTGTTAAATTTTGTGTTTTAAGTTTATTTCCAACAATTAGACCTAAGTCTGTTATAATGTGCCAGCAAATCTGGATCTGTTTAGTTTGTTAGTCTTTAGAAGAAATAATATAGACCTGATCTACCCTCATATAATGTGCCAGCAAATCTGGATCTATTTAGTTTGATAGTCTTAAGAACAATCAGTATAGACCCTGATCTACCCTCATATAATGTTCCAGCAAACCTGGATCTATTTAGTTTGTTAGTCTTTAGAACAAACAATATAGACCCTGATCTACCCTCATATAATGTGCCAGCAAATCTGGATCTATTTAGTTTGATAGTCTTAAGAACAATCAGTATAGACCCTGATCTACCCTCATATAATGTTCCAGCAAACCTGGATCTATTTAGTTTGTTAGTCTTTAGAACAAACAATATAGACCCTGATCTACCCTCATATAATGTGCCAGCAAATCTGGATCTATTCAGTTTGATAGTCTTTAGAATAATCAGTATAGATCCTGATCTACCCTCATATAATGTTCTAGCAAATCTGAATTTATTGTTTCCTTATTGTTAGAACAAACTGCATAGATGTTGGTCTGCCATTGCATGATGTGACAGCAGATCAGTGTCATTGTTGCTTGCAGCTGGACGAGTCTTAAATGCAAGCTCTTACCCTGAACCTATCTCAACTTCCAAAGCTAATTTGGAATTTAATTATCTCAAGTCCTCTAGCAGCAGCTTGAATAATACAATCTTTTCTATCTCCAGCCTCATTGGTTTTGGTTGGTAAAAAACTACATCATATATTTTCTAGATAAGAGCATAAACTGGGTAAAATTATGATGCACACTGGCAGTATGAGAGATTGAAATAGATAGCATGGTTAACGGTACTATGTAATATTACGATGCACACTGGCAGTATGAGAGATTGAAATAGATAGCATGGTTGATTGACAGTACTGTGTAAAATTATAATGCACACTGGCAATATGAGAGATTGAAAAAGATAGCATTGTTGATGGTACTGCATGCAGTGTTGATACACACTGGTAGTATTAGAGATTGAAATATATATAGCATGACTGACAATAGCCACCTTACTTTCTGTATTGCTAATTCTGGAATTGCATGTTCTTCTCACTGTCCTGTCAAATTTTTCACATGGCAGTATCCATAGTAAAAATAGTATTTTATAGGTGAATTCATTTTGTCATGAAAGTGAAATTTTAAATACTGTCATCAGATATGTGTATTATGATTCTGAGTTTATAAGGGGTTACAGGTAAAAGTTCTTTTTTTCTGTTTGCAAGTGGTCACAATTAGGGTTGTCTCTAACATGGTTTCCATGGTGTTAAGAGTCTGACTGTACTAGACTGTCCCTTAATATGCCAGCCCACCATACTTTAAGCTGTAAACAAAATGTTGTCAACCATTTACTGCTGTTTGGGCTGGAACAAATGAGGTTAAATTATTGTTCAATTCAATGTTAATTCTAGCCCATCAGAATCCCAGTCTTCCAGCCATCCTGAGTCTAGATGACTACTAACTACACAGTCATAATATGGCCTCAATTAAATTTATTTGTGTTTACTTGTGCACCAGGTGGATATCAAGACCCAAATATTTTTTTCTGATGCTAACTGATAATAAGTACTTTGCTAACTCACTTTACTTCATGTACCATTAGCTATTAACAGTGACTCACTTCACCTCATGGACCATTAGCTCTTAACAGTGACTCACTTCACCTCATATACCATTAGCTATTAACATTGACTCACATCATGTACCATTAGCTATTAACAGTGATTCACATCATGTACCATTAGCGATTAACAGTGATTCACCTCATGTAACATTAGCTATTAACAGTGACTCACTCATTTTTGCCTCTTACTTTCACTTTTTTCTCCTCTGTCTTCTTTCTTTATAACAGTTTCCACTATAAGCCAAAGTCAGAGAGTCGGAATCCAAGATCGGCCATTTTGTCGTCAGAAGAACGTGAAGTCATTCATACCTGTTACTCATCAGGTTTTACAGCAGACTCAAGACCTCCTAATTCAAAGAAAAGATTAAACATTAGAAAATACAAACATATGCCTGAGACTGAATCCCTAACCATCAAGACTAGAATAGACTTATCAAAAAGTCATCCAGTTAATTTGTTAGACATCATAGAAAGGTTGGCAAAAACACTGATGGTTCTTTCTAATTTCATTATGTTCTCATATTCATCTTGCTTTGACACAATTTGAGTGCAGAGAAATTAAGCAATATATAAGTTTGTTTTTCTTCATCAATCTTTTTCAGTGAAGTTTATGACTTGAAAATGTTTATTTTATACTTTCAACAAGAAAGAGTTAATAATCTGGAGCTTGGAAACATGTATGTAAATTGTTATATAGTTACATGTTTAAAGTTAGACACATAATGTTACAGTCTTGTAGACATACATGTGTCATGTATAGTTACATGTTTTAAGTTAGACACATAATGTGACAGTCTTGTAGACATGTGTCATGTATAGTTACATGTTTTAAGTTAGACACATAATGTGACAGTCTTGTAGACATACATGTGTCATGTATAGTTACATGTTTTAAGTTAGACACATAATGTGACAGTCTTGTAGACATACATGTGTCATGTATAGTTACATGTTTTAAGTTAGACACATAATGTGACAGTCTTGTAGACATACATGTGTCATGTATAGTTACATGTTTTAAGTTAGACACATAATGTGACAGTCTTGTAGACATACATGTGTCATGTATAGTTACATGTTTTAAGTTAGACACATAATGTGACAGTCTTGTAGACATACATGTGTCATGTATAGTTACATGTTTTAAGTTAGACACATAATGTGACAGTCTTGTAGACATACATGTGTCATGTATAGTTACATATTTTAAGTTAGACACATAATGTGACAGTCTTGTAGACATACGTGTGTCATGATGGCATTCCATACTTAAACTGAGGCTGTCAGCAGTTGGATTTTAATTGTATTTTCAACACCTGCTTGGCTGTATCATGCTGAGGAATGGGAGTTAAGTATCTTTCCCAAAGACCCAGTGAGGCAGCTGACCTGGGCTGGCCTGGGTGGGTATCGAACCCGCAACCCTTGGATTGCAATTCATACCTTTTCTAACAGAGCTACCATGACTTTCTAATAGCTTAAATTGATTACTAATTAAATTAGCCCACTCACTGTTGTAGCCAAGTATTTACTTTTTAAAAAATCTCTTAGAGAATTTACTACTGCGTCTAGAGGATACCGATAATAATGTCTACATTTTTACCACTGGCACTAAAGACTTCAACCTGCCCACAAGATATAACTTCACATGAAATTATAGTATGTAAATCCCATTCTTGTCATGAAAATCTGAACCTTATTGGCTCCAAATAATCAATTTAAATGAGTTTATGTTTGTATATTCATAACTTGCATCATAAATATAATAATCAAGTAACAAATAATGAATGGATATGTATGTATGTTTTTGGGTATCAAGCACGTTCCTTTACATGAAGTTCATAGCAGTCAGGGACTTTGTGTTTATAAAATATGTACATGGGAAGGATGCAGAATACAAATGGATTTCATTTTAACACAGTTATATGAAAGATCTTTGAACTAAAAAAGATTGTTCTATCCTAAAATTTAATTGTATTCTTTTGAAACTCAACATGTACTAGTGATGTTGAGGTGCTGGGCAAACATTAACAGAACACAGTCATCTGGAAATTAGCACAATAATGGCATTACATTATATGTTGGGAAGCTTTATATTTTTGTGTTTGCAGCTTTCATGACCCACTCAGATGAATAAAGAGAATTAACTCTTCAGAATATGAGAAATGTGACTTCAAGATATGATTTTAGTAAATCTTTCTCTTGCCAATAAATATAACTGTATAAAATCTAAATCAATGTAGATCAGAAGAACATATCAGATGACCTGTTGTCTATCATTCATAGTCCTTCTGTTAGTACAAGTATAACTAACTACTAAAAGTATTGCAATGGCATTTTACACACATATTCATAATGATTGATTTTTATTGTGGATTCCTAGACATTTCAGTATTGCAATGAAATTTTACAGACACATTTATAAGGATGGATTTTTTATGTGGATTCCTAGACATTTCAGTATTGCAATGAAATTTTACACACACACACACACATTCATAAGGATGGATTTTTGTGTGGATTCCTAGATATTTCAGTATTGCAATGAAATTTTACACACACACACTTTCATAAAGATGGATTTTTGTGTGGATTCTTAGACATTTCAGTATTGCAATGACATTTTACACACACACTTTCATAAGGATGGATTATTTTTGTAGATTCATTTCCACCAGTAGAGCATCAGTCATTTTATTGAAGTCTTGTAGAGAATGTCAAGTCATGAAAATTCAACAATTTTTAAATATGAATGTAGACATTCATTATCTTTTTACTCCCATTTCAGGAAGAAGTCCTTATCCACCAGTAGCATTTTCTCCTGGAAAGTGAACCAGTTTCCCGAACCCCCACCCCCTGAATATGCCCTACTCAAGCTCAAGGAGGAACAAAAACTGGCCAAGGAGAGAGAGTTTAAAGAAAAAACAGATGCAATATTACAGAGGAGAAAGTGAGCAAATTTTTTTCATAGGACCTTTAATACAACTCTCTTTCTGTATAGCTTACTTCCATGTAATTCCAGATATAACGTGTGCACACCATGGACACTGGTAAAAACTTTGAAATGAAGAAATACATTTTTTATTATTTTAATATTCATTTCAAAAGTTTGTTAAACATTTTTAGCTAAAATCTACATTTGTCTTTTGCCAGAATTGTGTGAAACTAATCTAAGCTGCTGTATTCAGTCTTAAAGCACTAGTCAGTTTTGCCTGGTTGAATTATTTAGTTGTACTTCTGTGCAACACTGATCATGTATCTCTATTTTTAAATGTGCAATGGTTAATCCTCCTGAGACAATATCAGGGTTATCATGCTACCTGGAAGTCAGGAAGAATTCAGGAGAAAGAATTGCTTTCTTACTGACCAAGACAAGCCTAATAATTTTGCAAATATTGACCATTCTCACACTAAAATGGGCCAATTTGGCATCCACTTCATGACAGAAAAAAGGCATAAATGGTTGTAATTGAACTGATAAGTTTTATTTATTGAGTTTGTGCCTCCAGTTTTGGAGGCTGTGGGACACTTCAGTCAGTTAGAATTGCTGTTTGGGCCATTTGAGTGCTTGCCCGAAACATATTTGTTTAGTCAATTTAATGGCACAGGCAACTAGACTAGCCAGGTAGACTGGTACTCAGTTCCATATCAGTATCATTTCTTTACATGAAGAATAGAGGACCATTCTCATATCATACAGTCCCAATATATTGTCTGTGGCATATGATCATGGTAAATGTTAGGGAAAAATAATAAAGCTTATCTTGCACAGTTCCCCTTTTGATATGGAAAAGTAAGTGAAAATGCCTGTGTGATAAATCTTCGCTTGTTATTTATTAGTTTGCACTGGGAACATGATGTTAAGCATTATTGTTGATAATAAAAACCTTCAGCACTCCACTTGCCATTGCATTGAATTTTACTGTTAGACTTTCTTAATTATGTTGAGATCTACCAACTGCTTGGTGATGGACAATCCCATGCACTGGGTGACCTTGACCATGACTGCATTAAAAATACTGCCCATAGTCAGACTACATTGATAAATGTTAGGGCCCCAACTAGACGTAAGCAATGATGAGGAAACAGAGGTGAATATTACACATGTTGGAGTTAACTTAGCAGGGTAATATGAAGTTGGAGATATGAGAGAAGATGGGGAGGGTATGCCACTGACTGGTCAGTTATCTGATAGTAGTTCACAATTTGGACAGACCTCAGAGATATTTTATTCACTGCAAAGTTGTTTGAAAAAAATTAAGTACAAAATATCATATGTAAGTTCAAGGTACTTCTGCCTGTAATCTTTTACAGTTTCAGACCAGAACATGATTAACAATAATAATAATAATAATAATAATAATACTGTTTTGTTTATAGAGGGTGACTCATTAGTCAAGGACTATTCTCCCTTGAGGTCCTCTTAAGGAGAGTATAACAATGCACGTTATATGAAGATAGCTATAGTTACTGTTTATTTTAACATGTTTAGTATTAAAATACTAAATTCCATTATCTGTTAGAAACACACATGCTCATAATATCTCTTCATGAATATGCTAATATTTTCAGCAGATTTTACATAATGGAAGCTTGTTCCACAGAACTGTACCAGAGTATTGGAAGCTCTTTTTAAATTGCCTTTGATTTTGGTGCTAGAAGGTTTCCATGTGATATTGATCTAAACTGGTATTGTGTTGAATAAGGCCTGAAGATACTCTGGTGCAGTTCCATGTAGACATTTATGTAAAAGAACGGCCTTGTGAAAATCTATCCTGTTATATATTGTGAACCATTTGAGTTCTGTAAATAAAGAATTTGAGGGATGATCAATAGATGCATCTAAATTTGTGTGTGCTGCTTGTTTCTTATGGGGGCGCTCACCAGTTAATATGTACTTTTGAGAGAGTGACGTATGTAAGGTGAAGTAATTTGCATTTAAAACATGCACAGTGGAGAGAATGTTGGCATACCTCTATGCCACATTAATGTAATGTGGATGATATTTCTTTGGATATTGTACTTTTGGAAATTTTACATGATTTAAGCACACTGCTAACTAAAATGACTGCTCCCTTGTGTTAATAAATCAGCCTGAATTAGTCTAAAGTACACTATATATAGCAGCTATTAAAATAGGAAAAATGAATTTTGCCAGACCAGACAATACCAGCTTCTGAAAGTGCAATGAATGAATTACCAAATATATAAAATGTTAAAAAAAGTTATCGGCTCTTTTTTATACAGTTGACCTCTGAAGTTCAGGAAGTGAAAATGACCAAGTAGAGCTAGCACTTTTTTGAAAGGTGCACATCTGAAGTAAGGCCAAGCTGTATGCTCTATAACCCATAATACAACCATCAATCATACACCAAAATAAAGGCAATTAAAGGTTTTTTGAATTATACCTAAGATAAGGTCTTTATTAAATAGCCAGTATAACCAGTGAGGAAAGCCAGGGAAATTCTTTTTCTTTAAAATCCTAACCCTATGCAAAATACAAAACTGTAGAGCGCCACCTAAAGTTTATAAATCCTGTCAAGCACAGATTTAGCAGTTTACCCATACATTTGAACAAAAATCCATTCTTGGAAGAATATATTAATTGTAGTATCGGCTGCAAGGTTCCATAGGTAAATATTTCTTCATTCTGCTGAGTAGAGCAATTTTGGATGACAGTGTTTTACAAAGCTTATCAATATGGTCATCCCATGATAAATTATTATCTATGGGCTTACCTACAAGCTTTTCATGTTTGACATTTTCTAATGGATGATTATTTATTGCAAGAGATAGTTCTGGGTTCCCTGACTTTTGTGATCTCCCCAAAATTATACATTTTGTTTTACCTTCATTAATTACCATCCTATTTTTTGTTGTGCCCAGTTTTGGACTCTAATAAGGTCTGAGTTTAATCTCATTTGGATAACTTCAGTATCAGAACTAGGTGTACACAAGGTTGCATTGTCTGTAGACAAATCTGTATTTGTGGATTCATTATTTAATGGTAAATCATTAATATAGATAAGAAAGAGGAAAGGGCCCAAAACTGAGTCTTGAGGGACCCCTGAATGAATAGTGCGAGTTTGAGAACTAATATTGCCAATGCTTTCTTGTTGAGACCTTTGGTTTAGGTATGATCTAAACCAGTTTAAAGAAGGGTTGTTGAACCTGTAACAGTTCACTTCTTGCAGCAGAATTTCATGATCAGCAAGATTAAAGGCTTTCTTAAAGTCAAGGAAAACAATCCCAGTCATATGTCCATTATCCATTTCCTTCAGCCAAAGATCAATTAATTTGGTAAGTTCTGTTTGGCACAAGTGGTACTTTCTAAATCCTGATTGCACTTTATGAAGTAGAGAGCATGTTTAAAAAAAATTATAGACTTGAATGGCTACATGCTTTTCAAATAATTTTGACAATAAAGGTAGAATTGATATTGGTCTGTAATTCCCTGGATCCTCCTTTTCTCCTTTCTTAGAGATAGGTGTAACCTTTGGACATTTCAGTGTTTCTGGAAAATTACAACTCATTATACTTAAGTTTATGATATGTGTTAGTGACTTTGTTATTACTCGTGCTGCAATTTTAAGAATTCATGGACCAGTACCATCCAATCCAGTGGATTGATTAATATTCACCTTAATTAGCATATCAAAAACATCAGCTTTACTAACATTAACTATTGAAAAATAATTATCATCAGGAATTTTAGCTCTTATGAATGATAAAAGAGCATCAAGTTTGATTGGGATGTTGGTCTGGTTCTGAATACTGTTACTGGAGATGCTTATGAAGAAATTATTGAAATCCCTGTGTTGTATTTCAGTGTGTTGTCTAGCTGTACAGACTAGATAGTGGTCACTCGGTGTGTACACTGGCACATTTATTACACTTACTCAGTGATCTTGTTCAAGAGCACAATTAAAACTCATCTACTTTGATTGCAAAAACAGACTTAAAAACCCAATAATGTTTCTTTCCTTAAATATTTTCAGCATGTTTTCTGTTAATGGAACTCAATACATAGAGAAGAGCAGCCCCACCCACCATGGATTCCCTATCTTTTCTTTCAAAGTTGAAGTCCTGTATTTGGATAGCCTAATAGTATCAACAAAAAGAAAGATTTCATATAGACCCAGAATATTGACTGATCTAGTGTGCTGTAATATTAATTTATTCTCATTCAGTTTAGGGAGGATGTGTTGAATATTGAGGTTGATTACTTGCAGACCTCTTTTGAGGAGGCCAAGCACGTGACAATTTTTATCAGAGGATTGATTTTCAGACAAAGTAGTATGCAATGCATTGTTTTTAGACTTGACAGATTTCTTTTCATCGCCTTGATTATTCACATAAACACATGAAGACGATACCAGACAAGATCCATCTGTTGTACCATAACCACATGTAGTAGAGTTAGATACATGAGAATGTTCAATATGAGACTGATTTACATACCTACAAGAAGACATTGATATATCTGACACTTGAGCCTCAGAGGGAGAAGTAACTTGAACATTATCACATAGTTGTTTACATGTTAACAAGTTGCACTTTGTACACAAATCGGATAGTGCCTGAAATCTGTTTATAGAATTATAATTATTACATTGAAAAGTACACACATATTCTAATGCATTTTGTTGCTGAATATGTTTTGCATAGGCCTGTAAATCATTGCCTTCTACATATTGGTATGTGCACAACTTTTGTTTATGTCCTAGTTCGTTACAAAGATGGCAACGAATCTGTTTTCCATGCAGACATCGCTGCATTACATGACTGTGCTCTCCACAATACAAGCAATTTTCTAACTCATGCCTAACTCCTTTTATAAGTCTTGTGTACTGGTGTCCTATGGGGCAAGGCAGTACCTCTGTTGGACTCTGTCTTATTGGTATAATTGTTGGTTCATTCGATTGTTTTTAAAGAAGGTCCTGTATTGCATAACACAGAGTATTATGCACAGAGTATTTGAAAATTTCACACAAAGTACATAGGATATCATTTAGTGGAGTCATAAGTACATCCCTTCTTGGCAGTAGACCTGAGATGATTAGTTTACACTCTTTGTTTTTTACCTGATGGCATACAACAAGCTTTCATAATCATCCTCAGTGCCCTGTAAAGATTGACCATTACTGTAATTATTGCCACCAATGAGAAGAATTACAGTATGATATGGTGATATATCCATTTCCAATATTTTATCTGCATTAGTATTAATAGTTGCACCTCTATGGGGTTTTACGTCAGTTTTATGTAATCCTCTTGTTTACTCCTTTGATTATTGATGATCCAATGAGAAGAGATCTGTCTTTAACTTTTTGCTGATTTTGACAAGTGGATGCAGCATTGCTTGGAATGCAACTTCTTGATCTCCATGACTAGACTGACTGATAGTTTCGTGACTGCTGTATTTAGTATTTGTATTTCATTTAGCTTCATGCAGTGGGTAATTGGAAGTTGTCTTTCAAGCAATTCCTTTTGTACCTGAATTTGATGTTGAGTGAGACACATGATGGTCAGTGTTTACAGAATGTGCTTTAACTGAATTTTGGCTCTTCCCATCTAATACCTGTAGAACAGAGTCATCTTGTTTAATTGGTGAGGTTGTATCTGTTTGTGTGTATAATGATTTTTCTTTCATAGCTGGTTTTGGTATGGTCTGAGTGCCCTGACAGGCTCTTGTGTTTTGGTTCTTTGACATGTTTGTGTATGGTATTGTCTGGGTTTCCTGGCACACTATTTTTGCACCTGGTTTATCCATTTGAATGCTGTATAGACTTTGATTTTAGTGCAGAGTCCTGTTTTAACCTTTTTACTTTGGCCTGGAGATTACCTATCATTACTGGGGCTCCGAGTGGCTGAGTGGTCTAAAGCACTCTCCGTTACGGATCACTGCCATCTCACATCTATCTGCGTGGGTTTGAGTCTTGGGTTCGGCTAATGTGGGTATGTGAGAAAGCTTGCCAGTAGCTTCTCGTGGGTCGGTGGTTCTTTCCGCAGGTTTTCCGGGTTCTTCCTCTACCATTAATACTGGCCGCCATGTATAGCTTATCGTGTGCTGAAAAATGGCGTTAAACCCTACAACAACAACCTATCATTACTGAGCACTGCATGGAGGTGTAAGTCTGGTTATGGGTTCCATGGAACTCAAATGAATTTGTTTCAACTATCATAAACTGGGGTCCATGAGTTTCCTCCACATTGATTGCATTCAGGCTTAATTCATGTAAAGCTGTGTTGTTGTTGACTGGATTTTGAGATCTGTGGACTTCTGGGATGGGTGTTGAAGCCCTTGTCTGAGAGGTAATTAATTTCAAATTAGTGTTATCTACCATTTGCTGACAAGTGTTGTTAAAGTTATTTACCCATTATGTATAGCATGGCCCTTGTACATGAATTTTACCAGTTATGTATAGAGTTACCATACTGTGGCAAAATCTGTATCCATGGATTTATAGATCAGTCCCTTATATGAGTGTCCCTGCTGGAAGTATAGATTCTCATCCAAGAATTTTCTGATTGTTGGAATTTTGTTTGAGTCAGCTGTGATTGTTATACTCTGCATATTATGTTGGATTTTAAGAAAATTTTGAACTGAAGAGGAAGAGTCAGTGATGTTTGATTCTGGTGCCACACAATCTTGGTAGGTTGAGTGTGTCTATATTCTTTATATCATTTAAAAGATCCTCTTGGGTAAATCCTGAAAATGAACCTGATGAATCTGATTTTAAAAATGAGTAGATCCACTGAGAAAGTGAAGAAATGGCCATATTGTTTTTACTGTTCTTTTGTCTGAACATGCAGACTTGCAAATCTTTACTTATATCCACAGATTGAGCTTACTAAGTTACCCTGACACTTTATGCACTGCCTAAATTAGTTGCTGGTAGCACTTAGAAGTTGTATATTTTCTTCTGTACAGCTGTATTTCCGAATGTTTCAGAAGCTGATTAACAGTCTCATACTATGATGGTCATTTTTTTTTCTCCATTCGTTTAAATTTTTGTTGTTTATATTTAAACAGGGATGAAAATATCTTGAAGGAATGGAGGGATGAGTCTAAAAGGATGCAACGCAAGAAGGCTTTTGAAACTTTAAGGAAAGGAACAAAAGGTAAATAAATTATATTGATTACCATGGTACAAAATAGAACAAAATCTGAATAAAAACTGGAATTAATAACATGAAAATTGTTATTTATGAGTGATATATGAGGAAAAATGCTCCTCCTATTCATAAATTCCAGTTTAATGGTATGACCCTGCATGTAATGTGTGTTCATTCAGTGTTTAATTTGCTTTACTCCAGAATGGTTTCTATAGCAACCACATCGGAAACCTAATTTCAACATCATGTCAACAATGGCTGATGAGTTTTCGATCAGACTTTGTAGAAAATTTCCTCAACAAACTTTTTATCAATGTTGTATCTGGATAGTGCTTGCATTCTAATAACAATAAGATGGAGAAACATTTTCTGCTTCTCAAGATTAGCCAAGTCAGATTAAATGTAACATTTAGGAAAACCTTGAAAGGATTGTTCCTAATGAGATATTTTACAAATTTAACCTGTTTTGGGTAGCTTCACTACATGGTCTTAAAATAAATAACAAAAAAGTGTATGAAGCAACAAGCTTTGTAAAATTCAACAGATTATTTATTTCTTTTGTTATGTATAATAATAATAATAATAATAATAATAATAATGAGGACTTTGTATAGTGCCTAATCTTTAGAAGCTCTAAGCACTTTACAACATTATACAACACCCATAAGATAAAATACATATAATGATATGATTACAAAAACAAACACCATGAAATTAGAAAACATCAAAAAACATGCTGAGAATATTTAAGGTAGGAAACATTATTAGGTCTTTAAGTTTGTTCTTGCAGTCAAAATAAGTGAGAGTTTTGAGAGCTCTCTTGAATGTGATCACTGTGTCTTTGTGTCTAAGTTCAGTGGGGAATTCATTCCACGTTGCTGGGCCCTGGTATGCAAAAAGAATGCTGTCCATATAACTTTGTTTTCATAGTGGGAATAATGAGTATACGATTGTCAGAAGAGGAGCATAAGCATCTTGCTGGTGTGAACACATGGGTGAGGTCAGATAGGTATGTTGGACTCGAGTCTGACAGTGAAACTTAGCACAGAGAACAAATTTTGTGCTTGATTCTGGATCGATTGGATAACCAGTGTAGGGTACAGAGTAGCGAGAGGTGTGCTCTCATCGTGGTACTCTAAGTTTGATCCAAGCAGCTGTGTTTTGAACTTTTTGAAGTTTCTGGAGCAGATATTAAGATGAACCAGACAGAATTGAGTTACAGTAGTCCAGTCTTGAAAGTACTAATAAACACACAAGTGTTTTAGTGGCATCAGCTGAAAGATATTTGCAAATTGAGCTGATGTGTCTCAGCTCAAGATATGCAGCCTTGCATATGTTCATGACATGTTGGTGCAATGTGAGAGTACTGTCCAGAGTAACACATAGGTTTCGTACTGACTGTGAGAATTTGATGTTGGTGTTGCTGATATTTATTGTTTGAGGTAAAGGATGTGAATGAGAAAGTCTTTGTGTTGTGATCAGAATGGCTCAGTTTTATGTATGTGTAATTTAATCATTTGTTTGTTAGTTTTAAATTTGTTTATTCCATTTTATGCTATTGTAATGTAACTTTGTTTACTGGATTTGATATTGTCCAGAATTGAGTTTAGTTCTGTTTGACCCGACATTTTTTATTTCATTGATAAACACCTAATAATAGAAACACTGTATCTAGTCTCTGACCTTGATTCAGAACCAGTGAGTAGGAAATATTAAGTGACATCAAGGCCATACCTGGACGACATGATAATTATCATGTAATGAACTTCTGTTCCTTCTGGAAAGATGAACTCTTGACCCCCATCTGGGCATCTGTTTTGCATTTTTGTTTGTTTTATAACTCATGATAAGAATTCAGTCAGTCATGCCTTAACACTTGAAAAGTCAAGTGGTTTCATATTTTGACCAGTTTGGGCTAATTTTTTATTTTTCTTCAAATTATTTTGAATTCAAGTGGTTCTTTTCCCCAGAAATGCAAATTCTTGGACAAAGACATTCACTGAAGTTTATATGGAATTCAAAATTGGAATAATATTTTCTGTGATTCAACAAGAAACTGTTGAGACAGGTTACAACAGATGTCATCATCTTCCATTTTGGATTTCATTGGGATTCAAACTCAGTTTCATTCAGGACTTTTTATTACTAGGACTTCTACTTTTTAATTCTTGGATTATTTTTGGATTTTATTCATAAAACCGTATTGCTCATTTTTCACTTGATATGCTAGGGAAATAAATTATTTGTTAAATTTTGTTACATTTTACAAAGCTTGTTGTCTTCACTCTTTCCTGTTACTTTTTGTAAGAACATAGACTTGTAACACTTTGAATACAAAGTGAAAATATGAAAAAATGACCAAATGGTATTTTGAATTAAGTCCCAAATAATCCTTGAATTTGTAACAGACATATGCCCTAGTAATTAAAGTTCTGGATAAAATTTAGTGGAAACCCAAATTAAATCCAGTGGTGAAGGTGTTGATGTGCCTGTGGTGGCCAATATAATGCTGATCTTCCAACAGTCTGTTGTTGGATCACAATAATACCATCCAAGAATTGAATCCTTATTTGAAATTTAGCAATAAATCCTAGTTTCTGTTACCAAAAATGGCTTGTTTTGAAGAGCACTCTGCATTTCTGGTGAATAAATAATTTTAATAAATTAATTCCAGCCCAAATGAATTTCTGGACACAACAGTAATACAGTTGATTCTGCTAAGATCTGAAAGCATGAATTAATCAATCTTGACAGTAACAATATAGTCCTCTACCTGACCTCAGTTCACAATTAGCATTTTCTGTATTGAACAAAATATTAATAGAAAATAACCTAGAAACTTCTTAATGTTTACAAAGTAAAATCTTAGTTATAATTAGAAGGTCTGTTACTAAAATTGTAACATAGAATGTGGAATATATCAGGTAGGCTAGGTATATTTATAGTGAAATTACAATAACCTAGACCCAGGCCTAAATAAATGTTTACTTCTATTAATAATTTATGTACAGAATAAAACAGATGAATGATTTAGGTCAAGTAGAGAATGAACTTGATTTTGGACAAGATCAAGTCCAACATACAATGTTACATTACAGTAGCATATAATGAAATATAATTTTTTTATAAAAATAACAAAATATACAAATCAAATATACATAACACAACTATGCAGAAAAACTATTATGAAACCGAGTGATCCAGATGTAATTAAACTTGATAGGAATGTTACTAATGTGTATACAGAGTGACTCTCCAAGCATTATATAGCTTCCATAGAAACCAGATGAAACACCCATTTTTGACTTTATCTTTGGATCACCTGCTTTGGATTTCACTGATATAACTTTATAACTTCAACCTGGACCTTAACTTGGTACCACAAACAAGTGATCTGATTGCTTGAAACTTCTTCATGACTTGTATTGACTAATCAAGTGTCTTACAACTAACTGACTAGTATTGACAAATCAAGTGTCTAAAGACTGACTTTTATTGACTAATCACATGTCTTATGACTGACTTGTTTAAACTAATAAAGTGTTTTAAGACTGACTTTTGTATGGACCAACCAAGTGTCTTAAAACTGACTTGTATTGAGTAATTAAATGTCTTGAGACTGACTTGTATTGATTAATCAAGTGTCTTACGACTGACTTGTATTGATAAATCAAGTGTCTTAAGACTGACTTGTATTGACTAATCAAGTATTCTAAAACTGACTAATTGACTAATCAAGTCTTAAGTCTGAATTGTATTGATTAATTAAGTGTCTTAAGTCAAGACTTAGATTTAACAATAATGTTAGTGGAATAAGGTACTGATCTAGTTTTGGTTGAATTTGGTAGGAATGTTCCAGTGAGGCTGAGCAGCGTAGAGTCTTAAATATTTTTGTTTAGTTCATACAGGCATGGCTATATAAAGCATAATATAGGTTTTAAATATATATGTCACTAAGTTAAAATGGCCCAAACATTAAATGATTTCTCGTTAGCTGCGGAACATATTTTGACCAAATTTTATCTCTGAAATTTGTTTTCACTGTGTCAATATACCAATCATAGTTTGCTTAGGTGTGCATCACAAATTATGTATGTATCTATGTTTCAGTGAATTTTAATTAGGCATCTATAAATGTACAGTAATACCTTGTGCATTCGCGTTTCTGGATTCGTGAATTCATGGATTCGCAAAATTTTCATTGGTACCCTCTATGTACATGTTTTCTTTATTTTATTGAATTGTACCTTTGTTATATGACTTCTGTGACATATGAAGTTTACCTAGTTTACCTTCCTGACAATGACAAAGAAAACGTCAGTCATTAAGTTTACAGTCCCATTCGTTACTTGGTTTTATCTTCCTGTGAGTGCAGAAGAAAACGGCAGCCAATGAATTAGTATAGGGGTAATATTGGTATACGTGTACCATACTGAAAATGCGCTAGTGTGGCAAATACCCATTAGGCGATACTGTACTCTATTTTTACGTCAACCATTTATTTCTCTTTTTAAGGGTAATGTATAAAGCCAACTTTTAAATGAAATTAAAGTGCTTTGGGAGCATGATTTGGGTCATATTTAGGGTTTAAACCCTAGAAATAAGCATTTATTAGCATTTTTAGTGACTTGTACCAAACATTCGCGAGTCCTCCTGATCCACGACTGGTTCTGGAACCTAACCTCGCGAATGTTCGAGGTATTACTGTAGATAAAATTACTGTTTTCAGTCTCAACACCATTTGTATTACAATGTAGAGCAACACCACTCATTCAATACAGGCTGAGAAAGAGTGGTCTGTGTATATGTAATCCACAGTGTTGTTCCTAAACTGTTTATAAATGACTGAGCAGTTGTAGTAGCTGACGCATGACACAGGTAAACAAACATCATCTGCATTATCTAGTTTTCATCAAATTTAGTTTAATATCTACTTTATGTCTGTCTGTTTTACCCATGACAGACATCCAGATTTGAATAGGAATATCTTTGAGGTTCACTTTAAACGAGATTTTATTGATGAATGATACCAGGCCTCCTTGTGTAACAATAATGTGATTGGCTGAGCATTTTATATAAAATTTTATGTAACAACAAATATGATTGGCTGAGCATTTTTGGATCATATTTATTTTATGTAACAACAAACTGTGATTGGCTGAGCATTTTTGGATGATATTTATTTTATGTAAGAAAAAATATGATTGGCTGATCCTTATTGTGGATGACATTTCTTTCATTGCTGTGGAAGTATTTATTTTGATAAATAGACAAAGTGCCAGGATAAAAAGTCACAGTTTGAAATATAATCATATTAGTGGACATATGGAACAAAAGGTCACCACTATTAATGATTACAGTAAACTGATGGCTTCACTGTAATAGGGGTAGTATTTAGTTCTTTAGGGGCCCTTAGTGGCTGAGTGGTCTAAAGCGCTCTCCGTCACAGATCACTGCCATCTCACCTATGTCTGCGTGGGTTCGAGTCTCAGGCTTGGACAATGTGGATATGTGAGAAAGCTTGCCAGTAGCTTCTCGTGGGTCGGTGGTTCTTTCCGGGGTTTTCTCGGGTTCTTCCTCCACCATTAATACTGGCCGCCATGTATAGCCTATCTTGTGCTGAAAAGTGGCATTAAAACCCTATAACAACAACAACAACATTTAGTTCTTGAGATCCTACGGGCTAATTGTTAAACAAACAAATAACATTGAGATCATTGAGTTTCATTTAAGGCCTCTGCTTGACAGGGAAATTTAAAACAAACATATAACATTTGAGATCAATATCAGTTATAAAATTAATAACATCATCACCGTCTTCATTTAACAATTTTGCATTTTCATTAAAATCTTTAAGTATATTACAACATCACTGATCATCAACGGATGGTGCTACTAAATACAACATATCCCACTTGAACCATCTCATTATTAAGTTGAGTAACAATTCAGTTTTACCCGATCTGGACGGACCTATTATCATCATTCTGATGGTATTTGGTAACGCAGCACGATGCTTGACTGTTTCTTGCTTTCATGTCGCTGAGAAATCAATAACATCCATGTTATACAAGTATAATAAATAATATGGATTTATGTATGCAGAGCATCCACATCCACAAGTGTATTAACAACAATAATAACAAAAAATAAAAAGCGTGCACTTAGAGGTAAATGTGTAAAATGTGGCACAAATAAATAAAAAATTATCTCCCTTGACAAATCAAGGAAAATTGGTGGTGATATCGCTACTTTATTAGGAGGAGCATCATGGGCTAAATACCCAGGAGAAAATCATTTTCCAGGGTGTAATTATTGTGGTCATGGAACCTGACTTGATATCCAACTTGACGAGCGAAATCAACCAAGACCTGGGGAGTATCCAATAAACACAGTTGATAAAGCATGTCACATTCAATTGATATAGCTTATAAAAGTAAAGATTTAGAACAATGACATATTGCAGATGTAAAGTTAATTTATGCATTAAATTCTATAAAAAATAAATCTTTCAGAAAATCATTTGCTAATTGGTTGGTAAGATCTGTGATGAAAGGTAAATTATTATTTGGAGCTGGTAATTAATCAACTGATTATTATAAAATAATAGAATCAATTTATTGGAAAGGTTGAGCAGTGATTAGTAAACTCGAATATGCAGCCAATATTACACATTCTATTGTTGCAAAATAGTTAGCATGACAGGCACTATAGCAAATTTATCTAAACCACCTAAGCAAATTCAGCATGCACATTTTGATGTCAGCACTCCTAATGAAATTCATCAGATATTTTGTTTTTACTACATGATACTATTAAAATTGGTAGATGTCAATCAAGTACATAAAAATACGCATTGACTGTCGTTGACATTGCAAGTTGATATAAAGAAGCAGAGCCGTTATTAGCTAAAGCAACAAAGAAGTTTCTTCTGTTTATGAACGAATTTATCAACAAGGACCTTTACAACTATTACAGGTTGATCCTGGTAAGGAATTTCTTGGTGCAGTTTCATCATTGATGAAGCAACACAATGTCAAAATCAGACGAAGACATACAATTCTGCAATTCATTTTGATTTGGCAATTGTTGAATGATTTAATCGAACACTTGCTGAGCAGTTATTTGGATATCAATATGCAAGGGAAATAATTAAGAAATATATGAGATCTCGTGAATGGGTTGCAAGATTACCAAGTGTGATAGCTGCATTTAATAATGCAATTACTTGAACAACTGCTATGAAACCTATTAATGCAATTACAAAAAAACATACCAATACAACAACATGAATTTTCAAAACAAACAGTGTTAGGTAATGTGACTGTAAGATATTTATATGAACCCGGTGAACTTAAAGGCAGTAAAAAAAGAGTGACTGATTCTATTTGGAGTATTACAACACATAAAATTTCTAGCCTGATAAGATCCACAGGTAGACCTGCAATCTACAGATTATATTCAACTGCTTCTCAACATGGATTTGTACGTGAGCAATTACAAGTAATTTCTGAAGACACACAATTACCACTGCGTTCATTTTTGTACACTCGCACCTCGACATCGATTACACTCGAGACAGGTCAGCATTACATTTTTGCATGTATGACCAAGACTAATATTAATTCTGTCTACAGTGAATTGTCTTGGATTATTTTTTCAATACTGCCACAACATTACTGCGTTACAGCTCGCACTGTGATTATTCTATTATTGTTTCAATGTCATGATAAATTCAGCATTGAGATCAAAGGCGTGTTTATTTTTTGTCACATTGTTTATAATTTTTTTCTTGCTACATCATTGCCATTGCAGGCATTTTGTTCATTATTATTTTATTTCATGCATTATTTCCCATTGAATTTTATTAGGTTTTAGTCTGATTAATTTCTTACACTCTCTTAACTCTGGATCAAATGCTGTATGATCATCAGTTATTTCTTCATAATAATCTGCAAAATTCTTTAACCATTCATGTGGAGACAATCCAAAAAATTGTGGTGGTTGACATGATTACCACACATTATTACAGCAGTATTTTTTGTCAATAACCAGTCAAGAAATATTTTAACGTTTCTAATGAAACGGTGCATGTTTTATCCCAAATAATAATTCTTGGAATATATTTCTCTCCCATTCATTCAGGAGTCCATTTATCTCCCTTCCATCGAAAGAATTTGTGTTAAGTACATGATTTAATATTTCTTTCTCTCATTTCTCTTGCGAGTCTGTGTGTAAGTGTTAATACAACTATTTCTGAACAACTGTTCAAGAATAATTTGATCCCACAAGTTGTTTTAACTAAACCTCCAGGCCCATTGAGATAAACTGTTTTATGTCTAGCTACTGGATCAAACACCGATGGTGCAGATGATAATTTTGATATTTGATTTTTTTTGTAATAAATATCCTTAATTTCAACGTCAGAGGATTCAGAATAATTAAGTATATTTTCTTGTTTTATTTTCCATTCACCCCATGAAACACAAGTGCTGATATGTAGTTGTTCTAGCAATCTTGTATTCTTGTTGATATAAAATGAATCTGTAGCAACTTGGACAACGAACTTGGAAACCCTATTTATTGTTTATAACAGATTTATGGAAACATACGTGAGCATTGAAGAGTTTAAATGAGTAAACTGAAGTGACTCACCATCCATATAACTCACAATTGTACCTATGGGTAATTTAGTTCTGTCTGATAAATTAACATCACTTCGACTTACAAATGTATTTCTATGCGTTGTATCAGCAGTGATAAAATCTAGTTCGGCATCATCTGTAATCAATCTTGTTCAATGTCTTTTATGATCATATGATCCTTCTTGGGTGAATTTACTGATTATTTTTCTGCCAGGATATTTTGTGATTTTATTTTCAAAATCAGTCATATCAGGATTTTCATCATCGGAATATTTCTAATGCTGTGGTAACCAAACTTGTTTTTGTGAAAGATACGATATAATTACTTCACTTTAACTTACATTTTGGACGATATCATTATCTTTACATAGAGCATATACTGTAATAAAACTTTTGGTGCCAACATTTTTTCTGAAAAATGTTTGCCAAACCAGACATTACAAATCAGATGAAGATTTTCAGCAAACTTAAATGACTCGATACAAGCGAATCCAGTCAGGTCAAAATCCGGTAATGGTCCATTTATCGATACTCTGGTCATCTCGTATGTGAGATGTCCGAATCGCTTAAAATAATTAGAACACTCTCCCATAATAAGAAAACTTATGGGATAACATGCAACCATATCAACTGAAATAACATCCCTGTAATCGTAGTTAGTATTCCATAATCCACTGTGTCCGTATTCGATGCAACTGCATTGTATTTCTTCAAGAAAATCCAATCATGATGGTTTTCACAAATTTATTTCTCTAGCAAAATGAGCAGCAACTGAAGGAACGGTAAAACAATTACTCAGTAAATCTTCAGGATTGTCATGAGTGTATTTCAAAGCAAGATTCTTCATTTCTTCATGGAGAGATTCTGTGTGATAAATATCTCCATTAGGTTGTACAAACTGATCATAGTTTCCAATATCAGAACATTGAAACAGCCACATGAAACAGGATCATTCTTGCTTATTTCATTAATAAAATCAATTATATCTTGGTAAAATTTAACAGCTCAATTTTATGGTGTTACTGCATTAGTCCATGCTTGTACATTATGATCAATAATTTCAATCGAAGCTCCTTTTGATTTATACTTTGATTTGTATAAAATCATTCCAGTTATTATTCTTACTGTTATCAGGAATTGTAATTTCTTTCCTAATTCAGTGATGCCTCTGATATATGCTCCAGTATCTTTAACTATTTCTCCCCATTTGTTTATTATTTTTACATCTTTTGTCCATTAAACCGCTTCAACATATCGTGTTTGTAAAATGTTCCGTTACTTGGTCGGCTACACAATTTAGTTTGGAAAATTTCATTGGTTTTAGATTATTAACACTGGGTTTATCAATAATCGGATAATTTCCATAAATAACCATGGTTGCAGGATACGTTCTTTCATAATGCGGTTGGTCAATACCAGTCAGCATTCCTGGTTTGGAATTTTTACTTAATACGGCAGTATTTTTGTTATGAAGGACATGGTCACATTTGTCATGATAATCCAAGTATCATTGTTTGTTTCTGCTAATACAATAAACTTTACTCTGAAAAAATGTCTTCGATTGTTGAGATAATTAATAATCGTCACTGCTCTTTTGTCATTCATTGTAGCATAAATAACACCATCATGTTGCATATGATTTTGAACCTTGACCACACATGAGATGCACTATCCTTGTTCAGTTTGTTTTTGGCATCATGAATAGTATTAATCATACTTTTATTTGTCGGATCAACCAGAGCTCACATCGGTAAGTCAGGGGATATTCTGTCATAATTAAATTTATCTTTAGAAGGCTTTATCTTAATCTCTGTTAATTCTTCCATATTATAATTAAGACAAGTATATATTTAAATTTAATTATTGTGTATATATAATGATTCAAACAAAAAAAATAAATGCAGATGGCTTATGATAGGTTCTACAAATCCCTGTGACAAATCCTTTGTAAATGAATTCTGCGGATATCATTTGTAAAGTGTACGGAGAGGGAGTTTAGGACTGAAACCATGTTTCAAGTGTGGTGTTGGAGATAGAGGAGAAACGTAGTAGTGTTTGCAATGTGGCAGTAAAAAATACAGAGAGCTCAAAAGATATTACGATAAAAAAAATAACAATGACAATGATGATAAACTTATAAAACATATGAAAAATTATCTAGCTAGATTTTAAAAATAATAATTTAGACAAATCATTATTTAAACAATTAATATTATTATACAACTGGAGCAAAAAGAATTTATTAGACAGCCTATCATAACGAATTATGAAGCAGCCCTTGATGGTATCATGAGGGACTGTCGACTAAAAAAACAGTCAGTCATATTAATAATTTTGGTTATCTTATATTCAGTACCAGGAGAAATAAAATATCTTTGTCAAAATTTATTTTTGAATATTTCAATAGATTAATCAAAGACGGACTTGTGATCAATCATATTGACTCAAATCACCCCAAAAAATAATTTATACAATTTGCAAGCTGTTACACAAATTCAGAATTGCAGATTTGGAAATACTGATTCTGATAATAAGAGTGCAAGATTATTTGTATCTATGAATGTAGAGACAGGCAAACAAATTAGAATTTTAATCAATATATGCAGCTGGAAAATATTTTGATATTTGCAGGTTTTCAATACATTCTGTCACAAATAATATGACCAAATCGGCTTTTTTGAAAAAGTATAAACAAAAGATAATTTTTCAGTATTATTGCAGGAAGATGACTCTGTCAAACTAAGATATATCTGGTAGTTGCTGCTAATACTATATTACTATTTATGTAAATTTTTGTGTCACATTCTACATCACTATATACAACTGATCATTCTGAGACGTATATCATTGGGGGGAACGTGCAAAATTAGTATATATATATATATATATATATATATATATATATATATATATATATATATATAAATTATGCAAGCTGTGCCAGTCACAAAATATTCTATCATATTAGGACAATTATTATTTATATATAGTAATTCTCCCAAATTAACAATGCTGCAATGTGTGGGGGTATCTTTGTATTGGTGAAATATCAAGGTAGAACAGTTATTTAACTAATCTGAAGCTTTTATCGTTGGTGTGAGAAGTATATAACTAACTTTTCAGTATTGTTGAAGTTAGATAACTCTGTCAAGCTAAGCTCTCTCCGGCAGAGTAATTCGGTAGTTATTTTGTTTGTAACTGCATAATCTCAGAATATTTTTTGTGTATTATCGTAAACTGGTTATACAAATATGGAATAAGTTAACTATCTATGTGATAATGAACACAAAGAAGTTTAAGAAAATACTTCACATACCTTGCTCACTCCAGACTGACTGAGAGGTAGCAATTCTGTGCCTTTCATAGCCCACGCAGAGTAATTCTGGAAATCCCTGTCTTTTGCATGGACAAATGTTTCAGAATGTTCCAGAAGAATCATGGGACTGAGTTATTTTGGAAATCCCCATCTGGAAATCCCTGTCATTTGCGTGGGCGTTATTGTGACTTAGAAGGCATAGAATCGCTACCTCTCAGTCAGTCTGGGAGTGAATTCTGGAGTGAGCAAGGTAAGTGAAGTATTTATTTAGTAATCTAGAGGTTATGTTTGCGCTATATTACATAATTGTATTATATCGTCTTGGTTGAGGAATACAATATATATATATAATGAACTACGAAAATATTAATTGTATTATTTCTGAAATCAAACAATTAAAACGTGACGTTATAAAAATATCTGATGAACTAAATCCTGAAAAAATAATTTTTGATTTTGAATCAATACAAAAAAAATTTGAAAATAAATACAAACTATCCACAGGATACAGATTAGTGAAGCTAATTCAGCAAGCTATGTTTCAATCTTTGGCTGCGGTGGAGGAAACGGAAGTTGATAAATTTTTCTCGCTTTCACGCACGATTGAAAAAATAAAAAAAAAATTAGATCAGAATTGTCTCACAAATACAAAAGGAAAAAGATTATAAGTACCGGTACATGTGTTAGACAATTAAAAAAGATTATGTCAGATTGTGAAAATGAAAATGCCGTCAGTGACTGTAGTAGTGAAAGTACTGATTGTGTCTAAGAGAAAATAAACAATCAACAACTGTAATTTTATTTCCATTCATGCTGAGTTCACCTGTCATTGTATCACTGGTAGATTGTAAAAGATTAGCAACACTTCTTGCAATTTCATTTCTAGTAGTTGTGATTGATACACTTGAGCCCCTGATTCTACCGCTGTCAGTAAATACTGGAATATTATCCATATTAGCATTGAGAACTCTACGAACTATATCATTCCATTTAATATTACTCGTCTTTAAAACGCCGTATCTATCCTGAAAAATAACAACTTCATCTCAGTCAACTCCAGAGAGGTTAATAATATTGGCAAGTTCATCTTTAGTTGCATAATTCAACAAATTGATATCATTTTTTCTTCTTGTATACTTGTGCATGACTTTATGAGGTGATTTGGTTGATTTTGATATAGCGTCAAGTAGAGCAATTGCTTCACGACCGCATATTGGCAGATCGGTTATTGTTTGCATTGGTAATGTTGAATACCAGACTGGAGTTTTTACTGTGTTTACCTTATTTATAATTCTTTTGGCAAAGCCAACCCATACAAGTAAAAATAAATAATTCCACTTGGATCTATCGCTTGTGCAACCCAGTGTGTTCCTGGACCAGAACTGTTATCAAGATTAATGATACCTGTTTCAACGTGGTTTGTTCATTCTGGTAATTGATCACACATAAAAACACCTCAAAAATGTTTAACGCTGTTTTTGATTGTTTGGCACTGTTGAAATGTTTATGTTGACGTTCAGTTAGCGATAATCTTTTTGACCACTTGTGATCTGATCTTGCTTTAGTGATATTTTCATTCCACAGTTCTTTGATAAAATCATCTTTAAATGTATTAATCAGTTCAGTATTTTCTTTTCTTACTTTAGGTTTAGGTGCAAGATCTTGTTTTACATTGGCTTGTTCAGTATGAACTTCACTAATACCTTCAAGTATTATTTCACCTACAGGAGGAGGTTGAGCGGCAGCTATCTCTGCGGGAAGATCTCGTAAAATCTTTTTCATTTGTTTGGTTCTTCTCGCTATTTTTTCAGTTTGCTCAGCGGATTGTCTTACCGGCCCAAGAAGACCTTCAGTAGCTGTTGCAACTCTTTCAGTTACTTTCATGACGGGCTTAAATAACTGTTCTGTACCTTCTGTGTATTCAGCCTGATATTCTTGACGTTCTTGTAATTTTTGTTTGACAGAATCACAAACAGGAAGAAATTTCTTTATTGCTTCTAGTCACTCTTGAGCTAACCTAGCAGTGTAGGATTCTTTAGCTGGTGATATTATTTTATCAGTGGTGATTTAATTACCTGCACGGATTTATAACAATAAATTTACATGACCCCCAATCACGATACCATATAGATCTTGATAAAATATTTGGTTGAGAGACTGATTTAATTACTCATACATTTTATAGCACCAGAAGAGCAGAAGAGGTGAATGAGCTCAGTGGAATGTCCTGCGGTAAACAAAAGGCGCATACATATTTTGAAAAACACTAACGACAAAATAAACTAACCCAATTAGAGAAACTCTCGGTAAGATAGAGGCTTCGGTTTGGTGTTATTGACCTTTTATTTATAATTTTCATAGGAAGCTTTATTTTTCAAAAATGACATTCCAGCAAAATTAAGCTCATTTCACCTCTTCTGCTGTTCAAAATTCAAAGTGTGACTTTATATCCTGGGAAATTTTTATCCTGCAAGTCTTTAATAATAGTGGAAATTTAAATTGTGCCTTTTCATCGTTGACTTTTGGTACTAGAAGTCTCAAATAATAGTGGGAATTCAGATTGTGCCTTTCTGTCTTTGACTTTTTATCCTGTGACTTTCTATCCTCCATTCATTTATTTGGGTGTGATCACTTTTTATACTTAGAAGTCACATCAGCAATACCTTTTTTCATTGTAGAATACCCAGATACAGCCACAGAGGCTCCATTCGGAATTGATGAAGATCATCTGCGGATACCAAGCAATGAAGAAAGGATAAAGGTATGTGTTTTTAAGCTGTTTTGATGATAACTTAAATTCGTATTTCTTTTTCTAATGACATTAACATTCATTCATCCAGCAGGGCTGAACAATTTTATTTCATCCACTGTCCAGGAAAAATAGTTTCAGAAAACTCACTGGTCTCACCTACCTTTCTACTTTCTATTTGTCCAAATTTCAATCTTTTGGTTTGATTTCATAAGATGTTTGCACAGTAACACATAGAAAACAAAATAAATTATGTATAGCATTCTTCAAAGGGCTTAATTCTTGAGTTTTGTTACTATCAGTGTATCTTATATACATTATTTCTTGCTCTGATATGTTAGTATCAGTACAGTCAGCAAGAATAGAAAGGAATTTGCTGGAATTGAGATTTTCCTTAACATTTTCATACAAGACTTAATCAGTTGATAGAAAGGATCTCTAGCACTGAATCTTTTCAATTAGGACGAAGTTCAACACTCTTCATTTCCTGGTACGCACACATTTCCAGGTCAGAAAATGGTTTTCTGTACAGGTGACACTCAATTTATGCTTCAAATGCATTCCTAAGGTTATGGCATATATTGAAAGTCATTTTCCATAGGATACTAGAAAGTTAATAAGATAATGGACAAATTATACCTCTATGTTTTAAATAGTGATTATTTATGTATAATTTCAAACAAATCAATGAATTTAATATGTAAATTAGCTGTGTGTAAGTCACTGTACATGGAAGCAGTGATGGCATAAAAACAAGCAAAATGGTGCAAATTGAATGTTGTATTTTTATTATTGATGGCATTAAAATGAAAGCACATAAATTGAATTGGCATATAGCGAGTGTCACCTGTTTTGGCCTAGGATGTCTTCAAGGCAGCTCTCACTTTTTTAATTCTCATTTCATTAAGTTTAAAAATGGTCTTTCCTAGTGAAGTATGAGCAATTCCAACTTCAGGTTTTTTTCTGCATGTGCTGGCTGGCATTTATTGTGTTACACAGATTTTATGAGGTCCAATATAATCCTGAGACTTGCTTAGTGGTCAAATCCTGATATGTTAAGTCCATGGACAAATACACAGGTTGAATTTCCAATCCATGATAGTTTGGAATGTTGTTGCATTATAACTCACTGCAAAACATCTTTCCTACAGAGTCGGTGAATTCTTGCATGTATAATTAACAACCCATTGTAGCTGAAAATTTATTTGTGTCATATTGGATATTTTTTGTTGCCTCAGAGTTACCAGAAAGTTATTTGTGTTGATTTGGAAATTTTTTGTTGCCTCAGAGTCTAGCTTAGGTTTGTTTGGAGAAATAGTTATCACAGATCCAGTAGCAGCTTTACATTTTATACTATATGGCCTTCATAAAAATAATAATTTAATAAACTCTCTGTCTCACTCACTCTCTCTCTCTCACTGCTCTGGTGGCCTGGTAGTTAGAGCATCCATTTCAGATGCGGAAGGTCATGGGTTTAATCCCCAGCCAAGTCATACCAAAGACTTATAAAAATGGTACTAACAGCTGCCTCGCTTGGCGCTCAGCATCAAGAGATTAGTGTTAGAATTGGCCGGCCTGGTGTCAGGATAATGTGATTGGGTGGGACAGCATACTACATGTCTGTGGCATGATGCCCCAGTGCTAGACATCACTGTTAACTGCCACATTGCAGACATCTTAGCGATATGACTGAAAAATTGTTAAAGCTTTGTTAAAAATCTAAATCACACACACACACACACACACACACACACACACACTTTTGCTACACAATTTATAGGCCTTACATTATATACAAGCCTGTTTTACTATTGTTACCAATTAGACCACTCTGGTGGCCTAGTGGTTAGAGTGTCCACCTCAGAAGCAGAAGGTCATGGGTTTGATCCCTGGCCAAGTCATACTTACAAAAATGGTACTAAGAGCTGCATCGCTAGGCGCTCAACAGTAAGAGGTTAGTTTTAGGACTGGTCATCCTGGTGACAGGATAATGTGACTGGGTGGTGAATACATGTTGGTGAGTACTTTTTTAGCAGAAGAGAATTATTAGGATGACATCAATTTTCCCCCCCAAAAAGTCTGTGCTGCATATTTAAAGTAGAAGATTCCTCCTCTATTTGCTTACTTTTAAATGAGTTTATCACTTTCTTTGACATGAATATTACCACATTATTCAAATTGCAAGCATTTTCTTTGACATGAATATTACTGCATTATTTCAGATTTTACAGTCATTTTCTTCCACATGAATATTACTGCATTATTCAAATTATACAAGCAGTTTCTTTGACATGAATATTAATGCATTATTCAAATTATACTATCTTTTTATTTTACATGGCTATTACTGCATTATTCAAATTAATACAAGCATTTTCTTTGACATGAATATTAATGCATTATTCAAATTATACAATCTTTTTATTTTACATGGCTATTACTGCATTATTCAGATTATACAAGCATTTTCTTTTCTTAGTCATTCCCAGAGCTCATAACACTCTGATTAATTTAGGAAACATTTAGCGACAGCTTATGATGACTGGCATCCATAAATAAATTAATTACTAGCTACAACTTCTATGTGTTGAGTCATTTTTTACAAACTGGCTAAAGATTTTCTCCTCTTTGTATTATACAAATGTTTCAGATTTTGCTTCAGCAATAACTACTGTAAATAGAATGTGAAATTTACCACTTCATTCATCTTTCTGGAATAAAATATTATATGTTTATCTTTTTAGTTCTGTTTGTAGCTTGGTGTTTGCATGTGTTCACAAGAAACAAAATTTGTAGACAAGATTGCATTGTCCAGATGGTTATAATTATTGTGACTACAGTGAATCAGTTAAGATGGCTATAATTATTGTGACTACAGTGAATCAGTTAAGATGGCTATACTTATTGTGAGCACAGTGAATCAGTTAAGATGGCTGTAATTATTGTGAGTACAGTGAATCAGTTAAGATGGCTATAATTATTGTGAGTACAGTGAATCAGTTAAGATGGCTGTAATTATTGTGAGTACAGTGAATCAGTTAAGATGGCTATAATTATTGTGAGTACAGTGAATCAGTTAAGATGGCTATAATTATTGTGAGTACAGTGAATCAGTTAAGATGGCTATAATTATTGTGACTACAGTGAATCAGTTAAGATGGCTGTAATTATTGTGAGCACAGTGAATCAGTTAAGATGGCTATAATTATTGTGACTACAGTGAATCAGTTAAGATGGCTATAATTATTGTGAGTACAGTGAATCAGTTAAGATGGCTATAATTATTGTGAGCACAGTGAATCAGTTAAGATGGCTGTAATTATTGTGAGTACAGTGAATCAGTTAAGATGGCTATAATTATTGTGAGTACAGTGAATCAGTTAAGATGGCTGTAATTATTGTGAGTACAGTGAATCAGTTAAGATGGCTATAATTATTGTGAGTACAGTGAATCAGTTAAGATGGCTATAATTATTGTGAGTACAGTGAATCAGTTAAGATGGCTATAATTATTGTGACTACAGTGAATCAGTTAAGATGGCTGTAATTATTGTGACTACAGTGAATCAGTTAAGATGGCAATAATTATTGTGACTACAGTGAATCAGTTAAAACATTATCCTCCTGCTACAACTTTATTTGGAATTATTCTTTTCTGATCAAGTAGCCCTTTGAGATTTTTACATCTAATTTCTTTAAAATTATTAATTGGCTATGAATTTACGACCCATTTCTTATCATTTTACAGCATGATATAAAGACAGCCCATGAAAAATTACGAAGAACATTGTCTCCATCTTCTCGTCAGAGAATAGAAGAAGAAAAGTAAGAAATGTTAATTCATTTTGAAGACTTTCAAAGACTGACCTTTCCTTTTTGTAGATGGGGTAAGACAGAGATAACATGATGTCCATTGTCAAACCAGTCAGTGTTAACTTTTGTCATTTTGTTTTTAATGTAATCAATCTATCACAAGGGCTGAGCAACAGTTCAAGGTCAAAAGGACTGAGTGAAATTTAAAGGTCACTAGGCCTGAGTAAAAGTTAAAGGTCACCATCATATCCCCTACAAAATGATCAAGAATAATTCATGAACTGGAATCAACTGTTCTTGAATGGTTCATGAACCTGGTTCATGAACCATTCATGAACCTGGTTCATGAACCATTCATGAAAGTTCATCAAAAAGTTCATGAACTATTCATGAATGTGCATGAACTGAAAATGGTCAGTTCATAAATTCATGAACAGTTATCAACCAACACTTCACAGACTGTTCTTGAACAGTTCATGAAATATTCATGAACTGAATTCATGAACAGTTCATAAAAGTTCACAGACTGGGTCATCATCATTCATGAACAAGTGCATGAACATATTCATGAACTTTGATGAACAAAGTTTCTCATGAATGATTTATGACTTTATAAACAGTTCCTATAAAAAACGATTGATTATCTGACAAACTCATAAATACCTATTTCATCCTGAATTGTAAAATAACCTTAAATGTGGGGTTTTTAAAACAGTATAAAATGCAACATATTATATTAAAAACGGTATTTTAGATAAATTTCTAATATGCAACGAAGAACATGTAAACTGACGAGCAGTATTTTGTTTTTACTCTTAGCAACACTTTTTATATGTTTTGTAAATTTTCTCTGAAAAGTTTTCAAGATATATTGGGGCACTTCTGTTCAATCAACTGTTGAAGCATGTTTCATCGTCATGGGGCTGTTTTTCCACTGGGGTTTCTCCAGACTTGGTCAATCTTTTTCCCAGAGACTGACCTGTCAGATAACTCTTTTGTGAAGATGTTCAGGGCCTATAATTGAATCAAATCCCGCTCATTGTCACTACTGAATGTCTCCATCTACAACTTAAGCTCTTCCATCCGATTGCTGTTTGATCTTCAGCATTGCTGCAGCAGTCAGAATTTAATGTCTCTTCCATCTTGGCCATAGGATCCTCCAGTTTTCAGATTTTCTTCCTTAACCTACAAATTTCATCCTTTAATAATTTTACTTTTCTTCTGTCTGATCTGAAAGAAAAGTAAAGTTAGTTATTACAGATAACCCATGATCAACATTGTCTTCAGCTTTTAGCACATTATTTTTTGTACCCCACTTTATTTTCTGGAATAATTATGATCCAACTCAAAATATTTAATCCCTTACACTTAATACATAACTTACTGAGCATTTATATTATTTGGAGAATTTTGTCACTAGTTGTATTTTAACTGAAGCTGACTAGCCATAGGTATAGTCACAGGAATCGGATGTTTTAATCAGTAAAATATGACAACATTTTTGACAGCATTGTTACAATAAATAACCTTATCTGTATATATGTATTTATATATTTTTTTTAGTACAGATAACAGTTATTTCTTGCTTTCAATTTTTTTTCTCCATTTTCTTTTGATAAAACATCAGCCCGTAGTATGCCACTAATGTATCCACTCCGACTCCGCATGTTGCATATAGCTGCTTCCGGTTAATCATGTTGTTATTTGCACCTGTATTGTGTACAGTTTGACCCATTAACTATTTTATTTTTTTTGTTTTAAATTACTAAATTACATCAGAACATCTCAATTCTTTATCGAAGATGCAGCACCGCATCTGGTTTCGAGATCTAATTTAGTGGGGGGTATGATAATGTTTAGTGATTTTCAAAACTTTGAAAAGCAGTAATTAGGTCTGAACAAAATTACACATCATTAGTTTGGTTAAAACTAATATGATGACATATAAAAATCAATAAAATATCATATAACTTTCGTTGAAATAATCATGAATGACCAAGAAAAAGATACTGTACTTTTGCTTTCACCAAATTATTTCCTTCATATTCTTCATAATCACTTCTCTGCACTTCTACATACTTTATAAAAAAATGATATCGAAAATATTCTCATCTGTCCATTCCAAGGGAGTCCACAGTTTTTGTTTCGAGCTTTTTACTTGTTGCAGAACCGCTTGCATAATCTTTTGTTTGTGGGTCAAAGGAAGCTCAGCTGCTGATATCTTTTGCGTATATTGACCATTCATATCACATCTTCTTTCTCAGTTATCCAGTCAGGATAATTGATGTTCACATATTTCTGTATTTATGGCAAATTGGCAACCATTGAATGGACAAAAATGTTAGAACAAAGTCATTGAAAGCTTTTATAGCAAATGCATTTTGTTCATGCTGTCCAGAAAATATTTTCCCATATTAATCCAGAACTACTAAGGTTAAGTACACAAGTACTGAATAAAAGATCTCTATGAACATTTTATACAGTATGATATCATTTTTAAAAAAATATTCACCTTATTTATATTTCACTAATATTGTGAGAAATCTGTGCGTGAATTTTCATGAACATTTTATGAATATAATGATATAGAAATTTCATATACATTTTTAAGAAATATATATCTTGGTGGTGCATCAGAGTCAAAGATATAATAGTTCATAAAAGTTCATCAGTGATATATGAACTTCAGGTACATGATTCATCAAAAGTCTCGAAGTGTTCATGAACTTAGTTGAGGAACTTTCATGAATATTTGTTCATGAACTCAAATGATGAACTGATCATGAACATTTCAAGAACATTCATGAAAAGTTCATTTGAATACTTGTGTATGTGTATATTTTTAATTTAATGGAAATGGGTTATTGTCTCCGGTAACTAGAGAAAATCTAGTCAGTAGTTTCATACATTGAACTATGCACAGTAATACATAACTACAATACCTTAGTCATAGAAAGGTGACAAAGAGCAAATAATTTCAAGCTCAAACAGGCATTTAGTTGAAGTTTTAGGTAATGGCTGTCCCTCTTTTCTCCTTGTTACTGGTAACTGAGATAAATCCAAGATCCAGATTAAATGGTGACCTCTTGACCTTTAATTTATTATTTGCAGTCAAGTAGTGAAAGTCTTCATATTATATGGGTGGAATTTGTATCCACTATTAAGGCAGGAATTGAATAAACACAATTTAACTAAATTGAGCATGAAATAATTCACACTTGGAACAGTCGCAGTTAATCATCAGTTCTAGTTATTAATTTAAAGCTGCATTTTATACCCTAGGGCTGCCAGAATAAGAGAACTGGAGAAACGTATTAAACAGCACACCACTCAAATGCATGAGCGAAGAAAACTGCCCAAAGGAACACCACAGGAAGAGATGGAAGCTGCTAGAAGAGAGTTGGAAGTGGTAAGTTAAAGATATGACAAGCTGTGGAGAGACTTTTGCTGAGCCGTTGTTACTGAAACTAAACACTGAAAATAGTCTAGGAGTTGTGGTTAATTCTTTTTTTAATGGCAATATGGATTTCATAGCAGCAACAGCACAGGCACTGATCACTGATACATGTGCTGTACAAAATTTTACTCTTAACAAGGAAGTAATAAACTTGTACAAGATTTTTTAAAAAGAAATGAATACATTATAATAGTTTAATTTGAATCTTGCAAGTCATCACTTTATTGTAACAAAGCTAATTATAAAGCAGTCTTTAGTGCAACAGGTTACTATTTCAAGTCCGGTATATGGCTACCTACAAATGAGATCTGTTTGTTACTAATTCAGTTCCAATATACAGCTAGTTATGAATGAGATCTGTTTTCTTTGCTGCTATTTCAATTCCATAGCTAGCTATGAATGAGATCCTGTTTGTTACTATTTCAGTTCCAATATACAGCTAGCTATGAATGAGATCTCTTTGCTGCTGTTTCAGTTCCAATATATTAATAGCTGCAAATGAGATTTGCTTGTTACTATTTCATTTTCAATGTACAGCTAGCTCTGAATGAGATGTCTTTGCTGCTATTTCAATTCCAGTATACTTCTAGATGCAAATGAGATTTGTTTGTTACTATTTCATTTCCAATGTACAGCTAGCTATGAATGAGATCTCTTTGCTGCTATTTCAATTCCAGTATACTTCTAGCTGCAAATGAGATTTGTTTGTTACTATTTCATTTCCAATGTACAGCTGTGAATGAGGTCATGTTTGTTGCTTGCTTCTTGTATTACATCTTTAAAACTGATAAAAAGATGAATTTATGGAATTCAGATTGCACTGTTACAATAAATTTGTTTTATTCAGGTAGATGAGAGCAATGTTGATGAAAACATGTTGATGAGAGCAATGTTGATGAACGCATGTTGTCTAACATTGTCTAATACATTATACCATGTAAGCTAATAGTAAAGGAAAATTGTTTTATAGAAGAAATAATTATCTATCACACTGCCACAGGATAACTTTCATGTCAATTTTTTTTCGGAAATATTTCATTTGAAAAACTGTTCCTGTGATAGATGATGTGAAGAATGAACCTGATATCAGATGATAATTATAGATTGTGAATTCAAATATTAATGCAGTGAAAATTGACTCAGAACTTTTAGTTTCTGCAAGTTCTTTGCTCAGATTTAATTTGCTTGATATATATCTATCTATCTATCTATCTATATATATATATATATATATATATATATATATATATATATATATATAAGTTTAATGTCATTGATTATCTTCCAAATTGCTAAATATGGCATCATTGATTGTCTTTGAAATTGCTAATGTCAAGTACTGCAATTGCTCATATATATTAAACCTACTGATTAAGCATGGATGTTTACTCACAGCGTTTTAAGACTTGTGATTGATTTACTGTTAACCAGGCAAAGTACATGTTGGTTTTTAATTGGCTAACAAATGAAATTGACTTGTTTAATTACATGCTGCAAGCAGTATTTAGTTCCTTTGTACTTTTTCCTCCCCACCACTACCACCACCACCATTGGCAATTATATATCCCCTCTAACCTTTTTAATTTAGACATGTTCTCCACAACTTTTCCCTTATCATACCAATCAAGCAGGTAGACACAGACATACGGTTCATAATTGTCGTGATGTCATAAAGACCCTGGTATATCCCCATTTACTGTCTAAATATGTATTTATAATACAAAGGATACCCAATTTACATGTACATAACATGTCTCCAATGACAAAATGATTGACACAGATAATGCACCAGCTTGGCATGATTTGTTTTATTGTTCAGAGTTTTTTTTTGCCTGCTATTAACTTTGGCATTTTAATGTGATTATATCTTAATGAAATATAGGCTTAAGTTTTATACTCAGTTAAAATTAATAAAATTACAGCAATCAGTTAGAACTGTTAACATTTCCAAGTTTCAGTTATTTCAGACATTGCCACCATGCAGTACTGCTATGGTGGTCTAATTGTGTATATTGAATCAGTCACTGTAACTAGATCAAGAGACTTTATTAGTGTTTCTTGCACATAAATCGTAAACTTCTCTTTCATTCCTATTGAAGATTAGCACTGTTTTTATTTGTTTTGGTTTTGTTTTTTATTCTATTACCTCCTCATGTCCCAGGTAAAATTACTTCAGAAAGATTTGTTGCGGCGATATCAGGAACTGAAGATGTGGACGACAGGTTGCTAGTTTGTGTACTTAGCTGTAATAAATCATTTGCACCTAGCTCTACTTAGGACAAACTAAACTGAGGACTTGGATGGTCACATACATAGTGTTTTTCCTATTAAATTCATGGTATACACCTCCTCTGCTTCAAAATTTTGGGTCACGTGATGGATTTACAAGTTGTAAACTCATAGCTTAGCATCAATCATCTTAGGTGGCAGCAGTGTCTGTTTTACAGAATACCATTTCTTTGATTTGAAAAATACTGAAATTCCATGTTAAGTTCAATGGATGTAACGCACATTACTGAAATCCCATGTTAAGTTCAATGGATGTAACTCACATTACTGAAATTCCATGTTAAGTTCAATGGATGTAACTCACATTACTGAAATTCCATGTTAAGTTCAATGGATGTAACTCACATTACTGAAATCCCATGTTAAGTTCAATGGATGTAACTCACATTACTGAAATTCCATGTTAAGTTCAATGGATGTAACTCACATTACTGAAATTCCATGTTAAGTTCAATGGATGCAACTCACATTGTTAAAAGTATAATGGTTGACACACTGGTGTGATAACTCCCATAACCCCATTTCTATGAATATTTTTAGGCAAGGATATCCATAGAGAGGCTGGCCAAGATGATTTATCATTAAGGCTATTGCTTGTTAAATAACATCAAAATTTTATACAATGGAGAGCTGGTAATTTTAATATGAAAACATTTTTAGTAAGTTCAGAAGCTTAGGGGGAAAATAGAGAGAAAATGAACAAAATATATTTGAAAACCTTTATATGAGCATCTCTCTTTTAAAAATGAAATTAGTTATGGCTGCCAGGAAAATGAAATGAGTATGCTGCAACTTTAATACATCATGTCACCTTTGAATCCCATTGGTATTTAAGATCGTTAACTTTTAATTAGTAAATTCTTTGACATAACTCTTCAGAAAATAGTAGTGGGTATATTCTAGTTCTCAGAAGAAATTATTTTTTACTTCTTACATATATACTTGTGAATAGGACTGTCCTAGAACTCCTGTCACTTGCATAATATGCTGGCTAATGTGGGTATATGCTATTCCATCAAATCATAAAAAAAAGTTTACACCTGGATTTGCTAGCATGTGTTGCATTGGTAGATCTAGGTCTGCAATTGGCATAAGGATGTGTGTTATACCAACAAATACAATATCTAAAAGTCCATGAAGGAGACAGTCTTTTGTATGTGATACATCTACTGTCTGATGACAATCTAGAGCTACTGTTTGTGAAGTGTGGCAGTGATGTCCGTGTCCTTTGATAACTTTATATGTGCACTAACAAGTCAAGGTTAAACTACAAACAGTATAGTCTGGATTTAATTATTTGTCCATAAAGAACATATTAGAATAGACTGAAAATGCAGATACAAGTAACATACAGCCTGATGATTCAAGGGACATAACTGTTTGCAGTTTGTCCTTAACCTTTGAGCATGCAACTTTTATGATTAATGATTCTTGATTTCCAAGCATGCTATTATGATGTAATATAATGTCGACCTGACTTAGCTAATTAACTTTAATCTTTTAATTAGCAGTTATTGGAGTATTGTCAAAATATAGATTTTTTTAATTAAATGAAAGCTAAACATTGGTTATCAGACAAAAATCAGGCTTGTGTGTGTTATCCATCATGAACTATTGTAGAATTAAACAAAATGTATAACCAGACCTGGGCACCCTGGAGCAATTAGAAAAGTCTGCAGGGCAAGTTTAAATGTTGTGTCCTGTTCATACTTATGAAATATCTCAAATTTGATGTACTCTTTTATTTTTGACCAATAGAACATTGAGTCATTTTATGGCCCCAACAGGTCTATCTTCATCGGTTGGATATAGTCTATGTCCTGTTCAATAAGAGAGGTTTTAATTCAGTTAGTGGCAGTGTTTGCCACCAGTTAGATTCTGTGTGTTATTAGTTAACCACAAGTCATAAATATATCAGAAGATTATTGTAACCATGGGAAATGAATAGACCCAACTCAAAACAAATTCGATATAAATCTTCAGTTGTGGCATTAAGTCAGATTGTCTTTATTTTAATTTATTTCCCAAATATTTAGAAATAGTCAGCATTAGATGCATGTGACATTGAATGTTATTCTTGAAATCTTTTTAAAATTTATTGTTCTGAATATCTTGAGCAACAAATTTAATGGATTACACACTTGTGTACCCCGTTTTATTAGCACACCCGTCCATAAGGCCACATTAGCTTATGATATCCTTATGCATCTGTCAAGCATCATCTGTTATGCATCATCTGTCTTGCTATGTCACCATTTGCTATCTTCAGCTTATTATTAAAGCAACTAATTTTAACCAAACTTAGCAGATAAGATCTTGGTATGAAGGGCTTTCAGGTTTGCACAATTACGTCAAATAGTTTTCTAATATGGATGCCATTACTGGAAGAAAAAAGTATATAAACAGCTTTTTTCTCCAAACTAAAGCATAATTGATAAAATTACCATTGCTAAACTTTGACAGAAGACATCCTCACAAAGATTTCTTTAAATTTTTTACAGATTATGCCAATCTGCCATCACAGATGGCCACCATTATTAGAGGTCTTTAAAATTTGCATAGACGATACCAATCTGTTCGAATATGGTTGCCATTACTAAAAGTAGAAAAAAAACTATAAACAGTGTCTCCTGGTACTAGTAGTTGAAAAATTTGAATAACTGCTCAAAATCCACCAAGCTGAATTTGACAAATTGAATGGAAAGCATCTTAGTTTGAAGACCTATCGGATATAATAAAATGGTGCCATACCATCATTAAACACCCACTGTTGAATAGCACTGTTTAAATAGAAAAGGATTTATAAAACTTTATCTCCAACAAGAGTCCCTTGAAGGCAAAAAGAATTTATAGGAATTCAAATATACCATTTCATCTTTTGGACTGCATATTTTTTTTATAGAAATAACAAGATTTTTTAAATTAGCCATTTATGATCAATTGGACATCATTAAAAATCTTTTTTTGAAAAGCATATATAAATACAGTCATACATTCAGGAGGAGTAGTGAGATGTTCATGATGAACATGATGTTAGTTGTAGATTGACGTTATTTATGGTCAACCCTAACTACACACAATAAGAAGTCAAAGTCTTGTGAAAACTCCCATGTTAGTAAAGCGTTCAATTTAGGATGAGTAGCAAAAACATTATTTTCATGACAGCATCCATGATGGCATAGTGGATGTCAGATCGGCACCATTTTCATTTAGGATCAACTAGAAGTGTTGAAAAACTGATGTAGATATCACCATATATCTAGGACGAGCACAAATAAGATGTGCAAGGTAGCTACTGTGGCAGTTATGTTTGATGTTCCGGCAGCACCATTTTTATTAAAGTCCACCTAGATATCATATATAAGGTCTTCTCATGAAAACCCATATCAATATAAGATGGCTCTCAGCATGTGACTGCATTGGACATATGATCAGCGCCATTTTCATTTAGGACCAACTAGAAGTCATGTGAGAAGTGTTATAGTGAAAACCCCATTTTGACGTGACATTCCATTCAGAAGTAATGGCTATAAAGATTTTCAAGTAGGTGACTGTGGCCAAGTGGCACCATTTTTATTTCGGATTAACTAGACATCATGAGAAGTCTTGTGAAATTCCCAGCTCAATATGATTCTCCTTTCAGTATGAGTAGTGATAACAAAAGTTTCAAGATGGATTCCATTATGGCCATATTTTTTGTCTAATCTGTACCATTTCAAATAGAACCAACTAGACATCATGGGAGGTTTTTCATTGAGACTCACTGTTAATATGGTCCTCCATTCAGGAAGAGTAGTGATAACAGGAAATAATAAACAAATGTGTATGTAGTTTCTTGGCAGTTATCCAAGGACTTTGTAGGAGTAGCAACAACAAGCTTTTGCTAATGGACAGACAATGATGATGGACAATAGGTCATCCCAAAAGCTCTTCTGGTATATGACTGTGACCAGAAGAGATCAAAATTACTTAAGAGAATTTGATCAGCTCTGACAGAAAACATCTTGGCATAAAGACCATTTAGTATTAGAAAAATGTTGTTGATGTACCATCAAATGTGGATGAAAGTACAAAATAAAAGTAGGTGAACTCTGAAACAGTCATAGCATATGCAGCCAACAGCACTGGACGGAATTTCTTCAGAAATCATCCTACTCATTCAGATTCCTTGGCTAAGTGCTAATGCATTGGGTGTTTGGCAGATGTCAACCGATTGAGTGATGTGCTATTGCATTGGGTGTTAATGTCAACCAATTGAGTGATGTGCTATTGCATTGGTTGTTTGGCAGATGTCAACCAATTGAGTGATGTACTATTGCATTGGGTGTTTGGCAGATGTCAACCAACTGAGTGATGTGCTATTGCACTGGGTGTTTGGCAGATGTCAATCAAATGAGTGAGCTAGGCCCTATTTTAGGTCATTTGACAGGCCCTATTGGGGCACTTGTTTAAAGATTTTACTGTATGATGAATTATATGAAAATGAAAAATCAGATTTGGTTCATTGTACCAATCTATTAATATGAACTAAACACATTAAAAGTCCACCATTTGTTATGGTCACATTTTTGGACGACTTGTTCAACTGGCTGGGAACTTATTTTGCAGTAGCCACAGGTGAAAGCAAAAGAAAGTACAAGATTGTGTTTTAAATTGCTACTGGTATTTAATAAAATATGTAACAGTATATGTATTACCAAAGCAATGTTCAGTAGCTAAGTTTTATTAACAGCTTCTATAACCCTGCATTTTGTTTCTAGAAAGTAGCTGATTAACCTGCAGTGTTAGTAAGTTTAATACACTCTGCTTCTGTTCTATTAACATACATAAGTGGTATCATGGGTCAATAGATGCTTCATTTGATACATTCATGGATGTGACAAGATTTACTCAACAGAGATCCATCTGAGTTTAGATCAGACTAAAATGTGGTTCTTACCCATCAGCGTCATTTGAAGTACATGCTTTGTATATAATCTCATTATTTGTAGCCAAGATTCAGTCTCTTTAGTAGCCATATCCAGATCCTTAGATCTTTGTATTGTATATGGTTTGAAAACGGACAGAGATAAATTTCAAGTTCTATGTAAAACGGGGTTGTAGATCTCTAGATAGCCATAAGATTTGTAGTATTATGCTGAAGATAGACACAGAATGAAATATCAATAATATTGAGCAGTTAGATAATCAAAATGACGTATACTCTTTTCTACATTTCTTTTTGCATTTGAAATATGGTTATATTTTCAAAAAATCCATTACAAGTGCACAGGAAGTTAACAAAGGATCAAAATGTTAATATTCTGTTCTTGAAACGAAGATACTTTGAAAAAATGCTGAAATTAATAACAATACCAGGAGATTCTTATTTATAACTGTACCACCCAATTCATATTATTAACAATGTTGGCGGATTCATATTAATAATAATACCAAAAGATTCGTATCAATAACTGTACCACCCAATTCATATTAATAACAGTACCACCAAATTTCATATTAATAACAGCACCACCCAATTTATATGAATAACAGTATTACCAGATTCAGATGTAAAACCAGTTGTTTTTTAATTCATACCAGGACAGATAAGTTGATCCAGCTGACCAGGAAACTAGCCTTATTGGACAGTCACAAAGCCAGCATTTATGTATTTATGTTCTAAAGTTTACTTATTTTATTCTTTATAATACAAAAATATCAGTAAGAGACCAAACTATGTGGCTCCTTGAATGCTCTTTATAGACAGACCACTCTACATATGGCACAAATGAAAAAGCTAAAAATTCTAACATTTTTATAATTAACATTTTTTTAGGTCAGTCAATATAACACAGATCTTCATGACAGTTTAAAATCAACATTTTGCCTCACCTAAAGCATTCACTGCCACACTTGCATTGTTTTTGTTTTTTGTTTCTTTCTTGTCTTTTTATACTTATATTCCTGAATTCATATCTTTCTTTGCCTTACAGTGCTTGCATATTTAGCTGCATAAACCAAAGCAGTTGGTCCTTGTATGTGACTAATGGTAGACTCATACCTTAACAAAATATGTTGCATTTTCCTGTAAGATAGACTGATATAATTTGACATGAAACACATATCCAGCAACAAAATGCATTAGAATATGTGTATACTTTTCAATGTAATAATTATAATTCTATAAACAGATTTCAGGCACTAACTGATTTGTGTACAAAGTGCAACTTGTTAACATGTAAACAACTATGTGATACAGTTCAAGTTACTTCTCCCTCTGAGGCTCCTCAAGTGTCTAATATATCAATGTCTTCTTGTAGGTATGTAAATCAGTCTCATATTGAACATTCTCATGTATCCACTACATGTGGTCATGGTACAACAGATGAGTCTTGTATGTAATCTTCTTTATGTGTTGTTGAAATAATCAAGGTGATGAAAAGAAATCTGTCAAGTCTATAAACAATACTTTGCATACTACCTTGTCTGAAAATCAATCCTCTGATCAAACTTGTCACGTGCTTGGACTCCTCAAAAGAGGTCTGCAAGTAATCAACCTCGATATTCAACACATCCTCCCTAAAATGAATGAGATTTAATTAATATTACATTGAACTAGATCAGTCAGTATTCTGGGTCCATATGAAACTTTCTTTTTTGGTGATACTGATTATTTGGCTCTCCAAATGCAGGGGTTCAACTTTGAAAGAAAAGATAGTGAATCCATGGGGGGTGTTCTTCTCCATGTAGACAGTTCCATTAGTTATAACAAATGTCTTGATCTAGAAATTATTGGGGTTGAGATTATCTGGATCGAAGTAACAATTGCCCAATCAAAGCCAATACTCTTATGTTCAGTTTACAGGCCACCTAGTTCCACAGCTGATTGGATTGATAGATTTCAGGTGCAGATTCAAAAAGCATTACTAAAGGAAGATTTAGAAACTTTCATATTAGGTGATTTTAACATTGACGACATGAAAACTCCACCATTAACATGGATAAGTAACTTTGAAACTTATAACTTGACTCAAATAATTAACACCCCGACTAGAATAACAGGTAAACATGCAACTATCATTGATCATGTCTATACTAATAAACCTGAAAAGATAAGTAAAATTAATGTGCCAGTGTAAGCACTGAGTGACCACTACCCAGTCTGTATAACTAGACATGTTCCAAAATCATCTAAAAATGAAATACATTGAAATACAATACAGGGACTTGAAACAGTTTGATGAGGAAAAGTTATTAAATGTTCAAATTTACAAACCCTTCCAATCAGTCTGCAATGTAGCTGAGGTCAACACTGCCTTAGACTAATGGTGTTGGATGTTCAGTGCAGCCTTTAAACAAGCATGCCCCAATTAAAACAAAAAGTGTTAAACACCAATTACACCCAAGTGGATTACCCCTGAGATCAATGAGGCCTTGCACCTAAGAGATAATTTCCACAAGAAAAAATACATGAAAAGTTTTAGAAAGTGTAGGAATAAAACTAAGCACCTGATAGATAAGGCAAAAGATAACTACTATAAACAAGCTATTGATGAAAGTAAGAGTACCAAGACATTGTGGAAGCATCTAAAAGAGCTGAACCCACCCAAGAACAGTTGTCTTCCCCGTCGACTTAAGCAAAGTGATGATATAGCAACATCTGTACAAGACATAGTGGAAATATTCAACAATTTCTTTATAAGCATCTCCAGTAACAGTATTCAGAACCAGGCTAACATCTTAATTGAACTTGATGCTCTTCTGTCATTTATAAGAGCTAAAATTCCTGATGATAATTATTTTTCAATGGATAATGATAGTGAAGCAGATGTTTTTGATATGCTTATAAAAGTGAATATTAATAAATCCTCTGGACTGGATGGGATCGGTCCACAAATTCTTAAAATTGCTGCACCAGTAACAACAAAGTCAGTAATGCGTATCATAAACTTAAGTATAATGAGTGGTAATTTTTCAGAAACATTGAAATGGGCAAAGGTTACACCTATCTTTAAGAAAGGAGAAAAGGAGGATCCAGGGAATTACAGACCAATATCAATTCAACCTTTATTGTCAAAATTATTTGAAAAGCGTGTAGCCATTCAAGTCCATACATTTTCTGAAACATGCTCTCTATTTCATAAAGTGCAATCAGGATTTAGAAAGTACCACTTGTGCCAAACAGAACTTACCACATTAATTGATCTTTGGCTGAAGGAAATGGATAATGGACATATGACTGGGATTGTTTTCCTTGACTTCAAGAAAGCCTTTGATCTTGTTGATCATGAAATTCTGCTGCAAAAGTTGAACTGTTTACAGGTTCAACAATCCTTCTTTAAACTGGTTTAGATCATACTTAATAAAGTTCTCAACAAGTAAGCATTGGCAATATTGGCTTTCAGACTCACACTATTCATTCAGGGGTCCCTCAAGGTTCAGTTTTAGGCCCTCATCTTTTCCTTATCTATATCAATGATCTACCATTAAATAATGAATCCACAAATATGATTTGTTTGGAGGCAATGCAACCTTGTGTACACCTAGTTCTGATACTGAAGTTATCCAAATGAGATTAAACTCAGACCTTATTAGAGTCCTAAACTGGGCACAACAAAATAGGATGGTAATTAATGAAGGTAAAGCAAAGTGTATGATTTTGGGGACATCACAAAAGCTACACAAGTCAGGGAACCCAGAACTATCTCTTGCAATAAATAATCATCCATTAGAAAATGTCAAACATGAAAAGCTTGTAGGTTTGCCCGTAGATAATAATTTACCATGAGATGACCATATTGATAGGCTTTGTAAAACACTGTCATCCAAAATTGCTCTACTCAGCAGAATGAAGAAATATTTACAGTACCTTTGGAAACTCAAAATCTATAACACAAGTCATATATTTTTCCAAGAATGGATTATAGTTCAAATGTGTGGGGAAACTGTGCAAAATCTGTGCTTGACAGGATTTATGAACTCAAAAATGAGCAGCACGCATAATTTTAGATGCATCAATTGATCATCCCTCAAAAGCATTGTTTACAGAACTCTAATGGTTCACAATATATGACAGAATAGATTTTCACAAGGCAGTTATTTTGTATAAATGTCTACATGGAACTGCATCAGTGTATCTTCAGGCCTTATTCAGGCCTTTTTCAACACAATGCCATGGAAACCTAGCACCAAAACCAAGAACAGAGCAATTTAAAAAGAGTTTCCAATACTCTGGTACAGTTCTTTGGAAAAAGCTTCATGTAAAATCTGCTGAAAATATTAGAGTATTTAAGAAGAGATATCATGAGCATGTGTGTTTCTAATAGATAATGGAATTTAGTATTTTAATACTAAACATGTTAAAATACACAGTAATTATTGCTATCTTCATATAACGTGCATTGTTATACTCTCCTTAAGTTAAGAGGGCCTCAAGGGAGAATAGTCCTTGACTGATGTGTCACGCTCGATAAATAAAGCATTATTTTAATTACATATATATATATATATATATATATATATATATATATATATATATATATATCCATCCATCCATTGGTTTTCAAGTGTTTAATTTAAGCCTAATCCTCTTTACATGTTGTGCTTGGAATTACAATATTCTGAGAGAACATATTTAATTTTAAAATTAAGAAGCACTTTTCTTGAAATTAATTTTATTTCCTCATTATCTAGTCATCATTTGCATATAGTGAATCGAATTCCTCATTATCTAGATATCATTTGCAATTAGGTGATCTAGTTTGTCATTATCTAGTCATCATTTGCAATTAGGTAATCTAGTTCCTCATTATCTAGTCATCATTTGCAATTAGGTAATCTAGTTCCTCATTATCTAGTCATCATTTGCAATTAGTCTAGTTCCTCATTATCTAGTCATCATTTGCAGTTAGTCTAGTTCTTCATTATCTAGTCATCATTTGCAATTAGTCAATCAAGTTCCTCATTATCTAGTCATCATTTGCAATTAAGCAATCTATTTCCTCATTACCTAGTCATCATTTTTGATATCATATGTCAATAACTTACTGAAAATGTTGTTGCCTGAAAAACATGGAGACATTTGGTAATATAAATTTCATAACCAAGGATCCCTGGACATGTATGATTTCAAAAGGTTATATGACACATTCACTATAAATCCACTAATTGTGTAGTTGGCAAAGGGAGCCAAGCTGCAAGCAGTTGGTTGCTTGTACTTCTGTCTGGCATCGCAAAATACAAATGGACTTGAGTTATTTTGCCATTATTGGTGACCAGTGTTTTCCTTAGTGAATGGCTAAAGATTTCTTTCTTCTTAAATGCAGTGCATGTCTTACAGCATGTTTCTTGCTTATGACATTCAAGACAACTGTAATCAAACATTCCTTAAATTGAAACGCTTGACTAAGCTAATTTATTTTTAACTATTTATGACACTAACAGAATCAAAACAGGATTGTATAATAGGGACTTTATTAAGAAATGCCTGTCTGGCCATTTAATCATTTGATTTAAGAGCACATCTATGAGAAAGCAGAAAGAGCTTCTATGCTTTTAAATATTTCATTAAATTTGACAAATTTAATAAAATTACTTACTTACTTGAAATATGTATATAAAGAAATGTGTATTTCCTTAAAAGAAAAGTATTCAATGACTGACCATTTTTTTTTTATATTAGTGAATCCTCAACGCATAATATAACTTGTTCCCATTAAAATGTAAAACAAGACAGACAGGTACCATAAAGATAAGACGTAAATACTTGTGCTGTTTGATTACAATTGTGTGTGTATATATATATATATATATATATATATATATATATATATATATATATATATATATATAAGCCTCAGTCTCTGTAAAGAAGATTCAGATATTTGTGTCAGTCTCTATCCTTTTGTAGAAAACTCAGATATATCTGTGTCTGTCCCTATCCTTATATAGAAGACTTGGATATTTGTGTCAGTCTCTGTTCTTGTAAAGAAAATTCAGATATGTGTGGCATTTTATGTCAGTGTAAAGAAGACTCAGATATGTTATTGTTGTTGTTTAGTAAATTTAAAAGAAAACTGGCTACTCAGATAAGTGTATCAGTATGCCAGTCACAGTTCTAACAAAGAAGACTCCTGTCTGTAATGAGTCACTGTTCTACTAAAGAAGACTCATATATGTATGCCAGTCACTGTTCTAGTAAAGAGGATTCATATATATATGCCAGTCACTGTTCTTGTAAAGAAGACTCATATCTATATGGCAGTTACTGTTCTAGTAAAGAAGACTCGTATATGTATGCCAGTCACTGTTCTAGTAAAGAAGACTCAATATCTCTATGCCAGTCACTGTTCTAGTAAAGAAGACTCATGTCTACATGGCAGTTACTGTTCTAGTTAAACGAAGATTCAATATCTCTATGCCAGTCACTTTTCTAAGAAAGAAGACTCATATATGTAATGAGTCACAGTTCTCATAAAGAAGACTGATATCTGCATGGCAGTTACTGTTCTAGTAAAGAAGACTCATCTGTGTATACCAGTCACTGTTCTAATAAAGAAGATTCATATCTGTGTCAGTTAATGTTCAAGTAAAGAAGACTCAATACCTGTATGCCAGTCACTGTTCTAGTAAAGAAGACTCATATCTATATGGCAGTTACTGTTCTAGTGAAGAAGATTCATAAATGTATGGCTGTTACTGTTCTAGTAAAGAAGACTCATATCTGCATGCTAGTCACTTTCTAGTAAAGAAGACTAATTTCTTACTTGCTAATGACTGTTTTAGTAAAGATGACTCAATACCTGTATGCCAGTCACTGTTCTAGTAAAGAAGACTCATATCTTTATGGCATTTACTGTTCTAATAAAGAAGACTCATATGTTATGAGTCACAATTCTCATAAAGAAGACTCATATCTGCATGGCAGTTACTGTTCTAGTAAAGAAGACTCAGTATCTGTATACCATGCAGTCACAGTTCTCATAAAGAAGATTCATATATGGATGCCAGTCACTGTTATAGTAAAGAAGACTCATATCTATATGGCAGTTACTGTTCTAATAAAGAAGATTAATATATGTATGCCAGTCACTGTTGTAGTAAAGAAGACTCATATCTATATGACAGTAACTATTCTAGTAAAGAAGACTCATATCTATATGGCAGTTACTGTTCTAGTGAAGAAAATTCATATATGTATGGCAGTCACTGTTATAGTAGAGAAGACTCATATCTATATGCCAGTCACTGTTATAGTAAAGAAGACTCATATCTATATGGCAGTCACTGTTATAGTAAAGAAGACTCATATCTATATGGCAGTCACTGTTATAGTAAAGAAGACTCATATCTATATGGCAGTCACTGTTATAGTAAAGAAGACTCATATCTATATGGCAGTCACTGTTATAGTAAAGAAGACTCATATCTATATGGCAGTCACTGTTATAGTAAAGAAGACTCATATCTATATGGCAGTCACTGTTATAGTAAAGAAGACTCATATCTATATGCCAGTCACTGTTCTGGTAAAGAAGACTCATATCTATATGGCAGTCACTGTTATAGTAAAGAAGACTTGTATCTATATGGCAGTCACTGTTCTATGTCTCTGCTCTAGGATATCTTTACAGATAAACATGTTGGGGTTTTTTTCAGAATCATTATCAAAGTACCCTTATTTATCTGGTAACATGCAGTTTTACAATAAGCATGATTTTGTAGAATAAGATGTCATTGTAGTTATTGGTGTAGTGTATACATTCAGTGCCATATGTGGAATTTTATCATTGTCCCCTCTTAAGCTGCATGGTGCATGATGCTCAGGAGGGAAAGTCTATAATGGCATGCAAGTTAGTATCTTTTGGAAATATTGCATTCATTTAGCAAAAGATGACATCTTATTAGAATACAAGCATGCTGCCGCCTTCAAGCTTTTATCATAATGCCAAAGGGGACAATAATTTATTGGCATCCAGCCAGTTCTAGTCATTAGTCTAGCAATATTTCTACTTTGAAAAGTACTAGTCAGTCTATTTTCAGCCTCAGACATTAAAATTAGTTTTATTTTTTATCTAAAGGAGACTACAGCCTCGACATCTTAATTAGCATAAATTAAATAAAGTCAAATAAAAGACCATCTCTAAAAATCATCAATATGGAGAAGACCCCCTCACCTTTCTAAACCAATTTCTCATCATCTGTCTTTATATGGCTGTAATATATTTGTTTAAGTGATCTCATTAAGTGTATTTCCTTTTACATTTTAGTCCTAATATCTGGTTAGTCAGGTGTACTTTCTTTCACATTTTAGTCCTAATATCTTGGTAGACATGTGTATTTCCTTTTACATTTTAGTCCTGATATCTTGGTAGACACATGTATTTCCTTTCACATTTTAGTCCTAATATATTGGCAGTCAAGTATATTTCCTTTCACATTTTAGTCCTATTATCTTAGTTGTCATTTCAAGATGCATCGTTGTTCAAGAAATTATTAAACATCACAACTTGCGTCTTTCACTGATTATGTTATAGGGGATAAAAGCAATTACTACACAATTATTTGCTCAATCAATGCAAATATGTATTTCGCTGTGCAACACATGTAGTAAAATAATGGTCCATGATTATTTCTCACTGTTAGTCTCCTACTGTGCATGCATGAACTTAGCATATGTTTCTCCATACAGATTATGTAAACAAAATGGATTTATTGTAATTCAGGTCCACTTTTTAGTTACCTGGTCTAAGGTCAAAAACTTACTGTATGTCCATATATATGTCCTGTATCAATAGCTATGCATCCATCAGCATCGGCAAATAGAAACTTCTTTGAAAAGACTGCTGAACCAATTAGGAACACATTTGAAACAGAACATCCCGATCTAAAGGGGTTTTAAATTGTTATGAATGATAACCAATCCACTGTTTCCAAAAATGGTAATAACCTTTTTAAATGACATCGTGTCAAACTCTGCTCAACAGAATTTGATAAATTTAACAAAAAATATCTTGGCAGGAAGAAACTTCAGTCTTTTAATAAATGATGCTAATCCACATTCAGATTTCTCCACTGCTGCTAAAGAAAAAGACCTATGTTATTAAAGTACACAAACCTTTAATAAAGACTTGATCAAATTTGTGAAGAGAATTAGACTAAACATGACAGCCAGCATCCTGGCATGATGACTCTTAAAGTTTTTACCACTGATGCTGATCCATTACCAGACCTGTCAACTCTTACGATTTTGCCATAAGTCTTACGAAAATTACCCTTAAATTACTAACTTATGGCATACAATCAAAAACTACAGAAAAATGATAGTTACCAAAAAATCCAGATAATCGGTTCATCTGTGGGCGATTTGGATCCAGATTTCATATTAGGATTAGTAAAATAAGTCAGGGAACCAAACTAATTTTACAGCAGCACCCCAGATGCTTTAAACTGCACCTATTTGTTCATGCAAAGCGTCTGCATGATCAAACTGTGTAAATTTTAAAATGGTGCCCAGAAAACAATGCATGTTTAAGACAAAAGGGGAAAAAAGCTTCTAACAAAGTGTTAAAAATCAACACAGAAGAATAAAAAGGAGTATTCAGATTCCTGTGAATAAAAGCTGGAAAGGACACAATTACGTTTATTTAACATCATGTGCCAATTTGAGTATGCCCAAGAATTATGTCAGGTTGAGAGATAGCAACAAGTCATTGAGTTGTATAGGGTTTGGAACTAAAATTTGTGCAACTGTCCTAGTGGTAGATAAAGTCTACGCATACTTTACAAACTTTTCAGTCGAACATAATATTTATCGTTGCTGCATTGAACTTTTAATTATGTTTTCCAGGTTTACAATAATAGTTATTGATATTTTGTTACACCTTACTGAATAATGGTCAATCTTACAGAAAAAATATCAACTGCCTTACTGAGACGGACTCATCAGGGTTGGCAGATCTGAACTACAAGATATTATTACAAATCGGTCTATGGTCGTACACAAAGTAACAGAAAAAAGCAAATTTTATAAAATTCAACAAATATTTTTTCCTAGAATACAAAGTGAAAATTTAAAAAAGAACTTACATTATTGAGAATTAAATCCCAAATAGTCATACAAGTTTTTTCACAAGTCTAAATGTATAAAGTTCCAAGTGAATTCTAGTGGTATTCCAAATAACTACCAATATTGAATGTGCTGATTTACCTCTAGTCTTGAATATGTTGATGTGCCAAAAACCTGAATTATGATGATGTGCTAAATGTCATTTGATTCTATCATGATAATATAATCCAAAAATGTTCTTGTCTGAATTCACTATAATTCCGAATCAATGTTTCAGTCAAAAATATTATAGATGAGTACTTTGTATTTCGAGTGAATAATAAATTGAATGAATAATTCAACCCAGATGAAGTTCTGAACAGAACAATAGGACTGATTATGTCTGAGTTAAATGCAAGAAAGAGCAATTCCTCAAGTAAATAAGATTATAAACCTCTCTAGTTGACCTAGGTTACAATTTTCATTTTCTGAAAGTACTAACTTAATGGAATTTTCTACTCTAGAGCATTCTAAGTTGTCAACAAGACAATGTATATTAAAATTATAATAAAGAACATGGGAAATGTCCGGTACAACAGGCTTATCCATGGGGAATACCAATGTCCTAGACCCATACCCAAATAAATATATTTATCTCCATTGATAATGATCCTAATATTTAACCCACACTCATAGAAAAATATTAACTATTGCATTAATTGTTTACAAAATAAAAGGTACTGGTCAGGTACACAATGAGCTTGATTTTGAACAAGGTCAAGTACAAAATACAGTTATAGATATAATCATGGAGAAAACAAGTATCAAATAATTTAAATTAAATATACATGACAATATGGCCACCATTACTAAAAGAGTTGAATAGAATTTGACCAAATTTGACAATATGTGTTTTTGCATTTAGACTTTTCAAGTTTAGCGCCATTTTTCAGCACATGATATTCTCTGCATGGCACCAAGTATATATGGTGGCACAAGAACCTGGGAAAGACCACAAGCCCAACTCATGGGGAGCTACTGGCAAGCTTTCTCACATGCCATTGAAGGCTGAGACTGAGATTCGAACCCATGAGGAGAGAGGTGAGATGTCAGTGATGTATAAACATTGGACAGCTTGGCCATATATGGAGCCCCATCAGATTTGGACATCAGATATGCCGGTTGTTTAAAAAAAAATCCACATACATGTAAACAACTAAAAAAGCACATAATAAAATATGATGAAACTTGATGGAAAGCATCCTGGCACTAAAACCTTTTCAGTTTATATAAATAATACTGCTCTGAAATCAATATCTGGATGCTATTACTAAAAATGTATAAACCTTTAAATGACATTTCCAAAACTGTTTAATAGAATGTGACCAAACTCAGAAGAAAGCATACTAGTATAAACTACTTTCAGATTTTACAAATGATGTTGATTTGATATCGATATGACCACCATATACTTAAACAGGAAATGTTTTGATGACTTCTCCAAAACTGATGAACAGAAAACGAGATAACTTTACAGAAAGCATCTGAGCCAGAAGACTGTTAAAGTTTATACAAATGGAGACAAATTCTCTGCCGAATATGTTGCCAGTAAAAACTTCTGCTTCAGTATCACTGAATATAAATTTGATTAATCTTGATAGAAAGCATCCTGGCCTAAAGACCTTTCAAATATATAAATATTCTTTTAAAAATCAACTTAATTCGACCAAATTTGACAGTATCCTGGCATAGACAACTTTCAGATATGTACAGCTGATGCCAATTTACTTCATAACTTTATATAAAACAAATTAACAGATTTTGTCCAATTTGAAACAGACAGTCCATGAATAAGGGCCTTTAAGTAATGGTCAAATTATTCTGATTTATGATAAATTATAAATATAGAAAAACTTAAGAAACCATGAAACAGTTTGGGTTTTTTCATAGCATATGCAATTACATGTATCAGCATTTTCAGAAATTTACACAGAAAGCATCCAACTGCCCAAGATTTCTTGGCCAACTGGTCTTTCATTGGACTTTTAGGTCAGGTGAGCAATCTTAGGCCCAGTGGAGCCTTTTGACATGGAATAAATGTATACAAGTTGGTGGTAATTGTTGCTCATGAAACATATTTAAGTGACTATAAGTACTAAAAAAAATTAACAGCCTATACTGGGTCTTCTTATTCACACATGCTTTTTGACAGCCTATACTAGGTCTTCTTTCTAATTCACATGATACAGAAGTCATGATTTTTGACAGCCCATACTGGGTCTTCTTATTCACACATGCTTTTTGACAGCCTATACTGGGTCTTCTTTCTAATTCACATGATGTAGAAGTCATGATTTTTGACAGCCCATACTGGGTCTTCTTTCTAATTCACACAATGTAGAAGTCATTCTTTTTGACAACCTGTATTGGGTCTTCTTATTCACACGATTTAGAAGTCATGATTTTTGACAGTCTATACTGGGTCTTCTTATTCACACAATGTATAAGTCATGCTTTTTGAACAAATCATGCTTTTTGACAGCCTATACTGAGTCTTCTTTCTAATTCACATGATATAGAAGTCATGCTTTTTGACGGCCTATACTGGGTCTTCTTTCTAATTCACATGACACAGAAGTCATGCTTTTTGGCGGCCTATACTGGGTCTTCTTTTTAATTCACATGATATAGAAGTCATGCTTTTTTACAGCTAATACTGGGTCTTCTCTCTAATTCACATGATATAGAAGTCATGCTTTTTGACAGCCTATGCTGGGTCTTCTTTCTAATTCACTTGATATGGAAGTCATGCTTTTTGACAGCCTATGCTGGGTCTTCTTTCTCATTCACATGATACAGAAGTCATGTGATATAGAAGTCATGCTTTTTGACAGCCTATACTGGGTCTTCTTTCTCATTCACATGATATAGAAGTCATGTGATATAGAAGTCATGCTTTTTGACAGCCTCTATTGGGTCTTCTTTCTAATTCACATGATATAGAAGTCATGCTTTTTGACAGCCTATGCTGGGTCTTCTTTCTCATTCACATGATACAGAAGTCATGTGATATAGAAGTCATGCTTTTTAACAGCCTATACTGGGTCTTCTTTCTCATTCACATGATACAGAAGTCATGTGATATAGAAGTCATGCTTTTTGACAGCCTATATTGGGTCTTCTTTCTAATTCACATAATATAGAAGTCATGCTTTTTGACGGCCTATATTGGGTCTTCTTTCTCATTCACATGATATAGAAGTCATGTGATATAGAAGTCATGCTTTTTGACAGCCTATATTGGGTCTTCTTTCTAATTCACATAATATAGAAGTCATGCTTTTTGGTGGCCTATATTGGGTCTTCTTTCTGATTCACATGATATAGAAGTAATTCTTTTTGACAATCTATTCTTGGTCTTCTTTGTTGTTTTAAAACATTTTTTTTAGGCAAGATTTTAGAGCCTGAATCAGAGAGCCTTCTCAGGAACATATTTAGTCATGAATTGAAAGATTTAAATAAAAATCCTTAATTATTGAATTAAAATAGACCTTATTGTGTTGATTGTAGGTATAATTCAACCTTATTTTTAACAGAGGCTAGATAATTATATTTTCAGTTATATTTTTTTCTCTCTAATTGTCTAATAATAAAAATCAATACTTTATGATTCATTAAATTAGATTTCTCCCTAATACCTCATACTACAACAAGATAATAGACCTGTGTCTATGAATGTCAGAATTGTGTCTATGAATGTCAGAATTGTGACTATGAATGTCCTTATTGTAGACCTGTGTCTATGAATGTCAGAATTGTGTCTATGAATGTCAGAATTGTGTCTATGAATGTCAGAATTGTGACTATGAATGTCCTTATTGTAGACCTGTGTCTATGAATGTCAGAATTGTGTCTCTGAATGTCAGAATTGTGTCTATGAATGTCAGAATTGTGTCTCTGAATGTCAGAATTGTGACTATGAATGTCCTTATTGTAGACCTGTGTCTATGAATGTCAGAATTGTGTCTCTGAATGTCAGAATTGTGTCTATGAATGTCAGAATTGTGTCTATGAATGTCAGAATTGTGACTATGAATGTCCTTATTGTAGACCTGTGTCTATGAATGTCAGAATTGTGTCTCTGAATGTCAGAATTGTGTCTATGAATGTCAGAATTGTAGACCTGTGACTATAAAAAAACTTGTGGCTATGAATGTCCTTTTTTAGACCTGTGACTATGACAGTCTTATTCAAGACTTGTGACTATGAATGTCTTTATTCTAGACGTGTGATTTTGAATGTCTTTTTTCTAGATCAGTGATTTTGAATGTCTTTATTCTGGACATGTGTCTGTAAATGTCTATTCTAGACCTGTGGCTATGAATGTCTTTATTCTAGACCTGTGTCTGTGAATGCCTTTATTCTAGACATGTGACTTTGAATGCCTTTATTCTAGACATGTGAGTTTGAATGTCTTTTAGACATGTGACTGAACGTCTTTATTTTAGACATGTGACTGAACGTCTTTATTTTAGACATGTGACTGAATGTCTTTATTTTAGACATGTGACTGAATGTCTTTATTTTAGACATGTCACTGAATGTCTTTATTTTAGACATGTCACTGAATGTCTTTATTCTAGCCCTTTGCTTGTGAATGTCTTTATTCTTGACCTGTGTCATGAATGCCTTTATTCTAGACATGTGACTGAATGTCTTTATTCTAGACCTATGACTATGGATGCCTTTATTCTAGACATGTGACTGAATGTCTTTATTTTAGACCTGTGTCTATGAATGTCTTTATTTTAGACATATGACTAAATGTCTTTATTTTAGGCATGTGACTGAATGTATTTATTCTAGACCTATGACTATGAATGTATTTTAGACCTATCTTTCTTTTTATCAGAAATTTATTTCATAGAAGTGTGTTTGCCTCTGCCTGGGCTAGTCAAAATTGGATATAGTATGAAGTTTCAGCATTCATTTATCTGAATTAGTGCTATTATCCTCTTTTTAAAGTAGACTTTGTAAGTATTGGCTTCAACTAAAGTTGTATAGACCCATTTGGAGATCTTAATCCCTACTCCATTGGAAAACTGTTCCAGTCCTAACATGGAAGAGGGGAGTATATTTGTGTATTTCGTTCATGGTTCACCACTTCTTTTGTAAGTATTTAGCTTGATTACTCAATTTGTCAATAAACACCCCTCAGCCATTCAGTCAATCAACTATTTTGATTTCTGGATAATTGCTAATTGTGAACCATGCCATTGTTGAAAATAATTAAGCCTTAAGGAACTGTCATGATCTTACCAGGATCTAGTACATCCATAGCCATGAAAATCAGGTTTTTCTAAACAGAAATAGTGCAGTACACATAATAGGATATTTTGACTCTAACCAGGGCACATATAATAGATGGACAGGGTATTTAGATTCTAACCAGGGCACATAATAGGTGGGCATGGTATTTTGACTTAACAATTGCTTATAATAGATGGACAGGGTATTTAGACTCAAACCAGGGCACCTAATAGATGGGCAGGGTATTAAGACTCTAACAATGGCAGATAATAGATTGGCAGAGTATTTAGACTCAAACCAGGGCACATAATAGATGGGCAGGGTATTTAGACTCTAACCAGGGCACAAAATAGATGGGCAGGGTATTTAGACTCTAACCAGGGCACCTAATAGATGGATAGGGTATAATTACTCTAACCAGGGCACATAATAGATGGGCAGGGTATTTAGTCTCTAAACGGGGCACATAATAGATCGGCATGGTATTTAGACTCTAACCAGTGAACATAATAGATGGGCAGGGTATTTAGACTCTGACCAGGACACATTATAGATGGGCATGGTATTTAGACTCTAACAATGGCACATAATATTATTATAGGTTATTTTAAAAGGAGCTAAATTGCTTTGCATTACTAAAGAGTTTCATTATAAAATATATACCGGTTGAAATTGGAAAAGTGTACGTGCACTACAACAGGAAAACCACACAAAAAATGCTGTCAATCACAAGAAAGAAAGAAGAAATAGAAGCTCCACAATTTGTGCATCATAATGGCAGGAGGCATGATCGAAGGCAAGATATTGACAAGGCAATAAACCGGGGTACACCATGGGTTTTACTTTGCCTGGAGAATGTTCTAACATGGTGGCTAAACCTGTTTACATCATTGGTTCATTTTGCTTGGGGATAGTATTAACAAAGGGATAAAGCTGCTACATGGGTTTATTTTGCCTGGGGAAAATATTAACAAGGTGGATAAACCTAGCTACAGCATGGGTTCATACAGAGTTCTTGCTTTTCTATTTTTGTTGGCTTGTATTCAGTATGCATGGTGAAAGGAAGTAGATTAGTTTGGTAGTTTTTCTATCTTTGCAGTTTTTAGATGCTCATAGATGGTAGCTTGGATTGGAAACTTTTAAATTGCATCTATGCTTTGTATCATATTTAAATGATTGGATATGTGTATTTTTGTATATGAAAATGTAATTAACTATTAATATTCATGAATATTTTATATCAATTGAATTCCTGATAAATCAATAATCTTATGAGAAAGGAGATGATGTTAACTTCAAATAATTCTTTATTTTAACCTTAACTTGTGATTTTTTTCTGTTAAAAATACCTCAGTATCATGAAGAGTTTAAAAATTTGAGATCATTAAAAGTAGTTTCTTTTTACATATACACATCATTATTCAGCTGTTAAGGAACATATCAGTAGTCAGACATTTTGTGAATTCAGCACAAATGCAAATTCAGGTTGATGCTGATTAATTTGTATGAGAAACTTCAATGGATGTTGAAACATTTTTAATGTCAATGGTTGAATGGATTAAGTTGGTATGCTGTTTTACCCAATACAGGTCGTTCAAAGCAAAGCAGTAATTTGTTTAGCACTAAAGTTCAAGGTCATTCTGGTCTGACTTAAACATGGACTAAGCTCATGCTGACATAATGCAGACTTGGACAAACGTTATAGTAAGTAGAGTTTTAGGTTACTTACATGCAGGTTGCATTAAGATTTTCTCAATATGATAATCTAATCATCACTGATCATTTCAAGCAGTCAAGGACCATTTACTACATCAGGCCTCGTGTCATGGTCAAGAAACCATTGTGTACATCAGGCCCCATAGTCATGGTCAGGGAACTATAATATTACATCAATCATGTCATGGTAAGGGAACAGTTTAGTTTACTATATCATTCTTCATGTCATGGTAAGGGAACAATTTAGTTTACTATATCATTCTTCATGTCATGGTAAGGGAACAATTTAGTTTACTATACATGTATCATTGTTCATGTCATGGAAAGGGAACAATTTAGTTTACTATACATGTATCATTCTTCATGTCATGGAAAGGGAACAATTTACTACGTCAGGTCCCATGTCATGGTCAAGAAACAATTGTGTACATCAGGCCTCATTGTCATGGTCAGGGAACCATTTACTACATCAGGACCATGTCATGGTCAGGAAACCATTGTGTACATTAGGCCTCATTGTCATGGTCAGGGAACCATTTACTACATCAGGACCATGTCGTGGTCAGGAAACCATTGTGTACATCAGGCCTGATTGTCATGGTCAGGGAACCATTTACTACATCAGGACCATGTCATGGTCAGGAAACCATTGTGCGCATCAGGTACTATGTGATGGTAAGGAAACCAATTACTTCATCATGTTTATGGTCAGGAAACCATCATGCCCAGTGTTTCCAAAAAAAGATTATAAATCACACACTCAGGCTCAAATCAAAGAAATCATATCATTCTGTAACTTGAATTTAGATAAGGACAGTTTTATAGAATTGTCTGAAATAAAATTAATGTACATACATACTTATACTTCCTTTACTAGTAAGGACATAGTTGTGTACTCAAGTTTGGTAATAATTATTGAATTTGAACTTGATTACGTGCCTAAAAGGTTTGAAAATAAGAGACAGGGCCTCAGTATTCACAAAACTCCTCACCTTCCCAAATTCAAAATTTCCTTTAACATACATTTTTTATTTCTTAAATTGTTAATTTATTTGATTTGATTGCACAATCAGGTTGAGGCATTTAATGAGTATATGAGGTCAGGAATAGAAAATAGACTACGAAATCCTCCTTAAGAATCAAGAGTTTGAAGAGTCACATTTCAAAAATTGACATAAATATTACATTTATAATAAATAATGAAAAATTAGCAAATTCAGGATTTCCATATATTGCCAGGTGTGGAGATGAAACATGTTTTAAGAGGTGTAATGCTGTGATTACAATGCCTGCTCATAAGACATATGGTGTTTTATGATGAGGTGTAGTGCTGTGATTACAATGCCTACTCATAAGACATATGGCATTTTATGATGAGATGTAATGCTGTGATTACAGTGCCTACTCATAAGACATATGGCATTTTATGATGAGGTGTAATGCTGTGTTTACTATGCCTGCTCAGAAGACATATGGCATTTTATGATGAGGTGTAATGCTGTGATAGCAATGCCTACTCAGAAGACATATGGCATTTTATGATGAGGTGTAGTGCTGTGATTACAATGCCTTAACTCATAAGACATATTGTATTTTATGATGAGGTGTAATGCCGTGATTACAGTGCCTACTCATAAGACATATGGCATTTTATGATGAGGTGTAATGCTGTGTTTACTATGCCTGCTCAGAAGACATGGCATTTTATGATGAGGTGTAATGCTGTGATTACAGTGCCTACTCATAAGACATATGGCATTTTATGATGAGGTGTAATGCTGTGATTGCAATGCCTACTCAGAAGACATATGGCATTTTATGATGAGGTGTAATGCTGTGATTACAGTGCCTACTCATGAGACATATGGCATTTTATGATGAGGTTTAATGCTGTGATTACAATGCCTACTCATAAGACATATGGCATTTTATGATGAGGTGTAATGCTGTGATTACAATGCCTACTCATAAGACATGGCACTTTATGATGAGGTGTAATGCTGTGATTACAATGCCTACTCATAAGACATATGGCATTTTATGATGAGGAGTAATGCTGTGATTACAGTGCATGCTCATAAGACATATGGCATTTTATGATGAGGTTTAATGCTGTGTTTGTAGTGTCTACTCATAAGAATATGCATTTTATAATGAGGTATAATGTTGTGATTACTACACTATGCCTACTCATAAGACATATGCCATTTTATGATGAGGTTTTATGTTGTGATTGTAGTGCCTACTCATAAGACATATGGCATTTTTGAGGAGGTTTAATGCTGCATTTGTAGTGTCTACTCATAAGAATATGGCATTTTATGATGATGTGTAATGTTGTGATTGTAGTGCCTACTCATGAGACATATGGCATTTTTGAGGAGGTTTATGCTGTGACAGTTGTGATGCCTCATAAGAGGTATGCAATTTATGATGAGGTTTAATGCTGATACTTTAGTGCCATATTGTGAGATGACACTGTAAGAATATCTCAAAACTTTGAACTTTGATTTCAAAGATGCATGAATCAGTTACATGCATGTGTTTCCTAATTATAGAAACCAAATAAAATTGTTTCCATTTTGTAAAATTTGAAAAAAATTTTTAAGAGCAACAAAAATCCCACTTAAACTAAAGTAAGGACATTGTTATACACTTATGTTTGATAATACATTTTTAGTTTTTGAACTTGAGCTTGAGTATGTGCCCAGATGGTTTGAAAATATGAGGTAGTACCCAAATATTCACAAACTCCACAACTTTACCAAAACTCATCTTTGTCAAAAGTTTTTTTTCTCATAAATTGTTACTTGTCAATTTGAGTGTGCACTTTTGAAGTGTTTGATGAGTTATAATGAGGTCAGGAATATAAATTAAAGGAATTATATGTATTTATGTACAAAACTTTATTAAAAGTTTGTATCATCAGTCTTGATTTTCTTGACACATATTTGACTAGCAAATTTCATCAGCAAATACAGATATTGGAGGAAAATGGATCAGTGCAATTAATTTGTACATGAATGCAAATTATATCTTTTAAATGTATATGGAAGGCTTCATGGATAGAAAAAGCCCAGGACAACTAATGCCAAGCAATCATTTTTTCCAATGGCTAAGTCTGGTTGGACAACACCAAAATATTTTTTAAAAGGGATAATGCTAAAATTATAAGATAGCGTATATACTTTCCATTGACAGACATTTGATTTTTTAAATTGGCCCTTGTGTTACCTATTTATACAGGATGGATTATCATTAGTCAGCATTACCAACCCACTGAGTGTGTGTATGTGAATTGTGTGATTATTTTTTAATTGATCTCAAGTAGATTAGATACATATTTTTGACTTGTGTGACACTTTCAATTAGCAGGACATTTGACTGATAACAGTTACAAGGATGTGTGCAATTATGATCGCAAATATGTTTATGTTGATTTGTAAGACATTTTCTGCTAGCAGGACTAGTGAAGTGTTGTTTGCAGTTAACAGTAACTTTTGTTGATTAAGATCAGAAATGAATTACCTACTTTGTAAACTTGTAACACATTTTGCATTGGCAGGACTGATGATAATTTTATTAGTAATGCCAGATATTTATAATTGGAACTGGTGTTATTCCTTAATGTGGAGACTAATGTTGGGCATTTAATTACTAACATCAGAGACCAGTTAAAAGATGTGTTATTTCATCAGTCTTTTTTCCAGGATATGTAATTTTCACAAATATCCAATAAATTGAATGCTCCCCTCCCCTTAAGAGTGAGGAAGCAGATGAAAAGTGTGCAGCCTGTTTGTCATAACGTAATAACAATAGTAACATTCATCACTAATACCAAAACTTAACTGATCAGGTAAATACTTGACTACCGGGTATATATACTGAGAAGCATATATTGAGTAACCTTTTGCAACAGGGCATTGAAGCACTTTCATTGATATCTAGCTATTGAAAGCATTTTACCAACTGCACTTAGGTTATACTATGGTGGACATGCCGTATGTAGTATTTGGTGGTAAAGTCTCTGCATTTACATGCAGTTCTCGATATTCTATGGTAATGTCTCTACTGTTACCTGCAGTTCTCAGTATTCTATGGTAATGTCTCTACTGTTACCTGCAGTTCTCAGTATTCTATGGTAATGTCTCTACTGTTACCTGCAGTTCTCAGTATTCTATGGTAATGTCTCTACTGTTACCTGCAGTTCTCAGTATTCTGTGGTAACATCTCTGCTGTTACTTTCATTTTTCAGTATTCTTTGTTAATGTCTGCTGTTACATGCAGTCTTTGGTATTTGGTGGTAATATATCTGATGTTACCTGCAGTTTCTGGTATTCTGTGGTAATGTCTCTGCTGTTATCTGCAGTTTTTTGTATTCTGTGGTAATGTCTCTGCTGTTGCATGCAGTTTTCAGTAATTTGTAGTAATGTGCCTGTTGTTACCTGCAGTTCTTAAATGCATGTGACATTTTGTCATTGTCATCTCACACAAATCACTGCTACTCTACCAATAATCAAGCTAAGCTAGTCTAAATTTTATCTCTGTTTATTAAAGCTATTTTTCACAAACATGTTTGTTGTAGTTGTTTGGTTTTGGGGGGTTTAACAACATTTATAACACATGATAGGCTTGACATGGTGGACCCCAGGAGGAACAACTGACCCATAGGAAGCTACTGGCAAGATTTTCTTGCTAATCCCAGATTAGTCCAGTTGAGACTTAAACTCACACAGGTGAGATGTGCACATGATCTGTAAAGTCAAGCACTTTAGACCACTTGGTCATCTGGTACCTCATTTTCTTGAAGAATATAAGGGGTATGTTTATAGATTCTGATCTCATATGAATACTGACCCCATACAGAATGTACATTCCTCCATAAAAAATGTGCATCCCCCCTTATAAAAGTGTACATTCCCCACCCACCCCCACATAAAAAAGTAATTCCATCTTAAAAAATATACATCCCCTTTTAAAAATGGACATCTGGACCCCTTATAAAATTGTATATTCCCCCTTATAAAAATTTACATCCCCTATAAAAATGTACATCTCCCCTATAAAAATGTACATCCTGCTTATAAAAATGTACTGTACATCTCCCCTTATAAAAATATACATCCCCCTTTAAAAATGTACATCTCCTCTATAAAAATGTACATATCCCTTATAAAGATCTTAAATCATGCATCATACACCCAGTACAATGTATATATATATATGTCTCAAAGCAGGTTGCCGAGGGATAACCAATGGGCTAGAAAAAAAGTAAAAACAAACCAAAAACTGTCTACCCTTGGGCTTGAATTCAGTATTTTATCTTTTCCCATTCTTGCAGTCCTAATGTAATTAAAGAGGGTAGTTTTCTTTTTTTTAATTACAAAATTGTAACTCCATCACTATCATAATATACACAAATGTCTGTATGTAAAGTGTAAAGAATAAGTGTTCAAAACAATATACCATAGTCCCTGACTATAACACACATTATAGTGTCATTTCTCATATTATAAATGTAGTGATTGCCCTGAATTCCATTTTGTAGATGACCTGCTTTTGATTTGAAAGCTACCTCAGTATAATATAGTGTCCTTGCATTTGTGCACTTTGCACTTTACTTGACTTGAGTAGTATTAAGTTACAGCTGTATAACAACCTCTGTATAGAGTGACCTCTCTTACAGTTACACACAGTACAGTTTATGTGTAAGTGTGTGTGTTTTGGATTTTTAGCGTAGCTTTAACTACTTTTCGGTCCTTATCGTGATATCTAGCAATGTGGTGTTATGCAGCAGACATGTAGCATGATGTCCCACCCAGGCACATTATCCTGACACCAGGCTGACCCTTCCTAACTCTAACCTCTTAATGCTGAGCACCTAGCGAGGCAGCAGTTGGTACCATATCTGTAAGTGTTTGCTATGATTCGGCCTGGGCTCAAACCACAACCTTCCTCATCCGAGGCAGATGCTCAAACCACTAGGCCACCAGAGCTAAGTCTCAGTACATTTTATATGGCTGACTTGAATTGCATTCAAGTGAGGAATAACTGTATACTTCTTAAATTGTAACTATAATTAAGCTACCCAGTATAGAACAAACTAACTTACAATTGTACACAGTACACTTTATATGCTGACTTGAATTGCATTCTAGTGAGGAATAACTGTATACATCTTAAATTGAAAGTGTATAATTAAGCTACCCAGTATAGAACAAACTAACTTACAATTGTACACAGTACACTTTATATGCTGACTTGAATTGCTTTATACAGAGGTATAATATTATAAGTTATTACAGAGTATTTGAGGTCATAATGAGCCACATTTTCTAATCTCTCTGCAAACTATTTTGTGAACAATTTAGAAGCCTGTCAGTTATTTTCTTGTGACTTAGAACAAAACAAGTACTATAAGGAATATGAAGAAACCCACAGATGGGGTACTTAGATCAGGTAAGATGGTAAAACCCACAGATGGGGCCCTTAGATTAGGTAAGATGGTAAAACTAGACTCCTCTGTATGTCAATACTTTAATTGTAGCCTAGATTTAATTCTATGTGATGTTAAAACAGCTCTAATATTTCCATTAATCCTGACAATCTTTATACTATCTTGATAATATGGAGCAATCAAGGAATATATATATATATGTGTATATATATATATATATGTGTGTGTGTGTGTATATATATATATATATATATATATATATATATATATATATATATATATATATATATATGTGTGTGTGTGTGTGTGTGTATATATATATATATATATATATATATATATATATATATATATATATATGATCACTACAGCAAGTTTTTCAATATTAATACTGATTATTTAGAAACATTTTCCTTATTACATGCTGTATATCCAAAGTATTAATTTGTTTGAACATTTATCTATTCCAATATTTGTATGGCCCTAATTTGAGTTCATATAATCAAGGTTGTTACTCAGTTTGGAAGACAAATGTATGTTCTCAACTGTCATCCAGTCAAATACAGGGGTAGGTGAAAGTTATTTTCTTAGGTGTTCCAGTATAAAATGTGTGGTTGTTTTGCATAAATTTGACATGTTTCTTTGTTTTTACGTTGAAAGTAGGCTGTTTTGACTTATTGGACAAGGCAGGTTATGCCTCCTACCATAAGAACAGTAGACAGTTCCCAGAGTGTACTGCTACACCTGGTTTCATCTGGAAGTCCTCTCAGGTGGATCAGGTGGCATGAAGGCAGATGACGAGATCTGTTTGGACAGTGCAGATTGTCATCTCAAGTATAAAAGAAACTGAAGTTCATCCATTGCATCCAGACTTTTCTCTAGAGATCTCGCATTGTTATAACACTGGATTCCAACAGGCCTGGATGAGAAAGTGACTTTGTGCAACTTTCCCTCACTTAAATCCAACTCACACACACATTATTCCCTATCTCAGCAGATACCATCAGATATTGTAGTAATGGTCATCAGCATAGCCACAGGTGTGGATAAACAGAGCTGTAGCTGCAGCCCTGCACAGGTGGCTCAGGGCACAGGGGTACCTTTTACTGGACTGAAGTACAAGTATTAGTGGAACTCAGTAGCTCCCTGGGTAACTGAATAACCATATTTAGGATCACGCTGCTCACCTCTGTAACATGAGGAAAGGGCTTGAAAAGATTCCCTATATGGTGCATGCTTTATGTCAAGATACTATGATGATGGGGATATCACCTTAGTGGTAAAAAGATTGAACAAGAAGTCAAAGGTGATGCCACCCTCTAGCATTACCTGAAATGTGCACACACTGATGGACACAGTACATCAGCATATAGACCCGAGAGAAGAACAATTCTGGTTGGTAGAGATTCAGCCAGATTCACATCCAAATAGTGGCCTTGATTAAAACTTGCTAAGCTGAGGAAGGATGATTCACTGAAATAGGAGCCGGCGACACCATCTGAGTGGCCAGCTAAAGAAGAGGGATGTAAAGCTGATGTTGGGTTTGCAGTCATATCACAGTAGGTTCACAATCTCCCAAAGGACATGAATGATATTCTAATTAATGCATATGAGACTCCCACTGTCTTGAAAATAATATGCAGTTATCATTAGCATCTATTCACCCACCATGACCAACCCAGATGAGATCAGGAACAAATTTTATGAAGACCTGGAGTCTCTTATTGTAGAAGTACCACAAGTAGGCAAGCTCTTCATCCTTGGTGACTTCATTGCTACAGTTGTCACAGATTATCAGACATGGCAAGGCATCATCAACAAAAATAGTTTTGGGCAATGCTACAGCAATGAAATCTTGCTGAGAAATGAGCTGAACACAACCTATTAATCATTCAAAAGATTCTGCCTACAGACTGCATCAAAATGTTTTGGATATACCCATGCTTTGGCATCTTATTGACTATATCACCCTTAGGAGAAGAGACACACAGAATGTCTGAGTGATGAGGCCATGAGAAGTGCAGAATGCTGGACTGACCACAGACACATTGTCTCCAAGCTCAGTTCCCAAATTTAACCTAGCAGATGACCACAAGGCAAAGTAGTGCCCAGAATACTCGCTGTAAATTGAAACAGAAGAGTGTGAAACAATCATTTGTTGAAAAACTGTGGAGCCAGCTAGGAACAATTTGTGTTAACTCTAAGAATTTCAAGGGAAACTGGGCATCCTTCATAGATTCTGCCTACTTGGCTGCAGCCAAAACTCTCAGTCCCACTAAACATAAACATCAACTCAAGATGGGTTTGATGCAAGTAATGCTGCCATATGGAGACTGCTGACTGAGAAATGTCAGCTGCATAATGTCTGTTTCAAAGACAGCACTTCATGATCCAAGAAGGCAGCCTTGAACAACAAGAGCACTGTCCAATGCAAACTCAGAAGATACAAGATTCATGTTTGAACAACAGGGCAGATAAGATTTAGTCCTATACAGACTCTAAACAAAATGATTGTAATACTCTGAAGACAACTTATGGGCCTCCATCATCAAGAAAATGTCTAATGTTGAACCCTGATGGAACTACAATACTTAGTGACAAAGAAAAGATTCTTACAAATATGAGCAGAACACTACAACAAAATTTTCAATTAGCAATCATCTGTCAGTGGGGATGCAGTTTACTGACTGACCCAACTGGAAATCAACAAATCTGTTGCTGATCCTCCAGTACTGATTGAAACTTAGAAAGTTATTGACATATTGTCAAATAGCAAAGCACCAGGAGTTGATGCTATACCAGCAGAAGTCTACAAAGCCAGAAGTTTTCATCAGGCACAGAAACTGATGGAACTCTTCCAGTGGATGTGGAATTGTACCTTAGGAGTGCAAGGATGGATCCACTGTCCACTTTTACAAGTGGAAAGGTAACAGGCAATCAGGGTATCTCCTTGTTGTCAATAACTGGTAGAATCCTTATCAGAATCTGTTGAATCACCTTGTGCATTACTCGGATCAAGTACTTCTCCCTGGGAGTCAGTGTGGATTCAGGTAGGGACAAAGGACCACATACATGGTGTTTGCAACTCATCAACTCCAAGAAAAGTGCCAGGAACAGAACTCCACCTTTTACACAATGTCCATTGACCTGATGAAGCCTTTGACACAGTAAGTGATGGAATCACCAAACCAATCACCAATGGTTTGGTGATTCCATGATGGCATGTTTGCTTTCATCATGCATAATGGTTAGACATCTGAATCATTCCCAGTCACAGGACCAATGGTAAGCCTTTCATTGCGTGGTTAATGTTACTGGACGTGAATGTGACACATTTGCTGATGACTATTTCCTGAATGTCAGATCTGAGTCTGACATGCAACAGAGTATGGATCATTTCTCATCTTTTTCTCACAATCAGTATCAAAAAGACAGAGATGATACACCAACCAGCACAAGGAAGCCGAACACAGCGTGTACCATCAGAGTGAATGGCCATGCCCTCCAGACAGTGGACTATTTCACCTACTTGAGCAGCATGCTTCAGCATTGATGAAAAAAACAATACCAGAATTGCCGAAGCATGCATTGCCTTTGACCTACTATGCACAGATATGTGGGAGCACAGAGACATAATCCTGCAAACAAAACTGAAGGTCAACAAAGCTACTGTGTTGCCAACACAGCTGCATGCTTGCGACACCTGGATGGTGTACAGAAGCCATGCCAAGAAGCTGAACCACTTTCACATGGGCTGCCTGACAAAAGTGATTAGGGTAAGATGGCAGGACGAATATTTCAAGCATTGAGGTTCTCACATTGGCAAATATTCCAAGCATCCACACTTTGCTGATGAAATCACAGTTGACAATGGCAGGCCACATCACCAGCTTGTCAGATGAGTGACTGCCACAGAAGATCTTCTTTGGTGATCTTAATGGAAGGTCAGAAAAAACACTTCAAAACCTCCCTCAAGTCATCATCGACACAATTCAACACTGTCCCTGAGTCTTGGGAAGATCTTGCACAGTATTGTTCCACCTGGCACAATCTCATCCATGCTGGTGTTCTAGACTATGAGCTGAGGAGAATTGCAGAGAGAGTGCAGAAACATGAGTAGCAACTGCATCACATCTCTTTTGGTCAAGCAGCCCCAAGTGGTATATCCTGTCCAGTGCCACTGACAGCAGAGAGCACAAATTGGCCTAATCAGCCACTCATGTGCTTATAGAGTACAAACCAGTTAGGGATGTCATGGTCCTCTTTGAACTCAAAAGACAAATGACAATATTTTGACTGGAAAAGGGGGTTGGGGTTGGCTTAAATTCCTGATTATTTTCTAGATCTTACTCTGCAATTGATTTAATTACAATTCTAATTAGAATCCAATGTAGAATTGCTTGCAAGTTTGGTATACCATGATTACAATTGACTAATTCAGCTAGTTACCATTTCTATCATAATAAAATGGATCTTTCATTCTTTACATAACAGACTAATTTCAAAATTATCAGCCTTACTAAGTTACTTATTAGTGCTAACTTTTCAGGACTTTTTCTCTGGCTTAGGTTACTAGTAACTTGGCACCATAGGAAATGTTGCAGTAGATGTACTTGAAAGACATTCCAAATTAGTCAGCCACTTAATGTAGTAGATACCATTAAAAGAGTTCTCACCTCTTCAATACAAAGTTAAACGTTACAGTTATGAATGGCAATGTGACTAATTTAGATCAAGAACACTAGTACCCTAAGATACGGTATAGTCTGTTCAATTGCCTAATCATCTAAATGTTTGCATTTCTGGTCGGAGTTAATCTGGATGCCAGTCTCAATGGCTTTAATACCACATCAGACCATGTATGTTGTCAGTGAGTCACAGCCGTGTTTACAGCACATAGATGATAATAGAAAATTGGTATTAAGGAAAGTTCACCTTGTAGAAAAGAGCAAATCTACCACTGTGCTTACAGCATATAGATAATAGAAAATTGGTATTAAGGAAAGTTCACCTTGTAGAAAAGAGCAAATCTACCGATTCCTTTTTCATAGCCATAAAAGATACAAAGGACAACATAAGAAGCAAAAACACAAGTACTATGCACAGTCTATATTGTGTTTGCTTTAGATATGTACATTTGAATGGAAAATATAGGTTCACAATGTTGAGTGTTGTTACTTATTATTTTAATCCTGACAGATTTCACTAGGCTTGCAACATTTCATCAAACCTTTCATTATTTATAACAAAAATCATATTCTGCCATGTGTATGAATACAACCCATAGACTTCTAGAAATCAAAGTGAACTTTTGTTCTAAGTTCTTTTGCTTTTACTAACAGTCATTAGTACAAAAAATTTCTATAAAAATAACACAAATTGTAAACAAAAATGTACTGATCTTACTGTATTATATTTGATGTACATATTTTAATGGTACTGAGTTTTCCCTGAAATATTTTTTCTTTACGTCAACAGTAATCAGGATTTTTTGTAATTCAAACATTTTTCAGAAGTATATTGAAAATTCAGTCAGCTGCAGTGAGTTTTATAATTTACACTTCTGCACATTTTTTCTTTCTGACTAGCAATCAGACAAAAACAAACAATTATTACCCAATATATTCAAATGGATATGAATTATATTTATGAAAGTTAAGATAATTTATTATGATTATAAGATAATTTACTATGACTATAAGATAATTTATTATGATTATAAGATAATTTACTAAGATGAGGTGAAATTAAAGTCATTGTATGATATTATTATATATTTGATAATCAGATAATTATTTTTAGATAAATTTAATGAAACAGTTATTCACATTATCGTAATATTACCAAATATATTTTGTCAATTTGTCAAATATGATTTTACCAAATATATGTCATCTCTGGAGTCAATACTTATGTAGGATAATGGGGTTATGTCATCTCTAGAGTCATTATATAAGCAGGGGACTGGGGATATGTCATATCTAGAGTCAATACATTAGGAGGGGACTGGGGATATGTCATCTCTAAAGTCATTACATAAGCAAGGGACTTAGGATATGTCATCTCTAGAGTCATTACATAAGCAGGAGATATGTCATCTCTAGAGTCATTACCTTAGCAGGGGACTGGGGATATGTCATTTTAAGAGTCATTGTGTAAGAGAGGATTGGGGTATATGTCATATCTAGAGTCATTACATAAGCAGGGGACTGGGGATATGTCATCTCTGGAGTCATTACATTAGCAGGGGACTGGGGATATGTCATATCTAGAGTCATTACATAAGCAGGGGACTGGGGATATGTCATCTCTAGAGTCGTTACATTAGCAGGGAATGGGGATATGTCATCTCTAGAGTCATCACATAAACAGGGGACTGGGGGTATGTCATCTCTAGAAACATTACATAAGCAGGAGACTGGGGATATGTCATCTCTAGAGTCATCACATAAGCAGGAGACTGGGGATATGTCATATCTAGAGTCATTACATAAGCAGGGGACTGGTGATATGTCATATCTAGAGTCATTACATTAGCAGGGGACTGGGAATATGTCATATCTAGAGTCATTACATTAGCAGGGGACTTGGAATATGTCATCTCTTGAGTAAATACATAAGAAGGGATTGGGGTATATGTCATTTCTAGAGGAGTCGTACATAAGCAGGGGACTGGGGATATGTCATCTCTAGAGTCATTACCTTAGCAGGGGACTGGGTATATGTAATTTCAAGAGTCATTGTGTAAGAGAAGATTGGGGTATATGTCATATCTAGAGTCATTACATTAGCAGGGGACTGGGGATATGTCATCTCTAGAGTCATTACATTAGCAGTGGACTGGGGATACGTCATATCTAGAGTCATTACATAAGCAGGGGACTGGGGATATGTCATCTCTAGAGTCATTACATTAGCAGGGGACTGGGGTATGTCATATCTAGAGCAATTACATAAGCAGGGGACTGGGGATATGTCATACTTAGAGTCATTACATTAGCAGGGGACTGGGAATATGTCATCTCTTGAGTAAATACATAAGAAGGGATTGGGGTATATGTCATTTCTCGAGGAGTCATTGCATAAGCAGGGGACTGGGGATATGTCATCTCTAGAGTCATTACATTAGCAGGAGACTCAGGATATGTCATTGTAAATGAGCTAATACATAAGCAGGATACTTAGGTATGTTATTTTTGGATGAGTCATATATGAGCCAATACATAAGCAGGGGACTGGGGGATATGTTATCTCAAGATGAATTATCAAATATTTTATGATATTTGGTCCATTAAATTAATTTAATGACTGTTTTAATGTATGCATCAAAGTCATAAACATGAAAGTAAATTTAAAAGATTGTGAATTCAGTTAAGATTCTTTTTGATTTTGCAGTCATTGTATGCATGGAGATTGTGATTTACAGTATGTGGTCAGTGAATGCCAGTAGATGAAACGAAATGGAATGATTGATGTTTTAAGACGGTCAGAAAAGGATGTACAGTTGTAATAATGCTTTTAGTTGCCTTTTTGTAGGCTGAAGCTTTACACCGAGAGTTGACAAGCAAGAGGAGAACATTAGAATACAGATTCAAGGCCTTCATTGGAGATATGCCAACAAACTACCATAGCAAGGCAGCTGCCAACCATCATTGAAAAAACCATTGTGGCCGAAATAGTTAAAGGATCAAATTCTGGATTCTTTTCTTCCAGATTCTTAATTAAAGACCCATAATTGAAAACTGGATTCCTTTCTTCCAGATCCTTAAGTAGAGACCCTGAATCAAAAACTTAAAAAATGTACTAAAAGTATTAAATTGTTACTTTTTAAAATGAAGTAAATTTTGTTGTAATATGAATATTCTATTTTTGATATTCAAGTATGTTCCCTTTTATTACCAAGAATGCTCGAGTCTGCATTCAGTAAATCTTTTATCTCCAGACTGGATTGCAGTATTGTCCATTAAATTGGTACAATGCAAAATTCCTTCATGGTACCTTGTAACTTAAAGACTGTATTGTTTCTCAAATCCAGGTTAACAAATAAGATTGAATTACCTTGCAACATAAGTTTTATATACAGCCATTCAGACAAATGGATAATGAAATGATATAAAAAAATTACATATCTACCTCCACTAATCAGCCAATCTATGTTAATAGTAATCTGTAAGACAAAAATCTGACATCAAACTTAAAAGATTTTTTTACTCATATCAACATTATGAAAGTGAATTTGTAAATTTAGAAATGATAAATCTACCTACAAAATGAATAGGGTCTTTCTTATCAAGTAAAGAGTTTCATTTCATATTATATTACATTTCTAAGTGTGCCCCAGCTGCAATAGTTTTTCATGTTAGTCATTAGATGAAATTAATATATTATCATTTCATAAAAAATAATCTTTTGTCTATTCTTTGGTACATAAGATTTTAGAATTTTGTCATGTTTTTTTTAAAAGAAGAAACTTTTTTCTTTATTTACTTTTATATCTGAAAAAAATAATTAAAAAGTACCAAGACAGTAGCAAACCAATGCAGTGTTATGTAAGCTTTAAGCACAATTTAGATTCATTCCTATTCATTCTAATTTGATAGGTAAGAAAGGGTAGATTACATTAAGTACCATGATATACATGTAAATGTGTGTTATAGAATCAAGTTTACATATTAAATTAATTCCTTGTTATTCCATTTCATTTATAAAATGAATCTAGTCTGTCAAATAATATGATATGTCATTGTATGCTTAGTAATGTATCATGGCATTAAGTGAGCAGTGTGTGGACTTATTCCCTATCCTGTTCTTTGTTTTTCCACAATAAAATATGTTTGAATAGTGTACAACATTTTTTAGTAAATCACAAGAATTTCACATATTTTGCAATTCATTCTAAACCATAGCTTATGCAGAACTTTGACATAACTTTGACACAAGTAACCTTTACTCAAAATCTGTTATGCTCATATGCAAGACAGTAATCTAAAAATCTCCATGAACTGCAAATGCAAATCATCCATATTACATGATTATTCATATCATCTTGAAAGCTTAGATCTTATATTGCTAATACAATAGATATCATATTATCATCTTTTGAAATAATACCAACTTAAAATGAAACAATTAGTTTTTTTGTCAGCTGCTTACTCCTTGATTTAGACAATAATAGTTTTCTATTATTTTAGGGAGGTAAATGGTGGTTATACTTTTGTATAAAAATGAAATTTTGAATGAAAGTTTAAGTATGCATCAAGGGAGATAACCTTTTATTGTCCTCAATTCCTGTCATTTGACTATTACCATAGTACTGAAACTTGGTTAAATGCATACTAACACAGTACTGGTTAAATAATCAAAAGATGGAATTTGTCTTCAGCACTGCATCACATTGAAAGTTGGGACATTACAATAGCATTACAAGGAAATTTTGGACATTAACAATAGCATCGCAAGGAAAGTAAGTTCCTTACAGTAGCATCACAAGGAAAATCAGGACATTACAAAAGCACCACAATGGAATTAGTGCTTTTTAGCACTTCAGCACAAAAGTGGCTGTGTAGTGGCAACAGAAAGTTTTTTCCACAAAAGTAAAAGTGAATTGCACAAAAATTAGGATAATAAAGTCTCTCAAGTAAATCTTTAACTAAGCACAGCAAGGTAAACTTTAAAATGTAAAGATGTAACATTTCTGTAAAATGTTTATAAAATAACAGATAAAGGTAAAAAATGTAAGATCTCTAAAATGTGATTACATCACACAGAAAACTGGGACATTACAATAGCATCACAAAGAAAACTATAGCATCACAAAAGAAAAGTTGAGACATTGCAATAGCATCACAAGGAAATGTGGGACATTACAATAGCATCACAAAAAAGGCTAAGAAATTACAATAGCACCACAAAGAAAGCTAGGACATTACAATAGCATCACAAAGAAAGCTGGGACATTACAATAGCATCACAAAGAAAGCTGGGACATTACAATAGCACCACAAAGAAAGCTGGGACATTACAATAGCATCTCAAAGAAAGCTGGGACATTACAATAACATCACAAAGAAAGCTGGGACATTACAATAGCATCACAAGGAAAGTTGGGACACTTCAGTAGCATCACAGCTTCTAATAATACAATGAATTTTACTACCTCAAATTTTGACATATACAACCAATCAGAAAGCTTTGCATTTGCCAGTGTACTAGAATTCTTTGTCAAATAATATGACCTTGCATTCATTATTTAATCGTAACACAAATGAAATAATTGAAGGTACGGTTTACAGTACACCAGGGTTACTTTACTCTTTGCAGTAGATGCTTTGCTTCTCAGTCGCTAATGACAAGGTACGGCACATTCTCACTATAAGGCCCTACATTGTAATGAAGTTCCTGTTATAAGGCAAGTGTGGTCTGCATTCCATTTTATTATGTATTTAAATGTAAATATTAATTTATTTCATTATAAGGCAGTCTCACCATAAGACAGTAGACTCCATGTCTTCTGTGGACAGCATTATGATGAGGGGGTAATGTATCATATACACTATTATAATGCAATGTCTCTATAAGGTAATATACTTCATGGGTCACATGCATAGCATAATAATGAGAGAGTACTGTATTTCTGACAGAAAACTAATATTGCCATGGGATTTTTGCCACATCTTGTTATATCTGGTCAGTCCTAAATGAAAATAATGCCACTTACACATCCAATATGGCTGCCACAGAAACCATCTTGAAAATCTTGTCCATACTCTTTATAGGATTGTCATATCAACACATTTTTTAACTTAACAATATTTTGTGATGTCTAGTTGGTCTTCAGTGCAAATGGTGCTGTACAGACAACCAATAACCAATATTGCTGCCACAGTGGCCATCCACTGCTCCGATGGCCTAGTGGTTAGAGCATTTGCCTCGGATGTGAGAGGTCATGGGTTCAGTCCCCAGAAGAGTCATACAAAAGACTTACAAAAATGATACTAACAGCTGCCTCTCTTGGCGCTCAGCATTAAGAGGTTAGTGTTAGGATTGGTCAGCGTGGTGTCAAGATAATGAGACTGGATGGGATATCATGCTACATGTCTGCAGCATGATGCCCCAGTGCTAGACATCACTATAAAGTGCCACACTTCAGACTTCGTAGCGATATGACTAATTTTTTTAAAAACTACCTTAAAAATCCAAGTCAAACACACACACAGTGGCCATCTTGTACTCTAGTTATCACTATTTCATCAGAAAAAATAGTTATATCAGAATGGGGTTTGCCCTGAAAAACTTCTTGTGAGACCTGCTGTCAGTAAATGAAAACGGTGCTGATCTAACTTCCAATGTAGCAGCCATGATAGCCATCTTGAACATCTTGCTGTAACTACTTCTTCTAGATGGCTGTGCATATTGACATTGTGCTGTCACAAAAAGACATGGTGTCTATCTAGTCCTAAACAGAATTGGCCCCAATTTGAAATCTAATATGGCCACCATGACAGCCATCTGGAAACTTTTATTATGGTGATCCTTCAAAATGAAAGTTCACATAAACATGAGGTTTCCACCAGAAGACTTCTTATGGTACCTTGTTGAACCTAATGAAGTTGATGCTAATCTGTTATTCAGTATATCCTCCACAACAGTTGATTTAAAACATCTTGTTATAACTAAAAAACATCAGGGATGGTTTCAACACTCGTCATTGAGAAGGAACAAATGGTCCTATCTTGAATTCCAAAACATTCTTTAGGCCATTTGAGTGTCATCCCCTTTTGAGGGACTCTTGTTGTAAGAGTTGTTGTCCAGTTTGACTCCCAGCAATAGGACAAAATTTTGCTAATGTGATGTCTCTTGATATTTCCTGTTTAATAAATGACATGGTCATCAAATGCTGTGGTGATCAGATGCTGTGGTCATCAAATGCTCTGGTCATCATAACAAAATATACATGGTCACTATTTATTGTACGACCAATCATTTTTGGAAGATCTATTAACTCTCAGTACACTTTCCGTAAAGTGGTGAGCATTATGTAATGCTGCTGTAATGTTGTCGTTCCATCTGTTAACAGTTCTTTTTCTGTACAGTACACTTGAGTTGTCCAATCTTGGCAGTTGCCAAGGTTTGTGGATTGTTTGTTCCTAGGGCAAAAAAAAAGAAACTAATTGACTTTGCAATTAAAATGGTTAAGGTCACTGCGAATAAAAAAGAAATGGTTTCCTCACAATAGCCCAAGTCCTCCACTATCTAAAGTTACAAAACTTTTTAGATAGCTTTCATTTGCTGTAAGAAGAACCACATTGACACAGGAGTAAAAATGACAAAGGTTAAGGACATTGAGCCCAAAAGAATAAAATGGGTTCTGCACAATAACACGCTACTTCACGTATCTGGACCAAACTACATGTATGTGGATGGCTTGCACTTAGGTAATGGAATAAGCCTGTTGAGTTTAGGATGAAAAAGCGAAATGTCAAGGCAAATGTGACAGAAATATGGGTCCTACACAAAAATGTTTTTAATGACCATGTACCTTCACAAAACCTTCCAGTTGATTTAAAGATTTGGTAAAGATTTGGCCATAGTTTGTGGTGGGCTTTTTCTTCAGGTATGGAAGAAGGTAATTGATTTTGGGGTCTAAGGGTCAAGGTAGTTGAGGCTCAATGAAAAATTATCTTTTGCGCTATAGCTTATGTTCTCGATTTAGTTTCTTCACCAAATTTTGTGAATAGCTTGCACATTGTATGATAAGGAAACCACAGATTCTTGGGTATTATGGTCAGCAGTTATGTAATAAGTCTGATAATAAAAGGATGTTTTTGTGCACTTTAAATTTTGTTCAGAACTACATAACATGACCAAAGGTGAGGTCCTTGGGACAACTCAGTCATTTATCTCCGAAGTCAACGAAAGTGCTTACATTGATCACCATTAAACACATGATGGGCATGTGTCATTCACAACACCCTTGTTTGCATATAGACACCGGATGAGCATATAATATGTCTTTCACAACACCCTTGTTTAAATAATGACAAATATCCATTGTGGGCAGTACAGCTTTGATGTGAGAAAGAAGAAGGTTTATTTATGTAAGGAAATGGTTTACCATTCCTCTCATTTCTTTTAACTTTGAATATTTTGTATTTTCTGTGTTAAATGTGAGTATGTTTCTCCACATTTGTTTTATTTATTAAACTTTTTTTTACTGGTAGCGCTATTGTACAGAGTAAAAATAAAAATTTACTTACTGATTTTTAGGATTTGTTATTTGAAGAATTCGATTAATATGTATATCGATCAATGGGAGAAAAAAAATTATTTTTGGCTTGGAGGGATCCTTTTAAACCTATTACCTGCTGTCTATTCTTCTCTTCTAAGAATTATTTGAGTTTCTAACAATAGGCATTTTGCTATATTGAGATGTTTTGGTCTTGAAATAGTCAGGTTAACTAAAGGAAGAAAAGTGTATTTTATTTCAAGACTAAATGTGTAGACTCAGAATGGTTACCTCCCTTGAGATAGTTTGGCAGCTTTTGTTTAGAAAATGCTAACAGTATATTATTTCAGTAGGAAATGCTCATAAAAGGTAATTGCTTAAATATTTTGTGTCAGTATTATGGAAATATTTTAATAAGTTCTAAGTTGACAAATAAAAAACTTAAAACATTTGAATCAGATTACATGTATTTGGGGGAATATTGGAATTTGCTAATAATCGTCAAAGAGGAACATGATCAGGATTTTCAAAAATTGAAATCTAAGACTCTCAACCTGGAAAAAAGTCCCAAAGTAAAAAATTGTAGTCCCAGTCCTAAAATTAGGATTACCGTTATTTAGCTGGGAAAGTGACAGAGGTACAGTCATAGATTGTACTGCACAAAAGTAAACAATGAATTGGCCAGCACACTTATTTAGTCTAGGTTATTAATAAACTGATCTACATAAATGGGGTTCCAGTTAAATAGGCCCAAACTATTAGAAGAATTCACCTTTTAAGCAAAGAGCTAAGTTGGCTAACAGTAAAAACTTTGCTATCAAAGTTACTGTTGACCTACTTCCCCCCAAAAGACGTATTTGTAGCATCGATGACAATGATAGATAAGTCATTTTTAGTCATTTCTTCATTATATGAGCCACACTATGAACCATGCAAAAAATTATCATTAGATGAGCCACATGTGTCTTCATGTGATGTAATCTTCCATTAAATATTTTTTTAATTTGTGTAACTTTTGGGGTGCATCCTATTGTGCCATATTAAAATTACAAAGCAAACAGACAAGATTGGAACTATTTTTGTTTTTACATCATAGCATTTATATCCAGGTGAGGGAGGGGTCTTAGTGCATGAATAACTAAAAAAAATTGTATATATATTTGGTGACAGATTTGGGCCCATGATTTTTGGTTTACAAGAATAAGGTAGCACTGTGAAATTATTGTATCCAGATCTTGCCCTCATTTACCTTAACTTTTTGCTCATAGAATTTTAGTGTTCACCTGTCACTTGTCTTACACTTTTGTATAAAATTCAAGTGGAAATTAGACACTGTTCTTTGTATAAAATTCAAGTGGAAATTAGACACTGTTCTTTGTTTAAAATTCAAGTGGAAATTGGATGATATTCTTTCAGAATGTAAATATTGGTTTTCATGTTAAGTAATTGACATGTACTGGTAGTGTGTATTGCTCCTTTGGACTCCCATTCAGTGTTTTTGATGCATCCACCTCAAAGAAAATATATATTTTATGCCTGTTGTGGCATGCCAGAGAGTCCTTAATATCACACAATTTATGTTCATTCCTTTCATCCAGTTTAATGTACCATATACTGTAATCAGAACCCTGCAGATCATCGTTCTTATAATCCATTGTCATCAGACTAATAGCATGCTGCTACATGCTTACGTTTTTCTTTTCGGGGGAGCGGGGTCATAACTGGAAGAAGATTACTTACTAGAGAAATAAGATTTTAGAACTAATGATCGGTGTTCAGAAACTAAAATAAATGATCAAAGTGCAGAAGCTGTTGTGAGAGACAGTTGAATTTGATTCTAGCAAACAAGTATACAAATAAATATATATTAAAGAAGTTTATATAGATGGTGCAGCAGACTTTATAAACTGTATTAATTCATCCCAGAAAGTTACAATACTTGTCAATTGTTTTATTAATTATATTCTGATTAATAACTTGTTACTTTTAACAGAATGAAAGACTCAAAAAGAATGGTTGATGTAACGTGTGCCTATTTCATTACCCTATGATATCTTTATATTGTTGATATTTTTCATAGCTTGCCATTTTAACTTTTGAAACCTGTTCACCATATTACAAATTTAGTATCAAAATATCATATACTATTACATGATTCTGATGAGAGTCCCTTTTCAATTGGCTGAGATGGTGTCATGTGATGTGACACAATTTACAATATTGCACTGTCATGTCATCATAACATTGTAGCATCATTTATTTAAAATGGCATTTCATCTATACTTAAACAAGTAACATTTTTAACAAACTGCATTAAATCATGTAATAAAATAATTATATACCTTTGTTTCAGCTAATATGAAGTTTTGTAAACCGTTAAACTTATCATATTGACCTCTGATTCATGTTGGTCATTATGAGGTTTTATGAACCTGTAAACTTATCATATTGACCTCTGATTCATGTTGGTCATTATGAGGTTTTATGAACCAGCAAACTTATCATATTGACCTCTGATTCATGTTGGTCATTATGAGGTTTTATGAACCTGTAAATTGTCATATTGACCTCTGATTCATGCTGGTCATTATGAGGTTTTATGAACCTGTAAATTGTCATATTGACCTCTGATTCATGTTGGTCATTATGAGGTTTTATGAACCTGTAAACTTATATTGACCTCTGATTCATGTTGGTCATTCTTAGGTTTTATGAACAAGTAAACTTATCATATTGACCTCTGATTCATGTTGGTCATTATGAGGTTTTATGAACCTGTAAACTTATCATATTGACCTCTGATTCATGTTGGTCATTATGAGGTTTTATGAACCTGTAAATTGTCATATTGACCTCTGATTCATGTTGGTCATTATGAGGTTTTATGAACCAGTAAACTTATCATATTGACCTCTGATTCATGTTGGTCATTATGAGGTTTATGAACCTGTAAACTTATCATATTGACCTCTGATTTATGTTGGTCATTATGAGGTTTATGAACCTGTAAAATTATCATATTGACCTCTGATTCATGTTGGTCATTATGAGGTTTATGGATTTAGAAAAATTTATACAGAATTCACCTCAGCAATTAATGGTCAAAATTTGTATAATGTTATTTTCATTCCCAGATAAATTCCAAGATTTTTAAATGATATGAAGAATTCCTGCATCATAGAATTGAATAATAAAATCCTTAGAACCTGATTGTGTTCTTGGTTTTAACATTTTTTAAAATGATTGGATGAAGGGTTCACTGCTTCAGGGGTACCTAGAACAACTTATACAGTATATAACACTCACCAGATGAGATGTTAGTGTCAATGGCTGATTTGATCAGAATGTTAGTCTAGGAGGAATGTTTTTGAATCCAAGCGCCAATGGGATTGAACCCACACAGCTGTGGTGCATTGTATTTCTATGTCATCCAAAAAGAAATCATCACAATAATCACAAAAAATAATAACTACCCATGAATCTTATTGACTTTTATGGCTGCAAATAACAGAAATATAATAGGCTTGCATGGCTGCATGTAACAAAAATATAGTCTTGCATGGCTGCAAATAACAGAAATATAATAGGCTTACATGGTTGCAAGTAACATGACTATCACAGTTTTGCATGGCTGCAAATTACAGAAATATCAGTCTTTCATGGCTGCAAGTAACAGGAATATCACCAGTCTTGCATAGCTGCAAAGTTAACAGAAATTTGATTATTGAAATTTTCTCTTTCTCAGAACATAAATATCTTAGATATCTTAGAGTTTTAAATTTTTGGCAATATCACACTGCCTTCATCAATGACTACTGTCCATCGCATGACTTATAATGGTCACATGACACGAGGAGACTGGTGCAGATGGATGGTAACTGAAACCCCTTGTTCCTGTTTAGTATTGGCTTCCAATGTTGTATTTCAGTTGCCTCCTTCACCTTTCTTTTCCATGTGTTGTTCTCGGATGTTAAGACCTTGGTTTGATTGAGAATGATGGAATGTCCCATATTGTTACAATGTTCATTATTAACAATGACTCTCTTCTGATGTGTTCTTCATTCATTGTTTCTAACACTGTCTGTTTCACCAGTGTAGTCTTTCTCACAATCACTACATTTGATATGATAAACCACACTAAATTTTTTTAATTTTCTGTTTTGTCCTTCACACGTTTAAATTGTGCTTAAAGAGTTGTATGTGTTTTGATATATATTAATCCCCATGTTGTCTGAATACTCTAGCTAGGACTTCTGATATGTTGTGGATGTAGGGAATACAGATGTTGGTTTAGGCCATTACTAGTTTTATTGTGTTTTTTCTTCTTAGGAATTTTGACAATTTTGAAAATCTACTCTGGACAGCCATTTACACATAGTGCAGCTTTCACATGCTCTACTTCTTTAGTTCGGTCTGTCTCATAAGTGACCAGTGATTTAGCTCGGTGCAGTAAGATTCTCACTACTGACCTTTTGTATTCCAGATGATGATTGGAAAAGAATGTTATGGTACTGGTCAGTGTGGGTTGGTGTTCTATAAATGACTTTAGTTGATTCATCTTCAATTTTGATAAGCATGAATTATCCTCATCAAGGAAGCAGCCTTTTCAGAAATATAGTTTTACATGGCTGCAGGTAACAGAAATACCATAGGCTTCCAAGGCTGCAGGTAACAGAAATACCATAGACTTCCAAGGCTGCAGGTAACAGAAATACCATAGGCTTCCAAGGCTGCATGGAACAGAAATGTCATAGTCTTTCACAACTGCCAGTAACAGAAATGTCAGGCTTGCACAGATGCAAGTAACAGAAATATCATAGTCTGGCATGGCTGCAAGTAACAGAACTATCATAGGCTTGTAAGTAGCAGAAATATTGTAGCCTTGCATGGCTGCAAGTAACAGAAATATTATAGTCTTGCATCACTGCAAGTGACAAAAATATCACAGTCTTGCATGGCTGCAAGCAATACTGATATAATTGACTATTTACTAGTGTAACACTTATATCCTGTAAGTATCGTGCATTTATAATGAACTGTGAGGTGGCAAGCGGGATGGTTCCCTGTCCCTCTGATACCATTATACAGGGGTAATTTTTAAAAAGAATCTCTTAAAACCATGTCTACGTTGTGTAGCTTTGCCATGGTACAAATGGTTTCATGAGATAAGTCGAGGATCATTTTTAATAATGCTATTAACAGTTATGTTTCCTTAACATAAAATAAATTTTTGTCCTAGATCTCCTTCTATGCTAATATTGGCATTGTCAAATTATGATTTACTGGCAGGAAGTAATACGGATTCACAATTTCTTGGTGAATATGATTCATATTTCCTCCATCATCACAAGAAATTTTGACAGAATCCATATTGAAATGAATTATTCCCAGCAAAGGAGCTGTGGTGCTTCCCAGTACATTGTACTCGGTGATAACAGAATAAAGAAACATCACATTCTATCATCTGTTCCGATAAAACCGCCCCTCACCGAGGACGATATTGATTTGTGTCCATATCGTCAATCAGTGTCAATACAGATTTTGGGGTTGATTTATCAGACTAAAAATATATGTGAAAAATCAGTTTTTATTGTTGATGACCTTGGATGGAATAAGAACTATGTTTCCACCAAGAACAGAAAACAAACTGGGAGGAATTGTGATGGACAGTTTTTTGCCATTGGAAATATCCAATTTGAAACAATGACTAGGTTGATACTACTGAATCAGCACATTTCAATGAAGTTTTTTTGGCTTGTGATTTGCCAAACTGATTGTTGCATATTGTTGAAATAATTTCGAAGAGATGTCAAGCATTAACAATATCCTACAGGAAGTCTCGTACATTAGATACTCAATCTGGAATTAGCTGGCACTGGTGTTTCTTCTTTTTATTTGTTCATTTCATAAAAGTCAGGATCATTTTGGCTTAGTATCCTTGGATTTGTTCTTCTTTTTGTGGGTTTAATGCCATTTTTCAGAACAATATAGGCTTTACATGACAGCCAGGATATCCTGATGGAGGATAAAAACAGAACAATCAACCCACGGCTAGCAATGTTTCTCATATTCCAATGTTGACAGAGCTTAAGACTCAAACCCATGCCAACAGTGGTAAGATGGCATTGATCAGTAAAGACAAATGCCACCCAGTGTTCACTTCTTGGATTTCTTTACTAGGTATGTTTGCGACGGATGTGGTTTAATATGTAATTGTTATGACTCAAACTTAAGTAACAAAACAGAAGCAAAACCAACAAGTTTTATAAAACTTAAACAATTTAATTATAAAAATTATAAATGAAAAAAGTGAGAGCAACTTACAGGTCTTTATAAAGGTCTTTGAAAGTCCTCGATGAATAAAATGTTCCTTATAGATTTCAGTTCCAGAAATGTATTGGTCCCAAAAGAACCATGACATGTCAAGATAGCTTTGTCCAGAATTCCTTCGAACAATTTATAACAGTTCCAGAATAATATTATAGCCCAAATAATGAGCACTTTTTATTCCCACTAAACAGTCCAAACAAACAAAACATGTCTGCAGACTTAAAACGGGAACACATTAAATGTGAATGACTCCACGTGACAACATATACTACTCATTTTGCATTGAATTGGGCCTATTCACATTACCTAGTGCAGCCAATGGGAAGTTACATCCCATCAGTCACTGAGAAATTGACCTTACGCCAGAAGGTAGATCGCTCCGCCTACCGAACACGTGACTTGACAACGTCTTAACCTCCGACAAACATTATGTGAAAATGGTGGGTGTGATAACATTAAAAGATATACCAGATGATATTGGTGAGCAATATTTGCCATATGAAACAACATTGAGACAGCGACAGAAAGCGAGAGCATTTATCCATCGCTTGCACTTCTCTAAGTTACGTCGGTATGCGGAGAACTCGCCCCCACGTATCTGGAGAAGTCGCCCCAGAGTGGTTAACACAATTAAGTCATCTTTTGCGTGATTCATATATATATATATATATATATATATATATATATATATATATACACGCGATCACAAAAGAGATATTAACTAAATTTAAGCAATATCATAGTAATATTTATAAGGACGAAATTAAGCCTGTATATAATCTAATGAATGACGACAGTATAGTGATTAAAAAGGATGATAAGTCAAACACTATTATTATTGTGAATCAAGATGATTATGTTAAAGAAGTTGAACGTCAATTAGAAATTAAATAAAAAAATTCAACATGCATTAATGAGATCGCTAAAAATAATAATTCCGTATGTGAGGAATTTGATACTTTCCCTCTTAACATACGTACACCTCAAAAATAATAATTACGTATATGAGGAATTTGATACTTTCCCTCTTAACATACGTACACATCAATTCTACATATTACCCAGAACTCATACAAATCCTGACCATAATTTACCTTTAAATTTTCCAGGATGACCCATTATATCAGGTTGTAATTCATATACTGAAAACCTATCCAAATTTATTGATAGTGTTTTACAACCTTTAATGAAATCACTTCCTTCATACATTAAAGATACAACTACTTTCATTAAAAAGTCGAAGTCTATTCCACATCTATCTGATAATTTCAATCCTGGTATCATTAGGTGTAACATCACTATATACCAACATTCCGCATGCAGATGGTTTTGAAGCGTGCAAATATGTTCTTGACAGCAATCCTAATAATAGCACACTATCTAGCGAAGATATTTGTAAAATAATAAAAATTTATCTTGGAACATAATTATTTTCAATTTAATAATACGAATTGCATAGAGATAATGGGTATTAATATGGCTCATATATACTCTTCCCTTTCATGGGTGAATTAGAAAAGGATTTTATTCAAAACGAAAAGTTTAATTTATCTCTTTGGTTCAGATTTTTAGATGACATATTAATGATCTGGAAGCATTCAACTGAAGAACTGAAAAAAATGATTGATCGCCTAAATCATTTTCACCCGACGATTAAATTTACTTATACTGCATCTAGTACGCGAGTTTCATTTTTAGATGTAAATGTAATAAAAAAATATTGATAACACTATCTCTACAAATATTATTAAAATGCATCTAATGATTTGAAAAGGGACAGATAACACTTATTTTTCGTTAAGTACAGAAGCGGAGTTGATCAAATGGAAAAGTTGAAAAATTGCAAATTTTATAAATTTAATAAGTTATTAAGTTGAAGAAAAACAACAATAAATAAAACCTTAACAATGTGGCTATATCTCAGAATTACTATATATGATCCTTGGGGCGACTTCTCCGAACCGTTGCGAAATTTGTAAATATATACAATAGCCAAGTCGACATCGACAGAAGCAGCTTGTCGGAGGAAAATGGCGGACGTAAACAGTGCCTGGAGGTGTGTATAATAGCGCTCGCTGATTGGTCAATCGAGCAGAATGATTGACAACTGGCGATAGGTCAATTACGGCATAGGCGTCATTTTAAGTCTTATTATTAAGATAATTATTAATAACTGACAACACATACATAAACATCTATTTATAAATCCTGTGCAATTTGCGTTCTTAACAAAGCCATGTCACATGCACAAATTTATAACAAAAGATATTCTATACAGTTTACAATCATGAATCAAAATTACAACCAATAAATAAAATCATGTACCTGGAGTTAAAAAAAATAGATATACATAGCACAATAATATTCAAAATCTCAGTGAGAGGAGCGACTTCTACCAGATGTGATGAGAACACACATCCACAGAACTGTCTTTTGGTTATTTTAAATAAAATTGAATATTCATAGTTACATAGCTTTTCTCTCCCAAAAGTCACTCAATGGGAAAGGAAAATGATTTTCCAATGGTACTTAGTAAGGCTTCCGTTGTTACTGCTGTCAGATTGGGAAGAATATAGTCAATACAGCTGCTGAGTAAAATGTTCACAGTAGCATATCAAATCGTTGCAATTTCAAATTTCCAATCTCTCTTCCGGTGGCACAATACAATAAAAATGCTTGACAGAAAACGTTTAATCGATCTTGAGGAATATGTTATCAATACCACACCCACTGTGGATTTTTATCTAGTTCGTGAAGGGATGGTGTCAGACAAAGGAATGCATTGTGTATCGGCAGGTTCGTGACCTCAATGTTCTTTTTGTAGTTGATGACTTAAGGAGCTGCAATCCAATAATCCAAACAGGTCAAATATCCTTTACCAATATGCTTTCACTTCTTGGATATGATTGTTACGACTGTATGATCTTAAACTAACAGAAAAAGCGGAAACTGACAAGTTTCGTAACATTTAACAAATAATTGATTTCCCTAGAATACAAAGTGAAAATTTAAAAGAGACCTATTTGTGAAATAAGTTCCAAATAGTACTAAATATTACAAGTCAAAGATGTAGTGTTCCGAATGAATTTCAGGGATGTTCAGAATAAATGATAATTTTTAATGTGCTGATGTGCCCATAGCAATATGTGCTGATGTGCCAACAGTCTGGATGTATCACAATGATATAATCTAAAGTATCCTTAAATGAATTCACGATAATCAAAAAATAGTGAATTAGTCCAAAAGGATCAATGAGCACTGTGTAATTGCAAATACTAATTTAAATAAATCCTCAAAAATAATAACTGAAAACAACTAAAAGACCGATTCATCTAGACATATGTTAAAATAGGAATACATAATTATGATGCACTTCTGCGTGTGAAGCCTAGTCAAATGAAATTTGTTTGCAATCAAGATAAAACGGTGCCGATAAGAAACTAAAAGAAAGTTAGTTTCAGCATCGTACTGTATGGCTCAGACACACACACACACACACACACACACACACACTCACGTAGAGAACTGTTAGCGCAAATCCATGCGAGCGACTTCTATGACCACTTGAGCGAGCCTGAATCAATTTCCTTCACTTCTATCACAAAACCAAGAGAGTCCAGATTCAATGCAAACGAAATTTCTTCGTCCCCTAAAATTATTATTACATTTGAGAGACACAAAAACGCATTTCCAGAAAATTAAGAATTAAGGCTTACACTTACACCGCGAGATGTAAAGAGTTCAAGCAGTGTGTAAAACTTAATCAAGTTCGTAACCAAGATGAAACGATTAAATTTTTAAAAGGAGAAAGCAGTCACCAAGCGACAATGTCGATCCATGTCACACAATATTTTTCAAAATGTGTTGGTAGATGTTTGTGCTAGCTATCTTGAAGATGATACGATTGTTTCATATCCAACACCATTTGCATTCACTGCAGAGTGAGACTGAGAGGCTGAGAGAGGGGGGACGGGGTGATAGATCTGACAGGACTGTAGAACAAACAAGACCAGCGAAGAAAGCAATTTGTTTGGTACATCATGAGAGTATATATTACAATTTAGTACAAAACAAAACGACTCCAATAAAAATACAGAACGATGACATGCATCTAGACGGTGAAATTAAACGTGTTATGTCAATGGTAGATATGTCTTTGTATGTAATGTTCATATTAAATTTTGGTACAAACGCTATATGTGTACGAGAAAGCTAACAAACATATGCGCACTTGCGCACGCACACACACACGTGTTACTGCATTGGGCGGTACTTTAGTCTGGAGACTAATTTTTTGAAAGATGGATAGACAGAATTAGCATTACATTGTATAGAGAGAGAGAGAGAAAGAAAGAATAGAAAAGACGGAAACGTAGGAACTCGTTTTTGGTTCTGTTCTTTTCTGAGGTATTTTAGTACAAAGATATTTGAGTTTCTTAAGACAACCATGCATTCTATGTGAGAAATGTTCGTTGTTTTCATTCAGCCATCAATTTCATAGAAAGGTAGTTTAAATTTATTTTCGTCTGACTAACAGTAACATTTGTTGTATATCCCAAATTTAAGAGAAGTCATGTTTCGTATTTTTTTTTTTTTTCAGCATACGCTACAAACAATGACGCAAAGTTTTCCACAAAACTACGGAGAGCACCAAAACACGCTATTGTTCTACTGCACTTGTGAAGCAAACGGATAAAAAATAGGTCGAACATCGTTACATTATTTTCTGAATGTATGTTTTGTTTTTTGAATCAGAATCAGAGTTTACGAATAGCAGGGTCATACAGTGCACTGACACTCGCGAGATTCTCGAAAAAGTCATGTGTTTGTTTTCTTTCTGAAAAGCGGTAGATCGAATGTTAGAATTTTTCCGTGAGATACTGCAGGGCCAAAATAGAATAAAGCTAAGATACCGGAATCGTACAAGCTCAAGTCAGCTCAAGATTTTATTTCATCCAACGATTTTCCAATGGAGGAAAAACATCGTTCTACAATTTTAGGGTGTAAGGTTTTGGGAAAAAAAATGACATGACAAACGGAACAGTTCGAGTAATTATTATAACTATTGATCACAATTTTGGAGAAGTATCTTCAAAAGGGTACAGACACCATTACGATTTCAATCGGTATTATTATATGAGAGAGAGAGAGAGAGAGAGAGAGAGGAATGTGGTCAAAAAGTGCTCAGAAAAAGTACATCCAACTATACAGAGATGTTGTTTGCAATAAGATTGATACAATTAACATGGGATCGCCCATGGTACGATTGTTCGTGGGTTATAATTTTTATTTTTATTAATTATTTTTTTGTGGTAAACTGCCTAGCGGTGAAACATAGAAAAACACGGCCTATCTCGTCACTGTGTGAAGAGCTACCGAAGTCATAAGAGAATAAGTCTAACCAATGCAATTGCTTATAACGAGTGACGCATTGTTTTGTTCTAAGACAGTGTGGCAAAGTAATGCCTAAGCTCTTGCGTTCTTACCACTGTAGTGCAGACAGACTGGAGTGTGAACGTACAATCCTGTGTTGTGTATTGTACCATTTCTTCTTGCCACATCAAATAATGAGGTGTAACATTATTGTTCGAGTTTTGAAACTGACAAATGTTTTCTCATTTGCACATTTTGACACACACACACACATAGAGAGAGAGAGAAGTTAATTAGTATTGAGTGATAGTTTATTCAAACTAGTGAATTTGGGATTTGTATGAAGTGAAGAAACTAAAGTTCAGTGAGCCTCATGGATGATGACCCAAGCTGCCTGTCCATTGATGCACTTATTTACATAAGAAATATGATCTCTGAAATACAAAGATATAAGGCAAATATGAATAGAATGAGCACAGTGACAGAAAACTGATCTAACAAAGAGGATGTTTTCCTTCACGTCCGTGTAACTTTAGAGTTTCAATCCCCTTTCAAGGCCGACTTGGCATGGAAACAAGCAGTGGTCATAGCCATACCTAAACCAGGAAAAGACCCCAAAAACATAACATCATATAGACCCATATTCTTGACTAACACCATCTGCAAAGTCATGGAAACAATGTTCAACAACCGGCTAAAGCACCACCTGGAACAAACCACCTACTTACTGAAAATCAAAGTGGATTTAGAACCAAAAGTTCCACCATTGATCAGCTAATTCGACTAGAAGCCAGCATTAAACTAGCCTTCAATGCCAAACGGAAAAAAGATAGGCACTTAATTGCGGTATTCCTAGACCTCGAAAAAGCGTTTGATATGGTCTGGACTAAAGGCCTCATTTCCAAACTCAATCAGTTCGGCATAACAGGAAGAATGCACCGTTGGATCTCAAACTTCCTAACGGGGGAGGCAAATCAAAACCAGAGTAGGCGATGCACTTTCCGCGACTTACACTCTGGACAACGGAACTTCCCAGGGAAGCGTAATAAGTCCAACACTGCTCAACCTCAAGATCAACAACCTCTGCAACAATATTACCAACAAACTAGTCGAACTGTCCCAATTTGCTGACGATAGTGGAATATGGAAGGCAGGCAACCTCAACAGCCAAAACAACATCAAGCAACTACAGCAAAGCCTAGACGCCATCGGCAAATAGACAGACAACTATGGATTCAAAATATCTGATACTAAAACAGTAGGAATGCTTTTCTCCCCAACAAACAGGAAACCCACTACATACCCAAAACTCTACAAACAAAACACACCAATCCCATTCGAAAAAGAAACATACTTTTTGGGAATGCTACTTAACGAAACACTTAATTGGAAAACGCACATAACAACCCTAATCAAAAAAATGCCAACACGACATCAACCTCCTGAAAAATATCAAGGGGACAACGTGGGGAGCTGACCAACAAACTGTGCTCAAGCTCTACAAATCATTAATCATAGCTAAACTGGACTACGGTTGCTAGGTGTATGCCTCGGCAAACAAGGACCTGCTTACGAAACTGGACAGCATACAATATAAAGCACTTAGACTATATACGGGGACTCTACCTAACGCCGCACTCGAGGAGCTACAAATATTGACGGGAGATCTACCGCTGCACCTCAGACGAGAAGAGCACATTTTGAGATATGCTGCCAGAAACTCAATACATCAAGACACCAACCCCACCAAAATGATGATTAAAAAGTGCAACATTCCGTTCAGGCAAAAATGAGCTCTAAACCACCCAGCAGGTAAGAAAATACACACACTCTGTGATGAAATTCAACACTCCGGAATTCAAGCAGAACAATACAAAATCAAAGATCCTACCCCTTGGAAAAACTGCACGTCCAAAATAAACCTGTCTGCCCAGTACTTAGGATCCAAACTACAAAACCCAATAAAAATACTAACAGAAATCCAGAAAATCGTCGAAGAAACTTACTCTAAATTTGTTAAAATCTACACAGACGGATCTAAATCGAAAAAACTAAACAGAACTGCTGCTGCAATAGTGGTGCCGCAACAACAATTTGAATTTGGTGCAAGGCTCCCGGATGGCTGCTCCATCTACACAGCAGGATTCTGGGCAATAAATGAAGCCCTCAGAATGGATTAAGACCCAAAACCACAGCCAGGACGTCATTATAACAGACTCTCTAAGCGTACTCAAATCCTTAGAGACTGATACGTAGAGTAAATATGCTAGAAGACACTATGCTATCCATCAGGGAGATCGAAGATAAACAACAAACCATCGAATTCCTATGGGTACCTTCTCACATCAATCTGTTTGGCAACGATAAAGCTCACCGAAGGGCGAAATACAATCTCATGAACAATGCAACAGAAACACAACTACAGTGTGTATGAGATATATAGCCAGATAAGAAGCAAAATGAACAAGAAATGGCAGCAGCTGTGGGACAACACCAACAAGGGCAGACATTTATACCAACTGCAAAAAGAGACCACAAGGGTAATCAAGACACCTATAATCCTGGAAATCGTGGACATCCGAATTATCAATAGGATCAAAACAGGAAAATCTTTACTCCGAAGCAGCTTTGGGAAACATCTCAGGAAGGAAATGAACCAAACTACTAACTGTTCACATTGCCCTGATGCAGAAACACTGGACTACGTATTCAACACCTGTCCAGAGTACCATAATCAACGAGTCGGTTTCCAAGATTACCAAAAGAAAATTAATACCCCTACAACATACCCTGAATTTTTGGACAAGGTACTCAACAAAAACATCGATACCACATACATGAACATAATAAGGTACCTCAAACAAATTAACAAACATGGCAATATATAAATACAACCAGAAGTAATTATAATAACAATTAATATAAGGGCTAAAGCAGTAAGGTAAGACTGCTAGCTGAAGTGTACGCCCATGGTTGTTGTTGTTGTGTGTGTGTTTTTTCTTCTTTTCCACATGTAGGCATGCAGTAACACAATACTAACCATCATGGTCTGAGAAAAACAACGCATATATTCCCATAAGTATGTATACACATTATAAAGGTGGCAAACCCCCGCCATCAGGCACAGATTCACACGACAACAAGAGTGGTAAGACATAAACAAACACAACAAATTCTTTGGCCCCAACCATCTTAAGACTATCAGGTGACCTAATCCCAGTCATCAGGCCCCACACACAAGGTGGAACTAAATAAACAACAACAACAACAACAACACAATCCCCAATTCACCTATCGCCAGTTGTCAATCATTCTGCTCGATTGTCCAATCAGCGAGCGCTATTATACACACCTCCAGGCATTGTTTACGTCCGCCATTTTCCTCCGAGAAGCTGCTTCTGTCGATATCGACTCGGTTATTGTATATATTTACAAATTTCGCAACGGTTCGGAGAAGTCGCCCCAAGGATCATATATAGTAATTCTGAGATGTCGCCACATGGTTAAGGTTTTATTTATTGTTGTTTTTCTTCAACTTAATAACTTATTAAATTTATAAAATTTGCAATTTTTCAACTTTTCCATTTGATCAACTCCGCTTCTGTACTTAACGAAAAAGAAGTGTTATCTGTCCCTTTTGCTCTGCTCTTCAAATCATTAGATGCATTTTAATAATATTTGTAGAGATAGTGTTATCAATATTTTTTATTACATTTACATCTAAAAATGAAACATGCGTACTAGATGCAGTATAAGTAAATGTTATCGTCGGGTGAAAATGATTTAGGCGATCAATATTTTTTTCAGTTCTTCAGTTGAATGCTTCCAGATCATAAATATATCATCTTAAAATCTGAACCAAAGAGATGGATTAAACTTTTCGTTTTGAATAAAATCCTTTTCTAATTCATCCATGAAAGGGAAGAGTATATAGGAGCCATATTAATACCCATTATCTGTATGTAATTCGTATTATTAAATTGAAAATAATTATTTTCCAAGATAAGTTTTTATTATTTTACAAATATCTTCGCTAAATAGTGTACTATTATTAGGATTGTTATCAAGAAAATATTTGCACGCTTTAATACCATCTGCATGCGGAATGTTGGTATATAGCGAATTTCATCTAATGATGCCAGGATTGAAATTATCAGATAGATGTGGAATAGACTTCGACTTTTTAATGAAAGTAGTTGTATCTTTGATGTATGAAGGGAGTGATTTCATTAAAGGTTATAAAACACTATCAATAAATTTGGATAGGTTTTCAGTATATGAATTAAAACCTGATATAATGGGTCGTCCTGGAAAATTTAAAGGTAAATTATGGTCAGGATTTGTATGAGTTTTGGGTAATATGTAGAATTGATGTGTACGTATGTTAAGAGGGAAAGTATCAAATTCCTCATATACGTAATTATTATTTTTGAGGTGTACGTATGTTAAGAGGGAAAGTATCAAATTCCTCACATACGGAATTATTATTTTTAGCGATCTCATTAATGCATGTTGAAATTTTTTATTTAATTTCTAATTGACGTTCAACTTCTTTAACATAATCATCTTGATTCACAATAATAATAGTGTTTGACTTATCATCCTTTTTAATTACTTTAATGTCTTCATTGATTAGATTATATACAGACTTAATTTCGTCCTTATAATATTACAATGATATTGCTAAAATAGTAATGAAATTTCATAGCTCAAAGGATTAGGAAAATTACACGAATGGCTTACACACCATTGGAATAGATTTCTGTCCACTAGTACAACTGGACTTGATTTGATCTTGCGCGCTTTGCCGTTTCTGGGGTACAGCGTTCCTGTGGCATTTCGCGTCCCGCGGGCCCCTTGCCTCCTTTCCTCGGCCGAACATATTCATGAATTAAAAAGTGCGACATTCGCACATAAAAGCCGGACTGTAGTGGCTCCATTTATACAGTCCCGATCAATTGAAAATCTCGATCTTCGAGATTTAACTAATCGCGAAAGCACTAGTTGCGTAGGCGACTTTAAATTTTTTAATTGATCGATTGATTGGCAGATTTGGCATCCTTTTATTGACCTTGATTTAAGAAAACTGAATAAACTTAAGTACTTTGCTATAAATACCGTTTACAGCAACAGACTAAACAAATAAAATGCCGTTACAACAATAACAATATAAAAACCGTAACTCTTCTATAAAAAGAAACACATCAAATATATAATTAAAGATTCTAACGAACAAAACCGAATTTAACCAAAGCATGTCAAGACATGCGTCTACAAGTAGAGGGACACTGGACCTAAAGGAAAGAGAGATTTGCATTCATAGAAAAGAAAGCGAGTCTCTGAAAACCAGGTTTGTCTCAGTTGCACACAATATGTTCATTGATATAAGTTTGTAATTGATTTGCTGCATGAATTAGTTTTAAATTCATACATCAATTTTCCATAAATTCGGAAATTAAATGAATGTCGTACAATATTACTTTGATATGAAGTTTGAGAGAATTGTTCGAATTTATTCGTTTGTATGTAACAGGAATTTCATGTTGAGAATATGCAAATGTATCGGTCTTAAATGATATGAAGCATGTAAGCTATGAATCGATTTTACTATGTCTGGAAATGTTATGTCAATCAATTGCTAGTAAGCTAGTAATGTAGTTAAGACAATGCGTGAAGTCCATTCCTTCATTTTTTCAGTCAAGAAATCTGCGAATGTGACTGACACATAGTCCAATTCGTGATTTATAACCCACAGAGACGTAGTACGGATTATTGTCTAGTTTATGTCATAGTCTGTTTAGGAATACGACTATCGCCGGGGAAAGACATTTATTTCATGGCAACAGGGCTGCGTGTCAGCGTTAGGTTGCGACCTGACCCAAATTAGCTTAGTTCTATTTAATTACGATAAGCCGATATCTGACGAAACAAGAGTGGGGATTATTATTCGATTCCAGAAGACAAAATGCCTGACAAATTTTTATGTTGCATAATTATGTATCAAATTTAAAGAGGAAAAAATAGTACCATATCTAGCAGCAGAGAGGGCGATCAGACCACTTAACGCGTCACGTACGTTTTTTAGAAAAAAAAAAATAGTGACCCTTCATAGAGGTCATTAACATTACCGCGTCATTGATTGAACCAGACAAACAATGGATGCGGTCCACGCCCTCTATGCTGCTATGTTATTCTGAATAACATCAGAGTACAATCATTCTGAATCTTCATCAGAGTAATCTTGAATACGTTTATCGCTCTTCAAGTAATATTCAAGTTCTGATGGTGGTTTTTCTACTCTTGGATTTATATTCTTTCTTTTTCTGTAATATATCATTAAACTTCTATATCGATCTCCACCGCAATTTTTACAAATCTGATATAATCCTCTAACGCCATTGTTACATCCAACACAATGTCGTGAACCAGCATGAGAATTTTTTGATAAAATATAATTATGTCTCCTGCAATATTCTCCATGGCACCTTTTGTTGCATTTATTTGTTGTTCCTTGAATCAACCATGATATTAATGATATCTGTTTAATTAAATTTATTCATTAAAAAATTGTTATATTAAAAATAAGGGTACATCTAGAATCTCATACTGCAAGAATAGCACGAGAGAGACTAGAAGCAATTAAAAAATTTCTTCCCGTGCGAGACTCATTTAGAAAAAATCTACAAGCGCAGCAAGAAGCACAAGTTGAATACGAAGAGGACACTAAAAAATTGTTTAAACCCGTCACTGCAGCTAGTGAAAAAGTTACAGCTGTTATCAAAGAAGATCTTCTTCCGGTATCAAAACAAACAGCAGAACAAACTGAAAAAATAGCAAGAAGAACTAAACAGACAAAGAAGATTTTACGAGATCTTCCAACTGATATAGCTGCGGCTCAACCTCCACCTGTTGGTGAGGAAATACTTGAAAGTACTGGAAAACTTCGTACTGAAGTCACCGACGTAAAACAAGAACTTCAAATTGAACCCAAGCCAGTGAAAGAAAATATAAAATTAATTGCAAGATTTAAGGAAGGGTTTGCCGAAGATATTAGAAACACTGAAAGAGAAAAATTACCTGAAAAAAATATTATATTGTATATTTAATAAATCTGATATTTTAAACTCCCCTCATGAAAGGACAAATAATGATAATCTTATTAAATGGATATATCGTATATATGCAAACAAAAGACAGGCTAAAAATAATGATTTGAAATACAGAGCTCTTCATAAAGAAGTAGAAATACTTTATAGAGAGAGACTGGAACAACTCTCCCAGTATCAACTTCCTCCACCTCCGCAACGAACAGAACAAAAACAATATCTTTCACCGCTGTCGAAATTTAAAGAGATGTTTAGAACAACACCATCTAAGAAATCAGAAGAAGGAGCAACTGGAAGTGGTCTGGGAAACGATTTTGTTTGTCCTGATAATATTATTAATGATGTGTCACAGTTAGAAGTTCTTATAGGAGGAAAACGTGCCGGAAATAATTCACCAGAAATAATTAATGAAGCAGTTGATATTTGTCGGCGATTATTTCAAGATGGTATCATGGATATCGGAGTTTACCGAGAACTTATCGATGAACTTGCTGATGATTATAGTGACTAGTTGTTAGATAAATAACAAATAAAATAAAATTATCATACATAATAATCATCGTAAACCCGTACAGGTCAGAGCGGTAAACTCACGATTACCAATCTACAGAGCTACTTACGGAGATGGACTTAGTGATGTTGTACAGGGATTATTCACAAGGATAGCTCCAAAAGTAGCACCCGTTGCAAAACAATTATCGATGAAAGCTATTGATATTGTTCGTGATAAAGCTCCTGGAGTAATTGACAATGTTGCTGGTAAGGCGTTCTCGGCGATCAAAGATTGACTAGCACGATTAATGCGACGAAAACGACAACCAATCCGACGTAGCATTTGATATGGAGGCACCTGTCCTTAAGTATGAATCGGTACGTGATTATCAATTTTATTCCTATGACGCAAGACAACCAAATCAGCGGGGGAGAATCGAATTACAGGTTCATGATACAAGTAGATTTTTCCTGCCCGCTGAGGCGTTTATTGAAGTAGAAGGTAGACTTGTAACGAATGTTGTAGCTAATACGCCATATGGAGCCAATTTGCCTGTTGGTTTTGTCAACAATGGGATTATGGCGTTGTTTGATAGCGCCACATACATGATTGATGGAAAAAATATTGAATCAATTCAGAAGGATGTTGATGTTGCCACAACAATAATTGGTCTAGCGAGATATTCTGATGATTACACAAGATCAGCCTGTCCAACAATGATGTTTGCTAAGGATATTACTAACCACGCTGATCATGTTCAGTATACTAAATTACGGACAGTACAGGGTACTGCAGTTGATCCACAACCAGATGATTTTGAACACACAGCTAGACCAGCTGCTGCTTTTGATATTATAAAAAGTGTTAATAAGACTTAAAACTTATGGTTTGCAACACGCCGAGCAGCGCTGTCAGGAGATAATAGAAATTTCTCATGTGCAATTCCATTATCTCACATCTTTGGATTTTGCAGAAATGTTAGAAAGGTCATCTTTGGAGCTAAACACACAGTTGTGCTCGTAAGAAAAGGTGATGATAATGATGCAATCTGGCGAGGTGATGGTGTTGCTGATGGTAAAGTAAATATATCAAAGCTTTCATTGTGGATGCCAGTAATGATTCCATCTATTACTGAAGAACAAAAATTAATATCTTTTATGGATCAAGGCGGTAAATCATTGCTATCATGGTTAATAGTAACCACAGATGCTACTCAAAGTTCTGTTAATGGTTTATTTACATGGCATATAGCATCACAACAAGGTGTTTCTGCGCCACGGCATATTTTTATTGCGCTGCAAGATAATGCTCGGACAAATAATCAAACTCGTTCACATATGATATTTGACAACCTTGGAGTTAATGAAGTTTCTTTGCGGATAAATGGACATCAAGAACCAACTGAAGATATATTGTTAAATTTTGATCAAAATCACGTAGCGCGTGTATATCATCGTTTAATGTCATTCATGGGACGTGATCAAAATATAGATACTGGTTTGCAAATATCACAACTAGATTTTACAAATCTATATCCGATTTATTATTTTTCACTGGAACATCTTGATTTGTCCAAACAATCTGTCGTTGATATACACTTTCGAGTTTGTGTTACTAACCCTCCTCCTGATATAGCTGGTCCACCTCTTATTCGCGGCACCTACAGAGCAATCGCGGTCATACTCAGCGATAAAGCCATGTTACTTGAAGGTGGTAGTGGTCGAATGAGAGTCGTTGATACACCAGTGAAAAATCTTTGATCATGTTATTTAGAAAAATATTATTTATATAAAAATGTCGTATGGTCATGTTAATGTTACTCTGACTCCCGGTCAGGTCATAAAGCTTCAGTCAAAAACCGCCAGCAAATGCGGAACTAAAATATCACTAAAACGAGATCAGATTGGTGGTGGTCCAAACAAATTATCGTTGACAAATAGTCAGATTAAACATTTCAATAAAGCCCTAGAATCAAAAACCGGAGTTCAATTCCATCTTTCTCCGAGCGCCATCAAGGACATGGTTAAAATAGGTGGTATATTTCCACTTCTTGCGGCTATTCCAGCGTTAATAGCTGCTGCTGCTCCAGCCGTAGCAAAAGCAGCCGCATTAGGTGCTGTTGGAACCGCTGCTGGAATGGCTCTAAAGAAAGCAACTGGAAATAGATACAAAAAAAAAGGGACGCGGTCTAAGATTACCGGGATCTCGTTGGGGGAGAGGTCTGAGGCTTCCACGTTAGATGTTCGAGCATCAAATTTTGATTTACTTAATGCTGCTAAACGATTAAAAATAAAAAACTTTAGAGGTGTTTTTATGCGAGATCAATTACCGAAACAACCAAACAAACTCGAAACAGGTATTATTAATCTCGACTCAAATTCAGGACCCGGTACTCATTGGGTATCATACGCGGTTGATCCACGTGAAATCGTTTATTTTGATTCATACGGGTTAGCTCCACCTGTTGAATTTATCAAGTATGTTGCCCCACTTCATGCGCAAGTTTGGTATTCAACGCTACCCACACAAACAATGACAGATCAGCCACTATGCGGCCGTGAAGTAATTAATGTACTTAACGCTATATCAAAATCATCCAAACCGCCACATAAAGTCGTGCATGATTATACAAGCAACCGATTCGTTTTAAACAGATCTTAAAATATAATGGTTGATATTTACGGAAGATCTTCTTCACGCGTTGAGAAAAAATCCGGCGACGTTGATCTGTCAAAGTACGCGACTAAAGATGAACTTGCTGATATCATGAACCTGGCTGGAGTTGATCCAGATGAGGTTGTTATTTTTCAGGATCGATACGGAAAACTAAAAACCAGCAATATTAAATGGAATGATATAGTTCGATGAGTACTCGGCGCGGTCACGGATAATATTCCTGTGTTTACTGACGGTGGTAGAATCAGAGATTCAAGCGTATCGCTTGCAACCATCAGAGATGAAATTGCAAAAAATGTTGCTAATCGTGTAAAAAATACCGGTGACACAATGACAGGTGAACTTAGCATGAACGGGAATAAGATAGTAGTGTTAAGAGATCCAACATCCGACGAAGACACAGCAACAAAAAAATACGTCGACGTCAACTACAACACCGTAGATGGTAAATTATCCACGTTGCGGGCCGAGTATGACGTTCACGTGGGTGCTATTTCAGAAAACCGACGAATCTATAGATAAATTCTTCGGCACTCCGCACTCCGTTGACATAAATCTCGTTGATATCAAAACTAACCTAGACACGATCAAACGAACACATCAAGACATCGTAGCGGGGATTCCTGAGATTGTTAACAAAACCAATTTGATTAAAATCCCAGCCGGATTAACTCCCGGGCATATCATAAACATCGTATGCACTGTATCATCGGGATTCGCAACATGGTCGCAGCAAAATAAAACTATTAAATATATCGCAACAGTCACTGGTGTGTACAGGTTGTCTGTGTTTAGTGCTGCAAAATTTGAAATATTTACAACGTATCCATGGCGTCATTCAATTGATAAGTTTTCCGGGGTTGTATCTGTTATATTAAATAGCGGAACCGAAGAAATTTTTATTCTGGAAGCAGCTGATAAGAAATTAACCGCAACATCTTACTGGTGGTGTTTGGAATTTGTAGTTGAAACACCTCAATTGGTTACTGCATAAAAATATAATGAGTACCTCAATCAGCGATGCATCTCAATACAGGTACAATCAAGCGCGTGAATGGCAGGCGGCGTTAAAAGATCGAGTCGAACAGTATACAGTAAAAGAAAAGAAATATCGACGACGATTAGTTATCGTTCATGTGATTGTTTATTCAGTATCCGCTCTTGTTGCTGGAACCGGTGTTATATTATCAGCGGTGACAATGATGGCACCAGTAGCTGTAACTATTTGTATTTCAACAGCAACAACAATTGCAGGTGTGCTTAATATCATCACAAAAAAAATATGCACCTGCATGAATGAAAAATTATCCGATTATATAATAAAATTACACACAACGACGGTAGCATACTCGAAATTGTCCTCGTTGTTATCAGCGATTCTCAGTGATGGAAATATATCTGATTTCGAGTTTTCAATGATAACTAAAATATATGACGAAGGTATCGGTATTAAAGATACAAGTACTAATAATGACGGAATTACTCCAGCAGATCGTGACTAATACAACTCCGCCAAAGATAACGATGATCTCGGTAAGTTCAACTAATCCTGAATTTAGTATTAACTTTCCTACTGCAATTCCAGTAAAGAAATAGCACTAGCTCAATTACGGGTATATTACAGCTGGCCAAATATCAGATCAAAATCATTTAATGGTACACCAGCAAATAATTCGCTTGTATTTGCTAACAAGAACAAACCAGATGGTACTCCTGACTGGATAGATGTTGGACTACCCACTGGTAGTTATGAGATCGAACAAATCAATGAGGAATTTCAATAACAGGAAAAGAAGCATAAATATCAATTACTGTTCATGAGCCGACGCTATCTTCTGCGGTTGAGATACATTCTCCTGATTATGCCGTTGATATTTATCAGTCCACGATAAGATCCGTACTAGGTTGGCCGGATGTTCCCCCAGTGCATGAAGGACCACCAGAACCAAAACGAACTGATTTTACGTCAACAAATAGCTATCATCACAGTATTAAAATGAATTCAGATTGGTTAGATTACATAAAACTAAAACCAGAGGTGATAGGGGGAGAACTTTATTATGATGCAGGATCTATTTTTTATAATCTTAATAGACGTATTATTGCTTTGAATATTGATTCTATATTTTCTTCAATAAACTCAGACCAAAAAATACAGTTAAATAGTTTACGTGATAGTTTTCAAGAGTATTTATTTGATTTGACATCTGCGCGCGATAATATCATTAGGTACATAGAAGTTTTAAATTTTATAGTTAATTCTTCTGAAATTATCTATAATAAAATTAGACATATGGTTCTTAAATCATCAAACGATTACAAAAAATCCTTTGCAGCCAAATACAAAATATCCGAAGCTGATATTGCAACGTTTAAGTTCCCTGATTATAATCCAGATAAATTAAGAAAATCTATCAATGATGTTATTGATGAATATTTTCCTAAAATACTCGATGCATGGAGAAAAATAACCCCACTAGCAACTGTTCTCAGATATAATAATGATCCACACGGCGGCGGCAGACACGTATCTCCAGGAATCGTTAATATAACCAGCACGATCGTGGTCAATCTGGTTTGTGACGTAATTGATGGTAGCTATCAAATAGATCTCGGAAAATCAAATCAGGCTCAACAAGGATATATTTTATATACATTTACACTACAAGTATCCCCTGGAAGTTTAATCGTGCAAGAACAAACTAATCCTGTGTATCTGCGGTGTCACAATAATATGTTAACACGAATAAATTTTAAGCTCACAGACCACCTTAATCGCTTAATTGACCTACTTGGAGAAGAGCTTGTAATAAATCTGTATGTGAAATCTTAATTAATCAGGTAAATATTATATAATGTACCAGCACGTGAAGGTTTTTATACATGACAAAGAAGTACTTGAAAACGCCATTAAAACAGCCTTTTCACAAAACACAGAGCAATTTAACGTTAATTTAGTTATTGATGAACACGGACACGAGGATTTCTTATTAACACAAGAACAGTTAGATGAGTTCCGTCGAGAACATATTATCGAGATCATTTGTAGCAGAGATCAGATTCTAAATTATACACACTCCTGTATTAAACTCGATCAACTTAAAAAATAATATTTCAGAATAAATAAATAAACGTAAGGGTTAATTAATCACTGATGGGGTAAATTACACAAATTAATCAGTTTTGTATAATCTGAAATAATTTATTATTATTCTGAAATGTTTTATTTTTTTATGAATCAATCTGATGGGGTGATTACTACTCAAAAGTATATAAATCAATCAGATTTGTAATTCTATTGGGGTGATTGCTACTCAAAATCATACAAATCAATCAGATTTGTAATTCTGATGGGGTGATTGCTACTCAAAAGTATAGAAATCAATCAGTTTTCCAAATATACTACAAAAATATTTTATTATTTTATTCTGAAATATTTTTATTATTTATGTAAATCAATTAATTTATTAATTCTGATGGGGTGATTGCTACTCAAAAGTATGCAAATCAATTAATTTATTAATTCTGATGAGGTTATTGGTACTTAAAATTATACAAATCAATTAATTTATTAATTGTGATGGGGTAATTGGTACTGAAAATTGTACAAATTAAATCAGTTTTCCCAAAAATACTGCCAAAATAAATATTCTGAAATATTTTATTATTATTCTGAAATATCTTATTATTATTCTGAAATATTTTATTATTTATGCAAATCAATCTGATAGGGTAATTGGTACTGAAAATTATACAAATCAATCAGTTTGCTAATTCTGATGGGGTAATTGGTACTGAAAATTATGCAAATCAATCAGTTTATTAATTCTGATGGGGTGATTGCTACTCAAAAGTATACAAATCAATCAGTTTTCCAAAAAATACTACCAAAAAAAATATTCTGAAATATTTTATTATTTATGTAAATTAATTAATTTATTAATTCTGATGGGGTGATTGGTACTTAAAATTATGCAAATCAATCTGTTTGCTAATTCTGGAGGGGTGATTGGTACTTAAAATTATGCAAATCAATTAATTTATTAATTCTGATGAGGTGGTTGGTACTTAAAATTATGTAAATTAATCAGTTTTCCAAAAAATACTACAAAAAATATTCTGAAATATCTTATTATTTGTATAAATCAATCAATTTATTAATTCTGATGTGATTATACATGACAATGGTTGAAGTCTCAGTTTCTTATTTATGATACTTCAACCATCATGTGGTTGGAATTATGCCAATTGATCAGATTTTATATTTCAGACAGGGTTGCTTTGGACGTTACCAGCTGACATAATTTTTCTTAAGTATCTTATGCGGGTACTGATTGTTTTTTTTCGTTTCGTACTCGCTGGATAATCCCGATCTGACCTTTTCTACTGCAACAGAAAGAGGAATAAATTCATTTACTTGATCATCGTTCACCATAGCTAGTGACTGAAACATAGCTGCCTGAATCCGCTTTATGAACTTATATTGAGATGATAGCACATATTTATTTTCATTTTTAAGTTCTTCTAACGTTTCAAAATCAGATATCATTTTTTCAGGATTTAGTTCATCAGATATATTGATTCCGTTTTCTTCTAATTTTTTAATAGCATAAATAATGTCTTTGATATTTTCATTGTTCATTATATAACATATAAATCTTTAAAATAAAAAAAAATATATGCCTATAGAACCCTTATAGAATGTTTTGCGAGTCCGTCGGGATGTTTCAAGGACGGCACAATATATAGTATTTACATATTTACAGCCTCATTAGACTCGTAGCTTGCCACCGCATTCTACTAAGTTTAGAGGTTATACACAGAACATAACACGTAGTATTTACATATTTACAGCCTCATTAAACTCGCAGATTGCCACCGCATTCTACTAAGTTTAGAAGATACAGAACACAACATATATTATGAATGACGAGCCCCTATCGAGTGTTTTAGCGAGCTCAGATTATGCACGTAATGAATGAAGGACGGCACAACATATATTATGAAATGAACTTCTATTCGAGTGTTTCAGCAAGTTCATTAAGCATGAAATGAAATATATACAATGAAATGAATATATACAATGAAATGGGTATATACAATGAAATGGGTATATACAATGAATGAAGCACGGTACAAACATACAATGAATGAAGGACGGTACAAACATATAATGAATGAAAGACGGTACAAACATACAATGAATGAAGGACGGCACAAACATACACGCTCATCAGACCCCCCCAATAATCAGCCCGTGGGTGATACAAAACATGTATCAACCACCAGTTGATATGTGGTTGAGGGTTCTGCTGAGCGGAGTGGTTTTGCGGTACCCCCCAATTATTATAAAAATCGCAATTATGCGTAACCATCGACCAGTTGTCAGCCATGGGGATTCGATCCTGGACCGCGAGCGTCACAGTCCAATACACTACCGATTGAGCTATCGAATCTTCTTACAAACATATGTTTCGGAAATTAATATATAGTTACGGTACACATATTTGCACTAAAACAACGGTTTCTGTGCTAAAATAATGATTTCTACATTTAAATAACTGTTTCTACATTAAAATAACGGTTTCTAAAATATCTGTATTATAACAACGGTTTCTGAATATATCTGTATTATAACAGCGTTTTTCGTAACAGACTGCAAATGCAAACCTGTGAAATCAATAGAGGATTGTGAAAAAACCTGCAAATCGATTTATACCATAACAACGGTTTCTAAGCTGATTGTAAATGCAGCGTGTTCTGCCTATATACAACTACCTTGTGGATCAATAACAGCGATTCCAAACAAATTGCAAATTACCCTGATTTCTCGTAACAGATCTAAAATTAACTCCGCTATGTTGTGTGATGGGAAATACGTTTATATATTTAAAAAACCATAATATACTTCTACGAGTAATTAATTATGACGTACTTAGTTAAACTGACTAATTACGACCATAAAAAATCAGAAATCTACGAATACAAAAGTAATCTCCCTTTCGTGAGTCAAAAAATAAGTAATGTATGGAGGAAATACTTTGACATAAATTAAAAAAATTAATTCGAGGTGGTGATGATAGTTAACAATACTGAAAGGTGATTTTTTGTTTATATTTTTTTGAGAAAGCGGTTTTATATATATTTTCTGCTACTTTTTGTACTGAATACGAGTGAATATCAAGGTATTTCGCAGCAGCACATATCGAACGAAATATTATTTCTTCACCGGTTTCTATGTTTGTAGAATTTACCACCCTCTTTCCGATTGTTTTACATCTTCCAGTATTACCACGTGCAGAGTTCTCGCTCTGCGTAACAACTTGAAGGTTGGATAAACTATTATTTTGAGGATCGCCGTCAATATAATCAATCACAAGATCATCTTTGATTACTCCGAAGAAACACTCGTACGTAAATCGATGACAGAGATAGGGTTTCTTCCCAACAGTGAATCTAAGATAACCAAAATTATTAATATAACCAACTGGTCTTTTTAACCTACAATTTCTGATCACACCATTACGATCCGATTCGTAATTCCTGATGACAGGATGTGGGACAAATTTATTTTGCTCCATTATACAATAATATTATTTGTTTAAATCATTGTTTGTCTGAAATCTTGATATATAATCCTCCACGGATTTTATAGCGTTTTCACTATTATTTTTTGTTGTTGTCATAATATCTCCTAAGTTCTCTGAACCGTTTTGCACCGCAATTTGCACATAATCCTGTTTTTCCTCGCACTCCAAGACTTCTAGACTTCCTCGCCGTATACTTTGCAAGTGCATCCAACAAAATTCACCTCTGCAGGATTTGTTGCAGCGATTTACTGAGCCGATCATTAACCATTTGCATTGAAACATTGTATATATAATATTTTTATTTAAATATTTGTTTTAATTATATGAACAAATTCGAGAGATTATCCCAAACTAGGCCTTCTAAATATAAATTTAATCTCGACAGATTATCTCCAGACTTACCAGTACGAGATTTGGTTGATCCGAAAAATAAAAGTTTGATCTCAAAAATTCACGACGCCAAGAAAGAATTTTACACAGATGGTGCATCTCATGTATGGTCAACGTTCAAGATTATTAGCAACACTGTCAAGGACGCTACAATGAATGACAAACGAGCGGCAACTATCATTAACTACATCACTGAATACGAGGGCAATCAAAAATATTTCTTCAGAGTAAAATTTATTGTACTAACAGAAACAGGTAGTTGGATTATCCGTGATAAATATGATCCTGTCCTTGGTAATAATAAAATTGCTATATTAAGTAAAAATTCCAGACCGGGTCTGCTGACTAGTATTGATAAACCGTATTATGAGCGAGCGTACCCTGTAACAGCAGTTATTTATGGAATCTATGAGATAAATAAAAAACCCAGCGTTGATAAACTGACACCCATGAAATTTTCAAGATTAAATTGTGTGGCCGAACGAGTAATAGAACACTTTACAAACGCGATGCGTGGAAACGGATTAACTGATTTAAGACATTGAAAAAATAAACTCGTGGGCTGATTCAGTTAAGGATACCGGTGCTACAATAAAAGATGTTGTTGAACTAGGAAAAATATTAAAATTTCCAATAAAAGTATCAACGATAACCGGAGAAGTACTGCACGAATCAAAATATAAATCGAAAGGAGCTCCAATAAATATTATTGATCATAACGCGCATACATGGACTAGCGCAGTAACAATATTTCCACGTGATCGAACTGTTAAATTTTACCCCTCAGATATGGGGGGAGGTATGTTTGATTTTATTAACGAAATAAGTAAAAACGATCTTGTATCGGTATGGTCATTTAAAAGTGATGAGGAAGGTGAATTTGATCAGTTTGTTAGACCGAACGGTGAAATATATCGAACTCAGTCTCTCCACGACGAGATGAAAAATCTCGCGGAGAAATTTTTAGAGTGCAAATACTCCACGGAAAATACTGACAAATTACTAACTAATTGTTTTACCGTTCCATCTGTTGCGGCTCATTTTGCTAGAGAGAAAAATTTATGGAAACCAACACGACTTGATTTACTCGAGGACGTACGCGCAAGTTGCGTCGAATACGGACACGGTGGATTATGGAATACCAAATATAATTACAATGATGTTATTTCAGTTGATATGGTTGCATGTTATCCGGGAAGTTTTCTAGGATACGGAGATTGTTCTGTGTACTTTAAAAGATTTGGTCACCCAACAAACGAGATGACGCGAGTGGAAATTAATGGACCATTACCTGATTTTGATCTGACTGGATTCGCTTGTGTTGAATCATTCGAGTTTAACGAAAATCTCCGCCAAATTTGTTATGTTTGGTTTGGTAGACATTTTTGCGAAAAACGTTGGGCACCTATAGTTTTATTACGATATATGCTAGATTGTGCGGTACTGACATCGCTGGTTGTCAGTGATGCAATTATATCATATCACGCGCAGACTGAAGTTCGGTTACCCATGCCCGATTCTATCAGTCTCGATGAAGTTATTAAGGAATTTAAGGAAAAATGTCCTGATGTTTTCGAAGATGATATTATCAAAGAAGCTCCTTAAATTCTCGAGATTAAACTCAAAACCGTAAAAGATCTCGGTAGAAGAATTATAGGTAAATTTACTCAGGGTGGTGCATATGATCATAAAAGACATCACACATGATTAATTCTAGATGATGCCGAATACGATTTTATAATTGCTGATACAACAGCGAGAAATATATTTGTAAATCGAGAAAGTGTTTATTTATCCGACGGAACAAAATTGGGTACGATCGTTAGTTACATAAATGATGTATCCCCACAGTATACTCATCTAAGATCTTCTATGTTGGCTTATGTTTCTATAAATTTATTATCGATGATTAATAGATTTCCTGAGACCGCAGTCAGAGTCGCAACAGATTCGTTTTATATTTCGAGTAAATATTTAGAGTCTGTTATGGAATTCACAAGTAATGATGAACGATGGAGTTCGTGGAGAATAAAAAAGGAAATATTGCACAATTATACAGAATCAGCAGATGTTCCTATGAGAAATTTTTATCGTAAAAGTAATAAAATATCAGAAATGTCGAAAGCGCCGTCAGTGAGTGATCCAATAACTAGATATAAGACAGTATATCTCAATGGACCTGGTGGATGCGGCAAGACGACTCGAGCAATTAATGTTTTAAAAATTCAGATATGATCGTGCTGACACCCACACAAAGACTTGCACGAGAGATGAAACAGCGGCAAGTACAATCGTGCACGTATCATAGTTTCTTTCGGTGGCGCGGGGATACATGGACTCCTGAACGAATGGGAGAAAAATATATACCTAAAATAATTATTTGGGACGAGATATGTACGGTGTCATTGAATACATTAAAAACGTTTCTTGATTGGTTGTTGACGAAAAATACCGCTATAATAATGTGTGGCGATCATGGTCAGCCGCCGTCTTTTGTTGGACCATCTTCACATAATTGGTTAAAAAATTTCGTTGATTATTACGAAGAAATAGATGATGATCATAGAGCTCTTGATAAAAATTTAAAGGAGTTTAAAAAATTAATCAGATTACAATCAAACAAAATTCAGTGTGAAATAATACGCGGAGTAATCTCAGAGACCTCAATGAGTAATTTTTTTGAATTTATGGAAACCCAGCGATTTGATAGTAGCAAGCAGAAAAATAATCAGAGACGCTTTACAACAGCAGTTATTTCAGCTGCATAAAGAAAAATACTCAGAATTGCTCGTACCGTTATGTTATAGACCATCAGATACACGAAAACAAAATATTAATTTTGATATTCCAGGGCAGACTGAGAAGCAAAATCTCGTATTAAATGATATTGTCGCTGTTGATATCAGTGTAGTCGAAGATACATTACGCGCTGACAAATCTCCATGGGTGTTGAGATACGCTATGACGATCCACTCGTCTCAGGGATTAATTATTTCTGATACAAGAGTTTGGATCGTAGACGATCGTATCGAGTGGTCAAATTTAGTTTATTTAGCGGTATCAAGGGTTAGAAAAATGTCTCAGTTACGGAGAATTATAATTCCTGAAATCGTTTGTAAATTTAACATCATCGACGGTGATATAATAAGAAAAAATTAATCGGATACAAACAATCTGATAAAAAAAATAAACGCGACTTTGATCTTGATGTTGAATTTATTATTGAGTTAAAACAACAGCAGAATAATCATTGCGCAAGTTGTAATTGTATAATGCTGTGGAGGTATTCGAGTAATGATTCAAGACAATTTACCGTAGATAGAAAATATAATAGTCGCGGTCATAGACGAGAAAATACTATGTTGACCTGTCTCGAGTGTAATCGACGTCGGGGTGCTAGTTAAGTGATCGCGGTGGTAGTTGTGTATCCTCGGGAATTACTTGCAATTGTTCACGTGTAAATCCACGTTGAGGAGCAACCGAATCTAATCTGTAGATTGCAGGTCTACCTGAGGATCTTGTCACGGTGGATATTTTGTGTGTGGTAACACTCCAAATAGGATCAGTAGGTCTTTTTTTACCACCTTCAAGTTCACCCGGTTCATATAAATATCTAACTGTAACATCATCCAGTATTTTTTGTTTTTCAATACCTTTTCGTTGTATTGGTATATTTTTTTGTAATTGCATTAATGGGTTTCATGTTGGTTGTTCGTGTAATCTCATTATTTAATGCAGCTATCACGCTTGGTAATCTTGCAACCCATTCACGAGATCTCGTATCCTGAATAAATTCCTTTGCATATTGATATCCAAATAACCGCTCAGCAAGTGTTCGATTAAATCGTTCAACAATTGCCTTATCACGATGAATTGCAGTATGTCCTCGTCGTATTTTGGTATTATGTCGTTTCATCAACGATGATACTGGACCAAGAAATTCCTTACCAGGATCAACCTGTAATAATTGTGGCCATCGTAATGGTCCTCGTTGATAAATTTGTTCAAACGCATCGGCTACTTCAGATGATGTTTTCGCTGATAGCGGCTCTGCATCTTTATATCTACTTGCAACATCAACAACAGTTAACGCGTACTTGTACGTTTTTCTACATACAGTATCATGTGGTAAAAACAGAATATCAGCTTGATGAACTTCATTAGGAACTCTAACATCGAAATACGCGTACTGAATTCGTTTCGGTGGTGGTAGGTAAATTTGCCATATTGCTTGTTTGGATAACCACGCTTTAGCAGTAGAATGTTTAACCGCTGCTGCATCAGCAAGTTTACTAATTGCTGTTTTACCTTTCCAGTATCCTCTTGGACTACAATAAATTGATTCCATTATACATTACCAGACCCAAACGCTAATTTACCTTTAGTTGCAGGTCTTACTAACCAATTAGCTAATGTTTCTTTGATATTTTTATTTTTTATAGAATCTAGCGCGTGAATTAATTTCACATCTGCAATATGCCTATCTTGTAGATTTTTCCTTTAATCGCAACATCTTGAACATGACAAGCTCGATCAATAGTGTTTACTGGTTCCTCGCCTAGTTTTGGTTGATCCTGATTATCAAGTCTGATATCAAGTCTGGTACCAGGACCGCAATAATTATATCCTGGTAGATGTTTTTCTCCTGAGTATTTAGCCCATGGAGTACCTAGAAACTTTGACATCAAATTAGCAATATCACCACCGCGCTTATTAGGTAAAAACGAAAATTTCTTTCTACCGCATACAGAACATTTTCCACCATACGCTATTTTTTTATTTTTGTTGTAACCGTAGCTATATCAATAGTTGGAGTTTTAGTTCTGCAGCGTAAACAATATAGATTCATGTTATAAAATATATGGATATAATTGATTTCTCAGCAACTCGGCGACGAGAGCCAGTTAAACACCACCCCGCGTTACCCAATTCCATCAGAATGATTATCATGGGACCATCAGGATCGGGTAAGACGCAATTATTACTTAATTTGATAATGAGATGGTTGAAATGGGATAAATTATATTTGGTAGCACCATCCGTTGATGATCAGAGGTGTTATGAAGTATTAAAAGATTTTAACGAAAATGCAAGATTAATAAATGACCGTGAGAATATTATTAATTTTATAACAGATATTGATGAAGCACCGTCCGTAGATGATCTTGATGGGTTTATTAATAATTTAGTTGTGTATGATGATGTAATGCTGGATAAACAAGCAAACCCAGCTAGAATATTTTCTCGTGGCAGACATAAAAATACAGATGTCATTTATGTTACTCAGCGGTATACACAAATTCCGAAAGTAATTAGAGATAATTGCAATATTTTAGTTGTTTTTTAATGGCGTAGACACACACACGATGAGAAATATTCATCAAACCTGGTGCAGCGGTGACATGGATATAATTAAATTCAGAAATTTCTTCTCACGAGCGCAAGCTAGTCCGCATGGATTTATAACGATAAATTTACATGATCCAAGAACAAGATATCGCGTGGGTCTTGATAAAATATTTGGATAAATTAATAAATTTAATTAAACAGATATCATTAATATCACGAATAACTGTGCGTGGTTGATTCAAGGAACAACAAATAAATGCAACAGAAGGTGCCATGGAGAATATTGCAGTAGACATAATTATATTTTATCAAAAAATTCTCATGCTGGTTCACGACATTGTGTTGGATGTAACAACGGCGTTAGAGGATTATATCAGATTTGTAAAAATTGCGGTGGAGATCGATATAGAAGTTTAATGATATATTACAGAAGAAGAAAGAATATAAATCCAAGAGTAGAAAAACCACCATCAGAACTTGAATATTACTTGAAGAACGATAAACGTATTCAAGATTACTCTGATGAAGATTCAGAATGATTGTACTCTGATGTTATTCAGAATAACATAGCAGCAGAGAGGGCGTGGACCGCATCCATTGTTTGTCTGGGTCAATCAATGACGCGGTAATGTTAATGACCTCTATGAAGGGTCACTCTTTTTTTTTTGCCTAAAAACGTACGTGACGCGTTAAGTGGTCTGATCGCCCTCTCTTCTGCTTACCTGCACCACACTTTCTATCTGAATTTTTTTTAAAAGTGTTTTAAGATAGCAGACCTTAAACTGTGTTGAGACGAACTATTAAAATCTGAACAACTTCTAATATGATCCTCAGAAATGCGGACACTATTGGATTTCAGTATAGCCATGTCATGGTTGAATAATTTTGTCTATACCGAGTGGTAGGTTCGGCATTGCCACCTTGCATACTGGTGATTTATTTTTCTTTCTTATAAAATTACGTACACGAAAGTTAACACCCAAAATCTCATTGGTGCAGTTTCTTAATTTATATTGTAAATATCTCCATCAAGAACATAAAATAAAATAAAATAAAAATAGTTTAAAGATAACGAAGTACCAAACAATAGGAACATATGTAACACACAACAGAAACGTTAAACTTAAAAAGTTAAGTACAAATTTTGGAAAATGTAGAGTTATAAACATACTTCATGCAAGCTTTAACAACAGATTAAAAGACAACAGTATATAGCATGCAAATAACATGCAAATAAATGCTTACACTAGATGCGAAACATGACAGGAGGCGAAAGATTGTGCTAAAAATTAAAATTGAAGCCTTAAAAAAGTATTAAAATCTTTAAATAAAAGAAGGAGAGTAATTCAAAAATATACATTTGGCCTATGCAGCATTTGGCCTATGTGTGAGTATCTTATTAAAGTTGGTAACCTCAGAGCTGAGTTGCCGCTGCTCGCTAAATAGAGACGCATAAAGCACATTTACGGTATTTATAGTATGGCCCTGACCATGTCTGAATCAGCCTGCCGAATCACTTTTTACAAAACTATTTACATGAATGAGGTATATTACTTTACAATGGTTGTTTAGTATTGATGACGAACGAGGGCATTGGGAATTTTAATATAATTCTTGAAAGTATATGTGGTATCTGAAAGCTTTCTTTATCGACTTTAAATTTATAACATAGACTTGCGCATGTTTTGCAGCCCGAGTACGATTCCGGATATACTTAACGGTAAACATTATTCCGGTTCTTGCAAAGCGTATATTCGTACATTATTTGGCTTCTTCCGCCTGAATTTTACAACAGAAGAAACACACATTCGACCTTACTAAACTATTTAAGGTGAGTAATGCTCCAAATTACAAATATAATCCGAATTTCTAGTTTATAGTTCCATAATTTTTATTCAAAATTGATCTCGTATTGATCTCTGTACGCAGTTTTATGTGTTTAAAGTTGTGACCTTCCAATGTCGTCGACAATGCACCGCCACAGGTAGGTAGGGCCAGGGGTACCTTTTTTGATGAGGCTACTAAATCGTAGCAGAATTGGGGTAGGAGAGAGTAGAAGATGGACATTTATGACTCGATATTTTTGATAAACTTAACAGTGATAACAAATGTTTGTAATTTTTTAATTTGTTAAAAAAATTGTATATACTGAAGAAAAAATGTGCACAGTTGTACACGGTAGTCATACAAAGTATACTCCAACGCTGTATTATCGCGGCAAACGGGATTTTCCAGTTAATTTTAGACACACGATGTCTAGCGGTTCTTTACAGATATAAAGCTGTAGTCGTTAAGGCCGCAAACATCATATAGCACAATTTACTTTAAAATGTCAATTTGAAAACATTTTTTTGTTAAAATTGATAAAGAATGAATATCACTTTTTTGTAAAGTGCATGCAGTTCCGTTGATCATCATATACAAGATTCCAGTCGAAATTGCAATACTTGCATTGACTTTGATTGCAAAATATATTCAGTGCATCATGTGATGTTTGATGATTGTAGGTCATATATTGATGGTGACTGTGTCCTTACAAGGTTAAGGTTGCAATTTCATTCCATGGTAGCCAGTATGGACCAAAATTTACAAATACAGCACTCCAAGCTTAGACATAGACCCTGATATTTTTCTGGGCTTGACCCCCAAAACATAAGGATCAGGGTTGTTGTATTATATTGTAAGACTATTGCACAAGGTAGAATGCCAAAAGTAGTCATGGTTTGCATGACCTTATGTTTTGATTTGGCAGGGTATCAGTGTTTTCCTCCAAAAAATTTCAAAACCATTTAAAATGTATTGTTTATAATTATGTTAAATGATGCATTTTTCCTCCCTGAAATCTGTTGTATTAAGTTATTTAAGTTTTCAAAATATTCTAAATGACAATCTTTTTTACAACTTAGATTGCCCCTTGCTTGGTATGTATACATATAAGAAACAAATAACACTTTATTATGTCCTAAAGTATTTGGTTTTATTTATGCTTACATATACTTATCAACCCATTTGTTAATACACTAAATTAAAAATGAATTAATATCTCTCCAGTTTTTTATTTACCCATGCATCATGCATCAAATATGCATACTTTTCCAATTTGATGCACAAAACTCGTAGCCAGTACATAAGTTGATGCACCCAAATGTTATGTTTTGCAGATTAACCATAACACAACATAAAAGTTTGATCTAACTTCTTTAATGGCTAGATTACAACTCTCCCAAACAGGGAAAACATGCGCACATCAGTTTCTTACTCTAATGGTATCATAATACATAGGGTTACAACTGATTGTGGAACCTGCAGCTGACTTTATGTGACCTGTAACTGTCACATCATTTGTAGCAACAGGATTTTAGAACCGTATGATCACCACACCCAAGAAAGAGGCAGAAAATAAACACAATTTTAAGGTGATTCTCACAAGAAACTATTTTCTGTGCACCCTTGTCATGCAATGAAGCAACAATTTCCATTCGCTCAATTGTATGCCTTGCGTTGTTCCAAGATGCTGTCAGTGTCCGACTGAAAATGGTGTCCAAGGTAAAAATTTAAATAGATTTGGACCGCGTTTAGAACCGATCAATGATAATAGCATTGTTATCGAACCAGTGGAGCCTTCATCATCCAAAGATGAGGTAATGGTTACTCGTAAGTTACAGCATAATTTTGGGTTAACTCTTTACCTTCTGCTAATGCATATATGCAACCATAAAAATAGAATTATAACCCCAGAGATGCATATACAAACTGCTAATAATACTCTCTCTGTCCCGGCTGGCTCATACATACGTTTCCGGCCAAGGGTTGGGAAACCCCAGATACCCATATACACGTTTCATATTAATGCTTTGTATTGGATGAAATTACAAACATCCCTTCTCTTTTATAATATTTAGCCAGTGAAAATAGTCCTTACATAAAATGATGAACGTATTCTGTTAGTAGTTTTACAGCATATACGCGGGAAATTCTATTGAAAACGAGATCAATGGTGACAGTAAAACAAAATGTCAACATTCATGTATTCCGATGATGATTTTAATGGAAGTTTTGAAGGATTTGAAAGTGATGATATTGATTTTAACCAGATTCAAGATGAAGTATAAGTCCTGTTTCGACACCTGACATTTCAGATTTATTTGAATCCAAGGATGAAACGCGAGACAATCAGATCTGGTCAGAACACGTGAGACCGGTAAATGTGGACGACTTTACAGCAGTTTCAGGGCCAGCATTTATTTTAGAAGAAAATGCATGGGAGATTTCTTTTTACGTGCTTCAGGCAGTATAATAAAACATTACCAAATCTGCAATAAAATAATGGGCATATTGGTGTGCAAAATAGTGGTGAGAAAAGTAATCTAATATACATTTTAAACACAGATATATTGAGATACATTTTGTTATTATAAATATGTCAGTGGCGTCGCTGGGGGGGTGCGGGGGGGGGTGCGGACCGCACCAGGTAACACCATCTCAGAGGGGTGACACCAAAATGAAAAATTGCAAATTTTACAGAGCACACACTACTCGGTCTAGTCAGATTTCATAAGCGGATAACCGATCATAGTTAAATACATGACTAGCAGGCACAGCAGTGGCCTCGCTAGGGGGATGCGGGGGGTGCGGACTGCACCTGGTGACACCATCAGAGGGGGTGACACCATAATGACATTACTAAGGATTCTGTATGGTCTGTTATGGAAGGAGGACCATGGGGGTGATACCATGAGCTATCACACTGGGTGACACCAACCCAAGTGACGCCACTGAAATATGTGAATATAAACATTGATTCCTGTGGATTATATGTACTTGTTGGTGGAAATGAGTGGCACAAAACATTAGTAAGTGTTTAAAATTTTATTTTTCATTAAATTACATAGTTTGCATGGGGCAAAATTGAATCAGAAAATGTAGACAGCATGTAAATAACTCAAGAAGTTCTCACCCAGGCAGCTATTATGATGCTCTGGGGTTCAGCCTACAGACAGCTGCTAGAAGGCAGGCTGCTTATCAGGCTTAGTAGCCAGGGCAGCAAGTACTTGCAGAAGGTAAAGAGTTAAAGGTTAAAAACATATTGCTGGCTACTTTTTCAAAAAGAAGTTAAGTCAGAGTAAAGAGTGTGACATTGAAGATGCCTTTATGTTTTGCCATATATGTGCAGAGGCAACAAAAAAAATCCATGGCCAAAATGTGCAAAAAACAATAACTTTCACAATAGTACACTGGCAAGGTATGCTCTGTTGCCAGAACAAAAACTGTTGATTGAAAGTCCACAACACCAGGCAGATTTTAATGCAGTTTTTCAAAAACATTCATCCAAACAAGACATGTCAGTGAAAGTGCTACTTAAGTGTATACATTGGCTGAGTCTAGAAGACATCCATTTTTTAAAATACAAATCTCTCCTTAATTGAATATACAACTTAACAGCTGCCATTGCATTTTGAAGAATTCCGCATTTCAGTATGACTCTGCTACTACCTGTTCAGAGTTACTAGAGAGCCAATCAAATGTTGTTGAGGATAATCTTATACGTAACCTGAAAAATTTGACATTTGTGACAGCAACGGCAGATGAAAGCACTGACATAGCCAGCAATAAGTGACTTCGCATATATTTTCAATTATATCTGATGTGAAACCATGAATAAGATTTTTAACAAATATTGAATGTTCTTATGCTTCTGGCAAGGGAATCGGCCTTTTTGGCTTTAGACACATTATATAACTAATATTTTTGTTGTGTATTTAAACAATATAATTATTTTTTGAAAACTACTGAAGACTGATCATCAGTTTGAATATGGCTCATAGGTTTGGATTTTGACTCATTGTTTTTTGCCTTTGAGTCAAATGACTTACTTGAAGCCATATGTGGATAAAACACTGCTCTCACATTCATTAATTGTTGTTGTTGTAGGGTTTAACGCCATTTTCCAGCACACGATAGGCTGTACATGGCGGCCATTATTAATGGTGGAAGAAGAACCCGGGAAAATCCAGGAAAGAACCACCGACCAACGACAAGCTACTGGCAAGCTTTCTCACATGCCCACATTAGCCGATTCCGAGTCTTGAACCCACGCAGACAGAGGTGAGATGGTAGTGATCCGTAACGGAGAGTGCTTTAGACCACTCGGCCACTCGGGGTCCCCATTCATTCATTATTCAGATAAGAATAAAAACTTAATACACAAAGGTACAGAGACAAATTACAGGTGCCATCTAGAAGACCTTGTATTGCTACTCATCCTGAATTAATAATCATGTTAACGTTTTGTTTTTTTTCTCACTAAAAGACTTCTTATGATATCAGATTGATCTGTGATGAAAGTGGTAATGATCTGTTATATACTATAGCCATGGCAGCCATTTTGAAAATCTAATTGCCACTTTTCCTGACCAGAAAGTCAGACATGAAATGACTTTATATGTATCAAGTTCATCCTAAATGAAAATGTTCTGCAATATAGCCTCCATGGCAGCCATTTGGAAAATCTTGTTATTGCTGCTCTTGGATGGTCATATCAACATGCTGCTACTAGATAGACATATTAACATTGGATTTTTCCAAAAATACTTCATATGATGTCTTGGTACTAAATTAATATGGTGATGTTACATCCATTATGGCTACTATGGCAGTCATCTTACAAACAATGTTATTGCTACTTCTAATTGGAAACTCGTATCAATGTAGGCAGTGTTTCCCTTTACGCACATTTGTGCATCAAAGATACATGTTGGCGATATCTGGTGCACACATTTTGTTGTAGTGCATATTTTTTACATAAAGGATTTGCATAATGCAATCAGGATTTATTCAATATCCAATGCATATGATGAGGGACAGCAATGTGTATACTTTGAGTTAAGCCATAGTTATGACTGAGTAGCTTCCCCATATCTCATGAGCTCTCACTTGATTTCCACTAGGCTCAGCATCACGTCCAGACAAATCTCAAAATGCTTTTTGGATATTAAAATGATCTCCAGATGAAAACAACATTGCACTGAAAATAACTAGCCAAGAAAGTGAAAGAAGCAGAACACAACAAAAAAAATGGAGAAAATAATTTCTGTAACTGGAATAAGGCACATAACATTGTGATTCACAGGGGCTGGTATCACTGCTTACAATTCAACTATCAGTCATACATTATCATCCAGGTCATTCTGTCATAACAAAGAAATCAGTAAGCTTGCAGAGACAAATGTGTTGTTTGGATTACTAAGTCAGGGTGGCCATTCTATGTTTTCTTGATTTGTAATTTTCTGCAATAAGATAAAGATTTAAAGTATAACTTAAAGATTAATCATAATTAGCCTCTGAATTTTGAATAAATGTGTTCTAGGATGAAGTACATTTTATGACTGGCAGTAAATTAATGCCATTGGTTAAAAAGATTTTTTTTGATTTTTGTATTGGTTGATATATGTTATGTGTTGGTTTATAAGACTGCTACAGAAATATGGATGCTAATAAAAGTACAACCATAAACTAAAAGAAAAATGAACTAATAAAACTACTCTAGGAATGGGCAGTGCATTTGTTCGTTAATTGTGCATGTTTGTTTATTAGTATTTGAGAGAGAGAGAAGTGCAAGTTGCAGTTTCCTATTTCAAGTTGAAAAAGTCAGATGAAATGGTATCCAGTTTGTGCTAAATGAAAATTGTGCCTATTTATGGCGTTATGGCAGCCACAGTGGCTAATTTGAAACTCTTGTCCTTCTGGAGTATCAGAGATGGTTTCAACTCTTAAATTAACACGAAGAAATGGTCTCATCTTATCATGCATCCCTGGAAATTCTTTCAGAACGTAGCATGTCAGTCTCATTGAAAGACGTGTTTCTAAATGACCATAGTTTTTTAAATGGGCTTTTGGGCGGCACATTTTCATGTACAATATGAAGGGTTATCTTGAGATGTAATAATAGGTTGCATAGACACATTATGGAGAATTGTATTGTTGAGCTATTTATATCATGGGGTTTTGTGTTTAGAAATCATGCTTCCGTATTATTTGATCACATAGAGGACTGTTGAGTCTGAAATCATGTTTCTGCATTATTTGATCATGTCGGAGGGTTTTGAATTTGAAATCATGTTTGCTGTAAGCACATTGTCGGAGTGTTTTGAATTTGAAATCATGTTTGCTGTAAGCACATTGTGATATAACAGGTATGAATAAAGAGCATTTAAAAAAAACATTTTGTGCAAGTTAGATCATGCAGCAGCACTTTACTGCAGAATTCTGTCTCATATTTGCAGATAAAATTTAACCATGGCAGGAGACTTTGTTGATGAAAAGGACCTTAACCTGAAAGGATGGCAGAGATATTTTAACTCTTACACTCTTCGAGGACGCCTTAATGTAAGTAGCAAGCATAAAAAAACTAAGCAGATTTTTAGAATTATTCAGGCTGCATTTTAGCCTAGTTTCTGCCCCTATTGACAAATAGAAAAATCACTGTATAATCTTTGGAATTTTTAATTGGTCAATTCAGACATGGAATGATTTGCAGAAAATATGTATAGTAATAAATTCTTCATCACTTTTATATTTCGAGCCCACATTAGTAGGAAGTGAGACATAGCAGTCACTTTTATGGTGTCAACATCAACAGTTTCTTACGTTGAATTTTTTTTCCATTTTCATTTCATTATATTTCCTAAATTCCTCAGCATTTTTTCACAGTTATGATAAATCATCATGAAACTAAAAGTTTATTTTGTAACATGTTCATTCACCCATTTACAGTAAGGATACAGTATCGATGAACTCAATGAATTTCAGGGTCTTTCCGTCTTTAGCAGGTCTGTCATTGGCAGATACTGCCCTAATAATAATAATGATAATAATAATAATAAATATAATAATAATAATGTGGACTTCATACTGCGCCCAATCTTTGGAAACTTTAAGCACATTATAATATTAGATAACACATAAAAATATAACAATGACAAGATTACAATAACAAACACTATGAAATAACAAAACAAGAACATCTGAAAATTAAGGAAGATCACAGTATGACGTCTTGAAGTATGTTCTTGTCGTCAGAATAGGTGAGTTTTAATTAGATCTGTGTCCTTGTGTCTAAGATCAATGGGCAGTTTGTTCCATCTGTCTGGGTCCTGGTTCACAAAAGAACATTGTCATACGACTTCATTTTAACACGGGGAATAATTTGAATACAATTGTCGGAAGAGGAGAATAAGTTTCTAGACAACGTTTACACATGTGAGGTCAGATGGTTATATTGGACTGGAGCCAGTCAGTAAAATTTAGCATAGTGAACATATTTTGTGTTTGATTGTGGATCAAATGGGTAACCAGCCTAGGTTACAGAGAGGCGAGCTTTGTACAGTTGTTTATACTCAAAGGAAAATCCAAGCATTTGTGTGTTTAACTTATCTAAGCTTCTGTTGTAGCTACCAAAACAAACCAGATAGGAGAGAATTACAATAGTCCAGACTTGAAAGTACTAAGGAAGAAACAATTGTTTTAGTGGCATTACCTGAAAAAAAATATTGTGAATGGAGCTGTTGTGTCCCAGGTCAGGAGGTAGTAGCCTACTGCCAAGCTCTTTAGCATCATGGTCATGTATGATACACTAATGTGGGTGGTATTATAGAAAGGTAGACAGATGTAGCTCTGCAATGATACCAAATAATCTGGAAGTTCTAGTTGCACTACAAAATACAGAAGGAAAAACCTAATCGTTTGTACAGGATTTTTTTTCCTCCACCCAAATTCGCCCGTGGTCAGAATCAAATTTTGTGTCTGGATTTTAGACTCTTTGACCTCAGATCTAAGGCAGATCGGTCTGAATGGCACACAGACAGGCGAATCTTTGCAAAAAGTAGGATAATTCATTTGGAATAAAGAGTGGTCTCGATACGAAAATAATGGGTCCATTAAGCAAAACAAACAAAAAACTCCAGCTTTTACCCATCTGCTCATGCGTGAGTGAAATAGGCAATGAAAAACAATGTTTCTAATACATCTAGGCATTAGGTTAACGGGAAATCTCTTGGAAGTCAATGTATTAGGATGTATTCAGAAATTGCCCCCAAAATGTGTTTCCTCCTCACATCTCAGGTGAAAACGACGAAAACCTCCATGGGTTAATGAGTTAAGTTGTCATAGGTAGTTATTGTTTATGTGTGTGATTAGGCTTTGTAATGTGGCTTTAACAGTGTTTCAGTCATATCACTATGATGTCTAGTGTGGCAGTTTATAGTGATGTCTAGCACTGGGGCAACATGCAGCAGACATGTAGCATGATGTCCCGCCCACTCACATTATCCTGACACCAGGCCGACCATGCCTACCACTAACCTCTTAATGCTGATTGCCTAGGGAGGCAGCTGTTAGTACCATTTTTGTAAGTCTTTGGTATGACTCAGGTGGGGGTTCGAACCCACGACCTCCCGCTTCTGAGACAGACACTCTAACCACTAGGCCGCCAGAGTGGTCGGTTATTGTTTATTATCACCATTCATCTTTATTAAGTTGTCACTGGTGGTTATTATTTATTATCCCCATTCATCTTTATTATTTTACGTGTTTAGACTCTTACCAAATGTAACAGTAAAGAGTGAAGACAATAAGCGTTGTAAAATTTAACAAATAATTTATTTCCCTAGTATTTTAAGTGAAAAATAAGAGAACTTATGGTTTTATGAATCAAATCCAAATTTAATCCAAGTATTTAAAAAAATAGAAGTCCTGTTACTAAAGTGTCTTAATTGAGTTTGAAACCCAGTTTTACATTCCAAATAGATTTCTATAAATGGATTTGTCCAAGAATTCTATATGAGCACTTGTATATTTCCAGGGAAAAGAGTCACATGTATTCCATAAAATAAAATTTCAAATCAAACTTGTCACAACAAAACACCTTTAAGTGTCAATGGTTTAGAGCCAGAATGCCCAAATTCTATCCAGAAAACAGTTATACACTAATTTAAGGCACAAAACAGATTCCCATAGGAGGGTCACATGGTCACCCTTCCAGAACAAAATAGAATTATTCCCAACTTCTGAAGATTAAAGCAACTTGCAAAGCTCAAGTATCATTTTGTATCAGTTCTCCACCTCTTATTGATATATGTATCAGTGTGGCAAAAGTATCAGTATATTGATCAATCATTTCACCCCTGCAAGCTTGTTAGTTACAGCATTATGCAGGTTTATGTTCATTTGAATGTATGAGGCCATCAAAAACTATAACTCGGTGGACCTTGTTTACCTGCATTCAGATTGTGCATACAGATAGAGTTTTCATATGTGAACTACAGAATAGGTGTTAATTATTGGGTCTTGAACTAGCTTTGTTAATTCTGTATTCATGCAGCCAGTATTATTTTAGTATTTCTACTCCCACAAATTAATAGACAATATTGCAATTATGTCCTTCAAGCTTATCTTTCCCCTTTAAAGTTTCAGTATTGATATGAATTTGTATTCACAAACTAAAATATGTCAACTACTGGTATCCAGGTGAACAATAGTGCTGGCTCTCCATTGTATTTCTATAACCAATAACACATAAATGTCAACTCAAAGCCAGATATTTTCCTAAATTTGTAACTAAATGTATGGTAGAAAAACAAGTAGCAAATAACAGTATATGTTTCTTAGTTGAGCAATGTAGAACAGATCACTGTAGAAATTTTTTCTTCGTAAAAACAAATGTGTACTGGAACCATCTTAGTGAAAGTTTTGTGTGCACATCTACAGTAGAGAGCATCAAGACAGCGTATGAACAGTTCTGCTAACGGCTCTCTTATGGTGTAATTTTATGCCATATCTGGCCTTGCACTGTATAGATTCAGATATCAGGTCCACTTGGTACTCTTGGTACTATTTTAAAACGTGTGTGACTATTTCCTTTTAGTCAGGACCACATGTCAACATTGCTTTGTAAACAGGTTTTCCTTTTTTTTAGTGGGTGCTAGCTACATATGGATCCATTGTTGGGATTGCTGTTCTGTACAAGGTTTTCAAGAAGAAACCAGCCGTTGAAGCACCAAAGAAACATTGATGAATGCTGAAGTTTTAGGAATCTACTAATTTGTAAACTAAAATCTCTATTTGAAATGGTATTTGTGTACAATGATCAGTTTCATGACCAGTAACAATGATTTTCTTGATTGATTAAACATCATTTATTGCACAAAAAAATTTTGTAAAGGATTGTTTTCTTTAGTTTTTTTTTTTGCATATATTACCACTGTTTTTCATGGAGTACAGCTTTTCATAGATTTCACCAATGCTTCAACCACTAATAAAGACACAACGAACTCTCTTTGAAGGCAGTAGGACCTGTTTAGCACTCTTTGAAGGCAGTAGGACCTGTTTGAGCTCTTTGATGGCAGTAGGACCCGTTTTAGCTCTCTTTGATGGCAATAGGACCTGTTTTCAGGTCTTCGATAAACCTATGAAAATGTCATTTGTTAAAATTCACAAAATCTGAAGCCCATGAAAAAAGTTTTAGTATAGTTTTAAAGACGCATTACTGACAAATGAAGTTCACTTTGTCAAGACAGTTTGTCCAATGATTATTATTTAAAACCAAAAGGGTAACTAATTTGCTGACATATATTTTTATGTTATTTCATAAGTAGTACTTTAAAACAATCTGTTTTGATCCCCACACATTTGGGTTGAATTGAGATAATAGTTTTTATGATACAGCATCTGAAGGATTGAGAAAGTTGGAAATAATCAATTCCCATGGAGTGCGCTGTCATGTGGCTGACTGAAAGCCATCTTGCACCCCTCCTAATGGATGGATAAGTCCATCCTATTTGGAGCATGGCCTAATGTGTTATCCATGTTGCAGAACATCTGGATCACATGTGGTCAATAGTTATTAAATCATTTATCGGTCATGTTAAACTAGTATAGAGAATTAGTTGGGGGAGGATGTTAATGTCTGATAGGCTTTACATTGCCTCCAGTTTATTTGCTGGGGAAAAAGTATCTGACTTTCGTGAATCAACTGACCAACTTTGTCACATCCCATACTGGTGCAGCCAAGTTTTGAACCCACATGGACAGAGGTGAGAAGTGAGAAGTCATTAAAGGCATGCACCTTATTCCACTTGGCCACCTAGATACCATTAAGAATTTAACTTCGTATAATCTTATATTTAAATTTTTTACATGGTCTTTTTCATTCAGACTTTACATTCAGACTTGTACATTGTCCTTATACAGTGCCTCAATTTTAAACAATCTCGTGGACACACAGTATTGAGAATATAGAGAAAAGACAACAAACAATTCAAATTAAATATACATAACGCTGTAAACATAACACTGTAAACTGCTCAAGCTTAACACCAATCTTATTCAGGACTCATTTCAACCAAACTTGAACTGTAGTAATTGGCCAGGTCAAAGCCATAGTAACTTTGGTAGTTTTACATCAAGGTCTCACAGAAGGCCTCGAATGCATCTGCCAGCAGTATTATGTCATTCCACAGGTAGAGGTCACAATAGCTGCCCAGGGTTTTGCAGCTATATGCTTACCATACCTTTTTTGTGCATTTTCATAGTATTTCCTGGGTATTCCTGCACAGGTTTGTGAGCTATTGAAGTCCACTTTTGAAACATGATTGGTTCATTCAAACCACTCCCATACGTCTGTGTGTTTTTAAGGTGTGATGAATCTATAAATTTAAACTAATTAACAGAAAAGAGTGAAAACCAACAAGTTAAAAAAAAATCTACAAATAATTGATTTCCCTTGAAGACAAAGTGAAAATTTAAAGAACTTGCGTTATTGTGATTTAATCCCAAATAGTCCTACAAGTTTTATGACAAATCCGATAGCATAGATTATTCCAATCTAGTGGTATTCCAAATGAATTCCAATATTGAATGTGCCAAAAGCCTGGAAATAATATTGATGTGCTAACAGTCTTGATGTATGACAATGATATAATCAAAAATGGCTCTGAATGAATACACAATAATTCCAAAATAGTGATTTTAGCCCTGACGTCAAAGAGCATGTTGTAATTCATATGAATAGATTAAATAAATAAATCCTCTAAAATATTAAGCTGGTCTGTATCAGGATGAGGTGAAGCTGGATCATTTCTTTATTTTCCTTCTTTTTTTTGTCTTATCCTCCTGTTCCTCAGTCCTGGCACTTTCTTCTATTGCCTCCATGGCCAGCTCATTCAGCAGGCGACGAGCAAACTCAAGGTGCCATGTCGCCCGACGCTTTAATGCACACAGTGTGCTGATGGATTTAGCCAACAGGTCGTAGACAACAATTCCTATTCGACCTGTGTGTAAAGCTATCACGAGTGGGAACTGACCCAACACTTACTCAATGTAAATAAATGTCTGTGTACTACAGGATAAGACGTCTCGTAGGATTGGGCACTGATCTTATGACGTCACCCCAGTTCCGTGTTTACACGCTCTTCATGGCACCTGATTTATAGACGAGTGGGAATGCGAGTTGGCAGGGAGGAGAGGGACCCGACAGGAGACGCCAAACATTAGCCGGAACGTACCTGTAACGCCACAGATTAATACTGTAATATTCAACCAAATGCCTATGTAGTGGGTATTCCTTATTAACAATTTCTTGTGAAACATGATTGCAATTCGAATCAAGAGTTTAATTTCAAAAATTTCCCTATCTGGATTTATTTTAAAAGTGCACAGTATACATATATTCCTTTAAACCAATAGTGTAGGTCTAAGAGACCAATACAAATTTTTCGGATTGTCAAATTAGTGATTATGGTTGTAATTTAGAACGGTGGTCAAAGAATCATGTCAGGTTATCAATAGCTTCATCGAGTAGAGATTTTAAGCCAAATTGAAACTCTTAATAAATGGCAATTGATAGCCCTTAAAAGGGCTGGTTGTTTTGTTGAGTCCAACTGATAAGACTTAGGGGCCATCCATTTAGTATGTAAGCAAAAATCTGGAAAAGCTTGACCCTCCCCCTCCTTTTACGCATGCATACTTGTTTTTACACCCTCCCACCTGAGTACGAACGCTTGACCCCCCTTCCCGAATTCTTTAGAACGGCATATATTCCACTGACGTTGAATGTCTGGCTGCATCAAAGAAATAAGCTGCATAACTTTACAAAGTTTGTCTAGTGTCCACTAAAATTCAAATGCCGACTGAACCAAGTCAAACAGGTTACATATTAGACAAATTATTATCGAGGTTTTACTCCCGTTTCCTATGTGTATGTACATTATCAGCAGACACCACCCATATGCAAGTGTATGCATTTGGGTTAACTCTCCTCGCCCTCCATGCGTATGTACTAAATGGACAGCCCGTTATTGGACAAAAAATTTCTCCAGATGTTTTGGTAATACCTAAGGCGGCCAATGGGATATTCGTCCTTCATTACGTCAGTTAGCGATAAAGGTACTAATACAGGTTGCTGTAAGGTTTCGACTTATAACTGATGGTAATTTTGTAGTCTTCGGCAAACAGCCCATGCATTCAAGATGTCTGTCCCCATGAATTTCATATTGTTGACCACTCTTCCATTTGGTTTTTGCTGTTTTAGTTTTAGGTGTTTCTAGCTAACTCAAAACTGTATGGTCTTCCATGTATAGATTGCGGCCGCTTTGTCCAGGTAGAGGTTAGCCGTTCCCAGTTCTCTGACTTTATCATAGATGTGTTGGTATATTGCCACCCAATCTTCACCCGTAATAACTGGTTTATTTGTCGTTGGAGGCTTGGAAGTAACTGGTATGTTAGTAGAAGTAGGACATTGAAGCGGGATCAGGGCTGCCAGCCTGCCAGTTCCTGTTTTTCTCCCCTTTATCCTTTTCCTCTCCTAGTGCGACTCTTCCTTGCTTTCCGGATTGTGACCCTAGGTTGAGTATTTTCAATAGATGGTGGTGGTGGCGGTGGCAAGTGTTGTTGTTGTCGTTGCTTTGGATTTCCGGGATAACATCGCTTTTGCTTTTTACTGGTAATGCAGTTCCTGAAGAGTCAGCTGATGTACCCAGGGAAGTGTTGTTCTGGGCAGGTGATAACAGTGAAGACAGGTGATAACAGTCTTTCTTGCCTTTGTGTTCCATTCGGCGTCTGTCTCTGTGTATAAGCGATTTTTCCCCTTTTCTCCCTTCATGTTGGTTTTCCACCTCCTCCTTTTCTCATTTGTCTTCTATGGCTACTTCTTTTATCTTTTATCTCTCTTTCGTAGTTTTTGAGTGGTCCTTTTCTCCTATGCTCTAGTAATCCAGCTGGTTGCTACCTTAAGTCCAAGACCTTTCAGTGCATTCATTGTTGTGGCGGGAAACAATTCCATTGCTAGCATCATGGCTAAGATTTTTGGTGCTATTGCTCTCAGATCTCACTGCATACTGTGGTCAGACTGATACGATATTTTGATTACGGTCGCATTCGCCCGACAGGGCACTCGCAACCAGTTAATGCCCCCACAGTGGGTCATGAATATTTTCGAGGGGGACAGGATGATGTCAAATCCTCCAACGTATTAATGCACTCATAGAGTACTGTTTGATTTAGCCGACAGCTGGTGGGACAGTAAGTCCATTTGACCTGTATGAAAGGCTATCATGAGTGAGAATCGACCCAACACACACTCATTGTTAATTAATGTCTGTTAACTACAGGATAAGACGCATTGCTGGATTGGGCACCGCTGTAGTGAAAGGGGCCACTTTAGCGACAGTGGAAAGTAGCATTAGAAGACCTCTCTGGGCCACTATAGCAACATTTTTAAAATCACCCTGGGCCACTATAGCGACAAGGGAAAGTTGGGTTGTTGTATAGGAACAATAGGAACGGAACAGGTGGGTGACGTCACGGTACTAGATATTGCCAACAATGTAGCAAGGGTCTGACCTGAATACGCGCTACTCTAGGTATTGACATAGACATATATGACACATACACAGATTGATGAACATTAATCTGAGATTTCTATGTTAAAATGGGGGGTGGGGGATGAGGATGTACCGTAGGGTCTATGGGAATTTAACATGGAGTGAATGGGGAATTGACCATAGCGACAAGGCATTGGGATAATATAGGGTCTTTGGGACTTCTGTGTTAAAAGTGGGTGTTTGTACTATAAGGTCTATGGGAATTTAACATTGGTGGGACTATAATGGGATCAGGGAAAGTTTAACATAGGTTCGGACTTTATAGGTAAAGTGGGAAATTGTATAGGGCCTGTCAACGGACAAGGACAGTAGAGAGCCAAACACAACAGAGACAGAGACAAACATACTAATACAAGCACGACATTTATATATAAAGCATTACATAGACCTGAAATTATTTTGGCAGTGTTCATAAACTTGCAAATTGTAATGATGCTATAAATATCTATAATCAAGGAAAAGACCAACGCCAAAATGGTTATGACTAAAAGTAAAGCTAAAATGAGGAAATTGTCCCAGAATTTAAAGGAGACTAAACATATCCCCGAACATTCGATTAGATTGGTTTGGAATAAAATGGATAATCCAATAACTATTTATAGTCTCAACTTGTGTAACGATCGTGGATAAACACCCATGTATCTACGTAAAGCTATAAGCTGTTGAAATTCCCATGAAATCACACTTTATAGCTACAACTTATGGGAAATTCCTTTGGAAAACTCCACTATCTATTTATAGCCTCAATTTGTGTGACGAAAAATCCTAGTATTTTTTATAGCTACAAACTGTGAAGAAAACAACAACTCTATATTTATAGTCTCAAAATTTTCAGCTTCAATGACGTCACTGTACTGGACACTAGGGGAATAATGACAACAGTGTTGCAAGTGGCTGACCTGAATACACGGTACTGTAGGTCAGTAGGTAGGTGAAATGAATTTGACAGGGATAAGGAGAGTTTTTTTTTTAGAGACAAACGAAGACCAATACTTGCACACAAACAAACGTACGCGCGCAACATACACAAACCATAGAGGGAAGAAGAAAAAACAAACCCAAAATATACTATCCACACATAAGGACGAGGACGAAAACAAACCCAAATATACTATCCACACACGGGAAGGAGAAAAAAAACCAAACAAATAAAACAACACAATATCTACTTTCCACACAAACTTATGCGAACGAATACAAACACACAAATACAGACAGACAGACACACACACACACATACAGCACATATAGAACAAACAAAACAAACCCCAAATATACTATCCACACACGGTAAGAAGTAAAACAAAGCCCCAAAATACTATCCACACAAGGGAAGAAGAAAAAAAAAATGCTATCCACACAACGTATGCGCACGCATACAAACCCCAAATATACTATCCACACAGAGGGAAGAGGAGAAAAAAAAAACTCTACTATCCAAAAAGAAGGGAAGGGTAAAACAAAACAACAACCCAACCCCAAAACCAATATCTACTATCACAAATATCCCAATATTTACTATCAAAAATCAAAATAGTTACTATCCACACAAACGTACGCGCGCGTATGCAAACACTCACTCTACAATCCACACAGAAGGGAAGGGTAAAAAAAACCAATATCTACAATCAAAAATACCTCAATACTTACTATCAAAACCGTATATCTACTACCCACACAAACGTACGCGCACGCATAAAAACACACAGAACACAAATGGAAGAAGAAAAACAAATTGAAAATATACTATCCACACAGAAGGGAAAATAAAACATATTTACTATCCACAGAACGTACGCGTACGCATGCAAATCCAAAATATACTATCCACAGAGGGAAGAGGAAAACAACAAGCCCAAATATGCTATCCACACACGGGAACGAGAAAAACACCTACAAAATATATACTATCCATACAAACATACGCGAACGCATACAAACACACACACCACAGAAGGAAGAAGAAAACACCCAACTATACCCACACTAACGTACGCGAATGCATATAAACACACATATACGCATACACACAAACACACACATATATAGCAGTAAAGTAGTGAGTGTTTATAGTCACACTGCTCCACACATATCAATTGGCAATTTTAATAGTCTAATTTTTAGAGATCTTGGTTGCGCTGAAAAGGGATGTTTTAAGTGGACGGGGATTATGGCAATCTTTGATCGTCTAAGATTGCGTCCCCGTCTGGCGGCAGGTTTTCCCACAAGATAGGGTCTGCTTCTTCAGAAAGAGAAGGATAACTCTTTTGTGTCTACACGGCAGTCGACAAAACCTCTGTATGGTTCCTGCAGTTGTTGTTGCTGCTCTCTTCGCTTCTGAAGTCTGTACATCTCCGTCCATTCTTGTTTCTCCTTCTTGATTTCCTCTCTGAAGACCTCTTCTATCAGGTCTTCGGCCACGTTCAGCATTCTTACATTCTCTATCTCTTCATGTTTGGGTAAAAGGTTTTGCCTAACACGATGCAAATGCACGTATGTTTCATTTAGTTTAGCTAAATTAGATGAATGAGTCAACAATGGATGGTCAGACTCGACTTGACTAATTAAACTTACGTCGTTTTCGCCCAACTAGGGCATGTACGACGGTCTTATGCCAGCACGGCTGGCTGTTTAATTAGTCCTGGGGGAAGGAATAAATGCCTCATCCCCCAGGCATTTATGTGTCCACAGAACATTGTTTAATTTAGCCGTCAGGTCGTAGGACTATTTAGTCCCTAGTGACCTGAATGAAGGGCTATCATGAGTGGGAGTGAACCCACTCATGTAAAATAAGGAATTTCAGTCTGTTGTTAACTGCACCAGATGTCGATCAAAGCAGTGTGTGACGCCAGTAGCGATTGGTCGCCACTATGACGTCACATCGGGACATCTGGCTTTAGACGGGTGGAAATTGTTCCAAATCTCCGTCCATGTACGAACAATACCTACATTTCAACGGTCTCCACTATTGAATAATAATAAGAGTACTGCTCATGTAAAAGGGTGACCTTACACTCCAAGTATCCAAGCCATTTCTTACCAGCTGGGAAGCAGCAGTCCGCTTACGGTTTGGATCCTTCAGGAGAGGCCCTTTCAAGAGTGTCACCGCCGATGCATTGGGACTGAGTGATAGCAGCGCTGCAAATCAGGCGCTGCTTACATCTAAGGACCCAGGGATCACTCGAAATTGAAAACAGCAAGCTACCAAACAAATTGCCGTAGGGAGTCATGCAGTTTCCATTCGGCTGGAAACTGCTTTAGATAATATCTCTATTTTTGAACCTAATTTGATCATTTCGATACCACAGTCAAAATTTTACATACCAGACTGAAACATTCTAATGCGTGATATTAGAAAACATTTTCGTATTGTTTTGAGTCATTCAGACCCAACCTGATTGGTATTAATTTAATTTAGAAGAAAAACAGTACACTTAGTACATTAAATTCAATTTATTATTAATAGGAAATTTATTGACTCGTTGGATTTGGTTGATTGCACAGGTGGATTACAAATCATTGGCATATTTTATCATCCATTAGTAGAACTAGACTAGAATTAAAATAAGTACAAGCTGAATTTTTGGTACACAACATCCGTGGCGTGCTTGGCGAGTTCCTTGCCTCCTCAGACACGGTCGGTCTGTCATTTCAATTAAAGTCCTGTTCGCCCTTACGGGCATGTACGACTAGTTAATTTCCTGTTTGGGAATAATTTATTTTTTCGAGGGGGAAGGAATGGTGCCACCTCCCCCAACGTATTAATGCACTTAGGAAGTGCTATTTGATTAGTCCGATTTCGAGACATTGACGTCTCACGGGACTCATGGTGAGTGGGAATGGTCCACACGCACTCACTTACATGATACATGTCTGGAAGTGGCAAAGGTGGGTCGGACTCAATGGAAGGGATGCACCCCTACATCCGGGATCGATTTGTTTGTGCCCCGGTTTCCGAACAGTAAATGCCGTCGTTTTGCCGTATTTATAATTTGGAAAATCATTTGTGCTGTTTGTAGAATAATATATAGATATAAATGGCATGATGAATCTCCTAGTCTATTTAAGGGAGAAGTTCTTTAATCGAGTAATAGTTGGGGTTTCTATTCTAATAATTAGTATTTCCGCCTTGTGTGGGGTGCCTGATGACTGGGATTTAAGTTCTAATGTTTTAAGGACACATTTCCTAATTCTGTAATTTGGTGCCACATTGTGTAGCTGGTCTTGATGGCTTTGGGTTTTTAGCCACCTTATAGGTCTAATTTTGGGTTATTACTTTAATTTCTAATCAGTCTGTGAATCAGTTTGTTGCCGCATTGTGCAGCGGGCCCTGGTGGCTGAGATTTAAGCCACATTATAGTATCTAGGTTTATTGGCCAGCCTTAATTCGTGTATTTTAAGACGATTCACCATGCCTTAAGTAATGATAGAGCAGATGTTAGTATGAATGATGGTTACTTAATTACCGATCACCTATCGCATTGCTTAATTGATTATACATTTGGACGACTCAGGGTGCCAAAGTGGGTAATAGGTGCAGGTGTAGCATCAGCCCGCGCACTGGTGGTACTCGCCCCATCTCGGGCTGTAAACCGTATACTACCTCCGCACCCACTACCCCACCTGTTCCAACGCATGAAGCTGGCTGATGGTGATTGGGTGAGTAAGTGACTAATTTTAATTATATATAGGATGTGTGATGTCAAGCCGGTCTGAGTATAATAGATTGGGTTGGGTATTTTATTGATTTTGTCAATCTCCTTAAGGAAGATTAACATAGCATCATTTGTTTGATTGGGGTTGGGATTAGTTGGTAAAGAAGTTCGGGGTAGGTATATGACGAGCCAAGTTTCTTTAACATAGTGGTTAATTTTTTCTTTGTTCGTCATATTTCGGGCACATGTTGAAAACATGCTAAAGGTCTTCATCATCAACGCAGTTGGGGCATTTTGCTCCAAATCCACAATTAGCCAGGACATATTTCCCCATAATGTTTGCAAGTGCGGTTTTTCCTGCATTGATTCGTTTAATGATCCGTTGATGATATTTGATATTGGTTTTTGGTGCTTTGGGTTTGCAACTTACTGTTTTTTTGATCGAGTACAGCGTGCGTCCTTTGGGGCATGTATCCCATTGGGTTTGCCAATTAGAAGCCATTTTTTTGGGTTATCATGCTGTATAATTCTGGGAAGTGTAATCGATGTGGGCTGGTTCTGGTTCGCTTAGCGCGTTAATTGCTGCTTGGTCGGCCTTGTCGTTGCCTGGGATGTTTATATGCGACGGAACCCACATGAATTCTACAATTTGGTCTTGTTTTTCCATGTTGTTGAGTAGCAAGTAGGTTTCTTTTAGGAGGTTTTCACGCCTCTTTGAACTGCCTGTTCCCAATGTTTTTAGCACACTAAGTGAGTCGCTTATTATTAATATTTTCTGGAATTTATGTTGATATGCTGTCTTTACTGCTTCTAATATGGCTCATAATTCTGCTGTGTATATCGAATAGTTATCCGGGAGTCTACTTCCTATGTCATTATTCAATTCCGGGATAGTGAGTGCAGCAGTAATTCTGTCTGGTTTGTTTGATTTAGACCCATCTGTGTATATTTTGACAAATCCTTTGTAAGAATTGTCTAATATAGTCAGGATCTTTGATCTTATTTCTAAAGGATGTTCTTCTTTGGACCCGAAAATTGTTGCTAAGGTGTTGATAATGGTGTTTTTTTCTTCCCCTTGTGAATGGAGTAGGGTCTGGATATCGTGTTATTTCTGCACGAAGGCAGTCGGGTTGCAGTTCTTTACATAATATGTGGAACATTTACTGAGATGGAGGGAAGGGGACGAGTCTCCGGCTAAATGGGATGTTGCATTTGTTAATGATGTTCCTTGTGGGATGGCTCGGATTTTGTATCGAAATTCTGGCTGCATATCTTAATGTTAATTCTTCTCTTCTTAATGTTAAAGATGTTTCTCCTGTTAGGATCTGTAGCTCTTCTTTATAGGTATTATGTAGTGTGCCTGTGTATATACGCTGGGCTTTTGCTTGGATTATGTCAAGGCGTTGAAGAATTGATGGTTTGGCAGATGAATAGATCTGACATCCATAATCCAGTGGATAGTTTTACCAATGTATCTTGGTCTGCACCCCATTGTAAACCTTTGATGTTTTTCAGGAGGTTAAGGTCTCCGCTACATTTCCGTATTAATTCGGTGATGTGATGATTCCATGTGAGCTGTTGGTTGTAGTACATACCTAAACATTTTGCGAATTTGATTGGTTCGCCTTGGATATATAGGGTTGGTGGTTCTATATTGTACCCTTTATGGGGGGAGAATAGTATTCTCGTTGTTGTTCCTTTTGATAATTTGAATCCCCATTTATCGGCCCATTTGCCGATATTAGTTAAACTGGCTTGTAGTTCTGTTAATAGTTGTTGGTTGCATGGGTTGCCCGCTTTCCATAAGCCGCTGTTGTCAGCAAATTGTGATAGGTCAATTTTACTGAGGTCAACAGAGCGTTCTATTTAGTTTATCATGATGTTAAAAGGGGTCGGACTTAGGATACTTCCTTGTGGGGTGCCGTTCTCTAGCACATATTCGTCTGAATATTGTGCCCCTATTCTGGTTCTGATGTGTCTGTCTTTTAAAAACGTTTTGATCAATTTGTGCATGTTGCCATTGATTCCGTATTGGTTCAATTTGGCAATGAGACCATCAGTCGGGAATTTACTGTCCAAACTAAGTCAAAGGCTTTCCCAAGGTCTAGGAAAATAGCTATGAGGTGTCTATCGCATTTTCTTCTAGCATTAAAAGCTAGTCTGATACGAGTTTCGAGCCTTATTAGTTGATCTAGGGTGTATCTTTTATTGCTGAAGCCACTTTGGTTTGTGAGAGATGGTTGTTGCTTTCAAGGTGATGTTTGAGTCTGTTGTTTATCATTGTCTCCATCATCTTGCATACGGTATCGGTGAGGGAGATCTGTCTGTAGGAGGATCTTTCTGTAGGGTCCTTGCCAGCTCTTGGGATCGGGGATCGGGATAACTACAGCCTGTTCCCATTTGTGGGGAATTTGTCCTATATGCCATGATTGATTAATCATATCTAATATGATTTTTTCCATATTGGGTGGTATGTTTTTATATATGACATATCCTAGATTGTCTTCTTCTGGGGAGTTTGTTTTCTTATTTCTAAGTGTTGAACTCCATTCATCTAAGCTAAACAGTTCATTTAGGGGAGAAATCCTTGGGTCTAGGTCAGTAAAGAGATATGGATATTTGTACTCTACTGTTCTGTGTGCTTAACATTTGGCTGTATGGTTATCATTTTTGCTCATTCCAGCGAAGTATTTTGCTAGATGCTCTTCTTTTTCTTTATTAATTGATTTGCCCTTGACATTTGAAATAATGTTACTATTTTTGTCTCGCATTGCTTTTAGTTTATTTCAAACCTGTTTTGAATTGCATTGATTAATTTCATGGGTGGAGCAGTATGTTTGCCATGATTTTTCCTTTGCTCTTTTCACGATATTCTTTGCTTGTTTTTCTTTTGTTTTATAGTTTGTATAATCGGTTGATTGATCAGTATGGCGAAATTTATTGAGGGCTTTCTTTTCTTCCTTGATTATATTTTTGCAGTCGTCGTTCCACCATGGGATCAGTTGTTTTGCATTTTGGGTGATATCAGCTCGAGTAGTGGGAATTGATCGCTTCAAGAATTTTTTGATTGTATTTGTCAATGTCATCTTCCAGTAGGTTGGCCATAGTTATTCCGGCGAGCAAGGAATTGAATGAATGCCAGTTGGTTTTATCCAGTCTCCACTTGGAAACTTCGGAGGAAGTGGCAACTGGATTGGTGAAGTTAATAGTAATAATTATGGGGAAATGGTCATTGCCCAACGTGGAATTTCTGTCTAGTACTTCCCAATTAGATATAGATGCTAATTTGGGTGTGCAAATTGTTAGATCAAATGCCAATAGTGATCCATCCTCTGGTGAAAGTCTGGTTTTAATACCATCATTTAGTATGACCAGATTGTTGTTGATGAACCATTCTTCGATTAATTTGTCTCTCTTGTTTTGGTGCTTTCCTCCCCATCTTTTGCTAATTGCGTTGAAACCACCGCATATCATGTATTCATTTGTTGTGCTGATTAATTGGGCATATAAAAGGGGTGACAGCATGAGGCTTGCCCGGGTCATAGATAATAAACATTTCGAATAAAAATTGCCCACTGTGGATGAGTATCGATTGATACTCAAGGGGTGTGGGATTATTGGGGTCGTTTGTAGCTACAGAGTGCTGTTGGAATGATGTATTAGGGAGTGTGTCGCTGACAAAGATGGCTAAACCACCCCATCTTTGTTCATTGTCTCTCATAGTGAAATTATTGGCTGAACAACCTGGGATTTTGGGTATATTTTTAGTTTTTTGGTGAATGAGTGTTTCTTGGATAACTATCAAATCAGGTTTTATTTTAGATTGTTGAAGTTTAATCATTAGTTCTGGTTTATTAATATTTAATCTCCAGCTATTCCATTGCCAGATTATTATATTCTTCTTCCTAGTTTTATCCATTCCTGATGTTATAATTAATTATGTTAGTGGATTATAAGGTCAAATTAGCTTTTGGTTTGGAGGTGTTTTTCCAATAAATCAGATAATAACATGAAGAATGGGATACAAGGTATATGATAACTTAGAGAGATGTCGGTGATTCCCACCATTAGGTTCTTTATGTAGTGGATAATGGTGTCATGTGAGAATTCCTCATGTGGGGGTGCACTTATGTTACCTGTATTGCTTTCGCCCTTATTACTTGCATTGCTCGGTAATGGTGGGTCTGCATTTTCTGTTTTGGTGTGATTTCGAACCTCCCGAACGAAGGTCGATATGTCGGATTTGGTTGGTTTGATAGTTTTATTATTAACCTTAATTTCTTGTTTTAGTTTGTGATCCACCTGTTTTCTATTGATCCTTGAGGGCAAGAGGTGTGTTCCTGTGTCAGCTGGTTTGTTGGATATGGGTGGGCTTAGATAGGGGCGGGCTTAAGGTTTGGTTTAGGGTTTGGCTTATTTATTGCAGGTATTTGTGATGTTGGTTCTTTTTCCTGCACGGTACGTTTCAATTGGATAGTTGATTTGGCTTTTGCATAAGGTAATTTTTGTTCTGTCATCACTTTTGAAATTTCCTGTTCTCTTCTGGTGTATGGACAGTCTTTGGAAATTGGATGATGGGGTCCCATGCAATTATCACACTTTTGTCCTATGTATGTGCATTTGGTGCTGTGGTTTCCTCCGCAGGTGTCGTATAGTTGATTTATTTTTGCAGCTGCTGGCTTGGTGTCCCCATGACTTGCAATGACTTCAGAAGCGAGGTTTGATGTTGTATTCGAGTAGTGGGTACAAATGGCCATCAACGTAGACGAGCAGTGGTGGAATCGAGTAGAAGTCCAGTAGGATTGTGTTGGTCAGTTGTCCTTGACTCGACTTAAACCTGGAAGCTCTTGATATGTCGGCTGCCTGGTTTATTGGTTCTATGGCTATGTCGTTGTTGTTTAGAAGATTGTATTTTTGGTGTAGTTTAATGATCTTTTTGTAGGTTATATTTAATTTTGGTCCATTCATCTGTGTTGGTTTGATATTGATATTTTGGATTGCATCAAGTTTTTTCTCCTTTTTCTTGATCATGGTCTGGTCCTGCTGGGTTATGCTCGGGGCGTTTTTGTGGGCGCTTTGTGCCTTGTTACTTTGACTTTGGTTGGGCCTATTTGCTGTATCTCCATATATTTGGCTACTTGCCTTATGGTGCTGTACCTGACTATGATGTAGTTAGATCTTGGTCTGATGATTTCGAAGGCTCCAGCATAAGTTTTAGTTAGGATGGATGGTAAACTAGTAGTACTTATGTGGAATTGTTTGGAGCTGCTGCTGGCGATGAATATGATCAAGTATATACTGTGGTATTCATTTGTAACCTGTTTATCTCCCATTGTTGGTCGATTATCCTTTATTGTTGGTTGATTTGTCCCATCCTTAGTGTTACTTACTGTTTGTTGCTTGGTAGTCTTTATTTCCTTGGTTGTTTTGGTTGATGTCTTTATTGTATTGGTTGCTGTCGTAGGATTTGTCTTTGTTGTATTTTTTTCCTTTGGGTATTCCGTTCATCGGAGTGTTACCCTTTCTTTGACCCAATATCTCCTCTGGTGACCTTGCCCTCCTCTTTTCTGGTGATAGGATATGCATAAAATATTCATCTGTCGTTAGTAGGTCATATATGTTTGGATCTGCTAAATCTGATATGGTTGTTTACTTTGAAGGGCCTAGAGTTTGGCTGGTGTGAGGACTTCTTTTGCCTTATGGTGGTTCGGGTTCTTTGATTTAGATGTATCTGTCAGCCCTTTTTTGTTCTTGCCTTGTGGTAGTAGTGGGCTTTGAGGCAATTTTCACAGTTGGATTTTCTTACCCTTTTTGCTGGTGATATTAAGTGGTTTTGGGGCATCTGTCATTTTGTTTGCCTGTGGTATGTGGTTAGGGGATTGGCGGGGGGTTGGTGAGGGTGGTAACGGGGACAAACACCTTGGTGGGTAATTTATTAGATATGGGATGGTAGGTATTGGTAATTGCGGGCTGGTTGTTTAGTAAGGGGTAAGTGTGTGGGGTTGAATCAAGTGAGAAGGTCGTTCTGGTGTTAAATGTATTACTGGAAAATCTGGCTAGTCCGTCAAATCTGGCAGCCCCGACAAGTCCGTAAGAGCCGCGCCCTCTCCTGTTTTGTTTGGCTATCATGTTAAGGTTGTCATGGTGTTATATTCAAAGTCAATTTTAATAGGATTAGTTGGAAACACCTCCATGGAACTGTCACTAGCTAAGGTTAAAACAATTGGTTATTGTTGTTCATAATTCCAGAGTACTGCTGCTTTCCGAACGGTCATTTGAAGTCAGAGGATTGTCCAAAAGAGGATTGATGTTGTGGTTATTGTTGGAATGGTGACTGGCGATAGACACAAGACTCCCGTTGTTCCCGTTTGAGGAGTATTTCAGGGAAGGATTGAGGTGAAGATAACCGATGAAGCTGCACAGTAAAATGGTCCAAAATTGTTTGTCTACTTGTTGCAAACTCAAATCGGCAAAGACAGCACAAATGACACAATACACCACAAATATTTGGCAGACAAAGACGATTTGCGTTTTAGGCACACGTTCACCACACCACACCCACAAGAGTCGCTTTGTAGATCTTGCAGAGAAAAACTCGGTGACCGAGTAGTCACTGCGGTGGCCGCGGTTGAGACTGAGTTGAAGGGCATGATGGTCATTTCTTTTTATAGTCGATGACTTGCGAAGCGTAGATCCAGGAATTAAAACTTTGACTTCTTTGACACGGCGTTTTCCCACTTTACGTGTTCTTCATTCGAGAATGCTTTCGATTTCGCACACTTCTTTCTTGGTCACGCGTTGTACTTCGGGCAAGTAAAACATTCCTTTTAACACTTCCGCGTTCATGTCTTCCAATTTATAGACGGCAGGATAACGGCCACGCACTATTCCAGTGACACGAAACAGTTCGGTGGCCCAGTTGGGTAAGTAACCTTTGTCGAAAGTGCGTTTGGTTTTGCCATTGCATACCCAATCTCCTGCTACCAACATTCCACCATTCGTGTGGGCAGCCACCATTGTGGATGAACCAAACAGGTTCTCAAACAGCCACTTTGTTGTCGGGAGTCAGTTCTTGTGGAGGCATATCCGATGGTAAGATTGGTTGCACGCTGAGACCAGGCATAGTAAGACGTCGATGTACGTGAGAGTGAGTTGATGCGCAAAATCTTCCACATACTTTTTTCAAAGTGCGATGAAAACGTTCTACGATGCTGGCTTTGGTTTTGGGATTCTCGTTGGTGAAAAATGTATGTCATGTTTCTTTAATTTGTTTGGGAAAGCTTTGTTCAGAATTTCGGTGCCTTTGTCAGTTTGCCATCGAAGATAGTGACGGCCACTTTGTTTCAACACCAGTTTGAGGGCTCGCACTCACTGTTCATTTTTCCTTCCCGTGTGTAGATATTATTTTTGGGTTTGTTTTTTCCTCTTCCCTCTACGTGGATAGCATTTTTGGGGTTTGTTTTTTCTTGTTCCTTTTGTGGTGTGTGTGTATCGTTGTATGTAAGTGCGCGTACGTTTGGTTGTGTGTATGTATTGTTGTTTTTTTTGTTTCTATAAAACTCCTTTTATCTCACGAAACAGCGCAAAATATTGTAGGCAGACATATCCATGGAACTGTCACTGGGCAAAGTTAAGTAAAATTAGTTATTGATAATCCCATAGTTCTGGTGTCCGAGGGGTCACTTGAGGTCAGATGAGTGTCCAAAAGAAGGTTATTATTGTTTCGGTGGTGGCTGTGGGAGGGTTACTTACGTTGGTCGAAAGACTCCCGTTGTTACCAATAAGGTATATCAAGGATGGATTGGGGAGAAGGTAACCGATGAAGGTATTCAGTAAAATGGTCCACAATTGTTTGTCTCCTTGTTGCAAACTCATCTTGGCGATAGCAGTACCGATGACACAATACACCACTTAGATATGGCAGAAAATGACGATTTGCGATTTAGGCACATGTTCTCCACAAGGGTTGCTTTTGTAGATCTTGGAGAATTAGCGGTCACTGTCGTGGTTGAGGATGTGTTGAACGGCATGATGGACACTTCTTTTCATAGTCGATGCCTTGCGAAGCGTCGATCCAATAATCAAAACTGGTAGGATATTCATTCCAACGTACTTTGACTTCTTTGATACGTCGTTTTCACACTTTAACGGGATCTTTGATCGAGAATGCTTTCAATGTCGTACACTTCGTCTTCTTTTATGCTCACGCGTTGTAACTCGGGCAAGTAAAAAGTTCCTTTTAACAATTCCCAGTTCATGTCTTCCAAGTTATAGACGGCAGGATGACAGCCACGCACTCGTCCATTGACACCAAACAATTCGGTGGTCCAGTTGGGTAAGGAACGTTTGTCGAAAGTTCGTTTAGTTTTGCCAATGCTCACCCAATCTCCAGCTGCCGTCGTCAACACTCCACCTTTCTTGAAACAGCTACAGTCGGGAATGTACCAAATAGGCGCTCAAAGATGTTTACTTCGTTGTTGGCAGTCACTTCTTTGGCGGACCATCCGATGTTCCGATGGTAAGACTGGTTGTTCGCTTTGACCAGGTGTGGTTAGACGTCGATGTACTTGATAGTGTATTGTTGCGTGAAATATTTTTACATACGTTCTTTCAAGGTATATTATAACGTTCCACGATGCTGACTTTGGTTTCAGGATTCTCGATTACGAATAAATGAATGTCTCGTTTCTTCAATTTGTTTTGGAAAACTTGGTTCAGAAATTCGACGCCTTTGTCAGTGTGCCATCGAAGAGGGTGAGGACGTTTTGTTTCAGCACCAGTTTTATATCTCGTCCTAACTCGATTTGGAAGTCAATGCCACGACCCAAGCAATTTTGAAAAATACGTCGATGACACAGAACATTTATTTGTAGGTAGCCATTTGAAAGACATAGGCTAAATTGGCTTGCCATTGATGATCGATGCCCTCCACTCACGTGCGATTTCTGGAACATTTTCGTCGAATGGGCTTGTGTAATGTATACGTGGCTTTTTCTAGTAACCATGCACTTGAGGTAAATTGATACCTTTGAGTCGGGTTTTGGCAGCACGATACAATTTCTGAACTCCTCCGTATCCAGCAGGATGGGGTGGATCGTAGTAAATGCTGGATAACATATTCTTCAGCAGGACTCTCTCGTTAATAAGTTACCCACTCATCATTGATGCTACTCTGGATGGGGTGAGGTGGTGGTTTGGAAACGGCTTTACGTGTCCTACGTGCCACGGGAGTAGAAGTCAATGGTAGTGGTGGTATTGGTAAGGGAATAGCTTTTGTCTTGTTTTCTTTTTTCACCTCTGCTTTCCTTTCTTTCTTTTCACTTCTGTCGAAGGTGGAGTGGACATCATCTTTTTAAGCCAAGATCTGAGGTCTTGTCGTTGGGGTGTTTGGGAAGGGGTCAACAAGAACGCCGCAATCTTGCTAGGGATGGGAGCCGTTGACGGTGTTTGAACGACTGTTTTTTTTTCTTCTATATCGCCATACAATCCACCCCTTTATTTACTCCTCCTTTTGTTTTGACGATGGGGTCTTTCCTTGGGTAGACGTCGATGCTTGGCTAAGCCTTTTTTGGTATGCGGGGTCAAACAACGAGACTGTCATTTTCTTTTTCCTTTAAATTTTTGGACAGGACAACGATGATAATGGTGGTGTGTACTTTGTTAGGTGACATTTTTGTTTGTTCCGGAGCACACACAAACAAAATACACTGACGTCGATGACTTGGCACACGCCGTTTAATCTAATTCTTTTGAAGTATTATTTTGGTATAGTTTGATGGGTGTGTGACCAGTTTGAACTCTCTGTTTATCGCATTATCACCCAACAAGTAATCCTCTCTTTTGCTTGCTCTTATTTTTCTCTGGACGATTTTGGCTTTTCTGGGGTACACGTCGATGATTGATTAAGCGTCCTTTTCGGATGCGGGGCAAACGACGAGACTGTGGATTTCTTTTTCCTTTTCCTTGTTGGATAGGAGAACGACGGTGATGGTGGTGTACACTTGTGACATTTTGCGTTCAGGAGCACAAAACACTGCTTCCCATCGTTTGTCCCAGGTCTATTTTATAGTGGAATGTGTCGCCATTGATTGTCGGTTATTTGTATTATCTTCATGGCAGGCATCACTCGAAGTTGAGGGGTTCGTATCGGAATAAATCGAGACAATTCTTGCTTGGATAAATCAAGTAAACTCTGTAACATATCCGATCTCTCTTGGACTTTGATCTCCAGGGAGGGTACTTTATTAGCAGCTGCCTCATCATCTAAAGAGGTGGAGGGTGTCACTGATGAAGAAGAAATTCATGGAGACACGGTCTTTCATTTTTGCTTAGGAAAGACGCGTGTCAAATTGGATTTGGCTGGCATCACAAGCAACTGAGAAGGGAAAGAACCCTAGGCTACCGGAGATGCGGTCACCGTCGCTAAAGATCGTGGTTTGGGGATGTAAGGTTGTGTCCTGGCCGCATTGCCTCTCTTGTGTGTAGAAGCTGATTCTGGCGTCTTTTCTTGGCGCTTTTCTTTTTCTAGGGACTTTTCTTTTTCTGGAGCTGTGACCTAGTCTTGACACTACTGCTCTTTTTCTTCTGGGTACGTTTGGGTTGGGGAGTGGTTTTTTTCCAGGGAGGAAATGATGACATCTCCTAGAGAACTGCTACCACAAGGTTCCAAAATGATTTGCTTTTTGCTTTGATTGTCGATGCGAGGATAGGCTTGTTGAGTCAAGGCTACTTTGTCTTTCTCAAAAAAGGCGTTTTGGTTGGATGAGGAAAGTGAATGATGCCTTGAAGTAATTGATATGCTGTCCCCGTAAACCATCGTAAGACTTCTCTGAGACATGAGCACGTATTTGTAGACTTTTATGCGACTGATGCCGTACACGGCACGAATCAGTTTGAAAGAATGATGAGACTGAAGGGGCGTCATGTTGACGATGTGTGAGACGGACCAAACGTGTCCGAGGTTTTCGTATATATTTTTAATTCTACGAGGACGTGTACACGACAGGCCTACGTCTTGACACCAGTGAAGAGACAGATGGGTACGAAACCGTGCATAATTGGGGATAGTGGGGTTTAAATTCATTAGTAAATAGGCGTGTGGGGTTTGAGTGTCATCGTCGAACGCATGAATCAGCCAAGGTGTTACTAACTATTTGTCTAACACCTGCACTTGCAATTTATCTCAAGGACTTTTAAACAAGACCACGTAATGAGCAATGAGACTGATGGTGCAATGGGCTTTACTTTGTTGAAACAAATTTTGGATGACGCAAATGACACGGACATTACGATGATGCCCTTTGCGCGTAAACCACATTATAATTTCTTCTTCGTCTTCTCCGACATGTCGTCGAAGATGACAGATGGGTTTCAATGAAGTCACACACGATTCCATCGTGTTCACCAGGGATGCCTTCCACAAACTCAATGGAATCGCCTTGACTTTCTTGCAGGAGGCTGTACGCCGATTACCAGTCTTTGTAACACCAAACGATCCGATGAGGTGGAAGATCAATCAAATGACTTTTATGTTCGATCAAACTTTTAACACATTTGGTTTTGCCTGAACCGCTCGCTCCAGCAATTATCATATTAAAGGGATGGCGAAGATACAAGACCTCCCAACTGGCACGATTTAAGTGTTCGTCGATGACTTTGACAGTAGAGGAAGAGGGAGCAGAGACAGCAGAGGTAGCCATAGTGAAGGATATGTCACTTTTGAGATGAACACAGACAAGAGTTTTTATACGTTTGTAGGACACGTTTATTTCAAAAAATGTTTAAAATTTAACACGAGCAACAAAAATAAAAGATCAAAGTAGAACATAAACAAGTCACTGTACAACATTTTTTGTAACGAAGGTTTGGTGCCGAAGTGACCCTAGGTAATGTTCTTAGAGTCTCTACACTTGGCACAGTCACACAGGGGTCCCACCAGAATGGTCTTTCATGGATGCCCATCTCGATGACGGTCCTGTCCTGAATGGAGTGGTTTTCCTCAGTGTCGGGTTCTTCTGACTTTTTTCACTGGACGTTGGAAGTCATGATCACAAATCGAGGGCATAGTTTGACACTTCTTTTGTCCAAGCCTCAAAACCAAGAGTTTTCCATACACGTACATCTTGCCAGTGAGGGTGCAAGTCACAATCTACAGACACATCTTCGTACAAATCTTCAGTGACTAAACGTTGACGAATCATTTTTTCCGTAGAGGTAGAGAAGTATGGAGATGAAAGCGCAAGGCGTTTAAAAGAATGGATCTCTCGTGTACACTTAATGCAGCAACTTCATGTTTTGGTGGTAGGTTACTGTTCGTAAAGAGTCCACCAAGAATAAGCTGGTAAACGAAAACCCACAAAGGAAGTCACTAACACACGCACCACACGGCGACACCCATACAATGGACACAGTTCTCGTAAAAAGCGATGGTAATCCTCCATATTCTGAATGGTGTCATTGACTTTCTTACATGGAATCTGTTGTATCCCCACTGATAAAGGTCATGGGATAGTATCAAGGTTTTAAACCCTCTTTTGTTGAACGTAATACACATACGTTTTGAACAGAAACGGTTTTATTTGAGTATCGTGCAAAACTTGTTTAGTCACTAATTCACTTTTCACACGCCGCACAGAAGTTTTATTTTGATCCAAGATTTGTGCATGAAAAAAGATTTTGACAATGTTGGATGTTCTAGGTAAGCTGAATGTTTATGATTCCACTGGTGAAGTGCCCAAGTAGATAAATCCTATTCTGGATACCTCTTCAGGGGTGGGTCCTCCCAGATATTTAGGCCACTTTCCTTGGAAGGGTTCGAAACGACTCTAAAAGTTTCAGTATTCATACAAACGCACAGGGTTGAATATTCTTCTTCCGCAGGCTCATTTCGATTAGGGTACGGTAAAAGCCGAAGTAGTTTGCTCATGCATGGATGACATTCGTAGCGTGGTAGCGGCATGGTTTCACGTTGAGGATAAAAACCAGTAAAGAATACACGATAAGGAGTGGCATCGCTTTCGCATCCGTCAGGTTTGACACGGACAGCTTTACTGTCCATGGTAGTCATGTAGTAGTAGTTCTCGTAGCGAAGTTCCCATGATGATGTGCTGAATCGCTGAGGTCACAGGGTACGGTGTCCCTCCAACCGCAATGCACAGCATCGCAATCCACTTGAGAATCACCGAACTTGAACTGTGTCGGTTTAAAAGGATTCATTTTTGTCTCTTGGCCATTGTAGTCACAATGAACTATCGGTCTTGGGCGTTTTCCGTCTTTATAAGCTGACCAATATCAGTGTGTCCGTACGGTAAAGTGAAGTGGTTGGGAAGTCTCACTCGCTTCTGGTACACAATTTGATTTAGTTTTTCCAAAGGGCGACTGACATTTTGTTGTGTGGCTGAAAACACAATCTTGTGAGTTTCTTAGGTGGTCACTTTGAAATTCCCTCCAGACTTAAATGCTTCTTTCAATACCCCAAAGTTCACACCTTGACTGGAGTGATAATATAGACTCAATCGTTTCGTTTTACACTTGGTGTGCACTTTTCCTTGCGGGTCTGGGTATTCGTAGACGATATATTTGGAACCGCCACTAGCAAGACTTAGAATCTTGTCGTCGGAGTGCTCGTCCGTCCAGGCTACTAAACGGTCTCCTTCGATGTCAGGGTGACGATTACCCAGACGATCGATGTAGACAAGTGTCCGTATCAAAATACTGGACGCGATCTCCTAACAGTTCTAAAGCTTCGTACAAAAAAGTAGGCTGCAATAATGACATCACCAAATTTGTCGGCCTGTACAAAGTCCAGTTCTTCTTCGTAATTGACCAGGAAAAAGACTTCATGAAGGACTTCCGCCTGTTTCTTATATTTAGTTTTGCAGTGAATCATCTGGATGCAGCGGAAAGGTCATGTCAAATACTCCGTCCTAGGTAAACACGGTCGTTGTGCAATTATGCACAATCAATTCAACATCACTTTGGCAAACGATCGTCGAAATTCGTTTTCTCGATGTGATCTAAAGTGATGTCATCCTGCTCAAAGTATTTTCCTTTGAATTTCTTTTGGTCTTAGGGAGTGTGGCACCAAGACGGATAGCCGTTGACCTCTTGTTTCAGTTTCAAAAAGGCATCCACGTAGTCCGCGAAAATGCCTTACTGAGTCTCGTTGCCCTTGTGGTACTGTTCTGTCTTGGAAAAGTGATACATTTCTAAAACGTGGCATCCGAGATCAAGAGCTTTGAATAATTCCTCGTTGACCCACGTTCTTGTCAAGGCACCTTCTTCTAGAGTGTGCTGACAATGTTGGTCTTGGTTGCACGTTTAAGCACAAGTACGACCCAAGGGAAACATCAGTTTTCCTTGGCAATGGCGAGGTAAAATGGGATGGTACAAGGCCGTTGGACGCAAAAATTATATTTAATCAAACCTTCGTATTGTCAAATGTTGTCTATGTTAATGTGTTCCGTCGGCAATTCTGGGTGCCTTGACAAAGGTTGTATACGCTGACCTCTTTTGATGTCATTATTATTGACCAATCAGGATTTAGGGCTTACGATCATCGGGCAAGAAAGAATTACTGACCAATCAAAGTCAAGCATCAAAGATTCTATGCTGAAAGTGACGTAGTTGTGTAAACATGAAGACCCAAGAAAGCGAGACATGCTAAAGAATTAATTCTACAGATTCCTACGTGAATTATTACAAATAAAATGCAACCACAAATGGCAATTCACTTAAGATGTAAGTAGACAAGCCGTGTGATCAAAATGTAAAATCAGTTTGAAATACGTTTCTTACAACATCCGTCAACATCGCATCGTAGCGGTAATACACGTGCTCCGCATGAATAAACGTTCAAATCACGTCTGCAGAAATAAGTCTACATATCTGTGAATTAAAACTGGGACATTTTACGCGTAACAATTACATATAACTAATAGGGTCATTCCTAGTTGTATGAAATAGCTCAGAATATGAACAACATACATGTTACGATGGTGGAGTGAACTAAAAATGTCATGCAGTAAACATGCTAAAGATGACGCTGTTGACATAAGCCAGATGTATAGGCATAACATCGTGTCATCATTAAGTACGATAATTTTTGGTACAGATACAAAATATGTATACAGAGGTTCAGCTGTAAGTAGACAACTCAATGTGACTACTTAAAAAATTGAAAATTTGTGATATCATGTGTAAAGATAGTGGTGTTTTAAACACTCCTTGAGATAAAATATAGTTTAGTAACACGGAAGTGGCTGTTTTGCTTCATTCGATACCCTATTGGTCCCCAGACATCCGTTCTCTCCTCTAATCCTCTTGACAATCCATCCATCAAGCTACCCATAGACGTTTGATCACTTTTTCTCGAGGAGCTGCTAGAGGTGTAAGCACAAACGTGTCCACATAGGGTATCGCGGGCACACAGCCCTTCCGCACTATTTGAGAAAGCAAATTCCTGAAACTGGGCGGGGGGGGGGGGAGAGAGAAAGAGATCAGATGGTTTTATATATGAAATATATAAATATGAGACCATTCCATATCTGAAACAATCTGGTCCAGCTTATTCCATATCGCATTAGAACTTCTTTTGCAGAGACATAACCGTGCAGGCTCTGTATTAGTTTCTGGCTATCTGGCGTAAGGTCTATCTGTGTCAAATATATATATGTATGTGCATGTATATATATATGTATATGCGTGTATGTGTATGTATATGTATGTGTATGTGTATGTATATGTATGTGTGTGCATGTGTATGTGTATGTATGTGTATGTATGTGCATGTGTATGAATGTTTATGTGTATGTAAATATATGTATGTGTATGTATATGTATGTATGTGTATGTGTATGTATATATATGTATGTGTGTGTATGTGTATGTATATATATGTATGTGTGTGTATGTATATATATGTATGTGTATGTATGTGTATGTGTATGTGTAAGTATATATATGTATGTGTATGTACGTGTATGTGTATGTATATATATGTATGTGTATGTGTATGCATATATATATGTATATGTATGTGTATGTGTATGTATGTGTATGTGTATGTATATATATGTATGTGTATGTATGTGTATGTGTATGCATGTGTATGTATATATATGCATGTGTATGTATGTGTATGTCAATGTATGTGTATGTGTATATATGTGTATGTATATGAATGTATGTGTATGTATGTGTATGTATATATATGTATGTGCATGTATGTGTATGTATATATATGTATGTGTATGTATGTGTATGTGTATATATATATGTATGTGTATGTGTATGTATATATATGTATATGTATGTGTATGTATGTGTATGTATATATATGTATGTGTATGTGCATGCATGTGTATATATATATGTATGTGTATGTATGTGTATGTCAATATATGTGTATGTGTATGTATGTGTATGTATATAAATGTATGTGTATGTATGTGTATGTGTATGTATATATATGTATGTGTATGTATATATATGTGTATGTATGTGTATGTGTATGTATGTGTATGTGTATATATATGTATGTGTATGTATACATATGTATGTGTATGTATATGTATGTATATATATGTATGTGTATGTGTATGTATATATATGTATGTGTATGTGCATGTATGTGTATGTGTAAGTATATATATGTATGTGTATGTACGTGTATGTGTATGTATATATATGTATGTGTATGTGTATGTATATATATGTATGTGTATGTATGTGTATGTGTATGTATGTGTATGTGTATGTGCATGCATGTGTATGTGCATGCATGTGTATGTGTATGCATGTATATGTGCATGCATGTGTATGTGCATGCATTTGTATGTGGATGCATGTGTATGTGCATGCATCTGTATGTGCATACATGTGTATGTGCATGCATGCGTATGTGCATGCATGTGTATGTGTATGCATATGTATGTGCATGCATATGCATGTGTATGCATATGCATGTGTATGCATATGCTTGTGTGTATCTCTATGCATATGCATATGTATGCATATGCATATGTATCTCTATGTATGTATATATATAAGTATATATATATATGTATATGTATCTCTATGTCTATGTATATGTATATATATATCCATATATATGTATTTTTATGTATATGTATATTATATATATATATATATATATATATATATATATATATATATATATATATATATATATATATATATATATATATATATATATATATATATATATATATATATATATATATATATATATATCTGGCCCTGCAGTTGTTGCTTAGGCGTGTTCACGTGCAAGTGCGATGATTCCAAGCTAGCATAGAATCGGTTGTGGTACATCAGGATGATTCCAAAATAGCAATTTCTATTTGGCCCTTATCACAACTATATGACAATTCATACGATTGTTTGGTAACACCACTCTAGCGCAAATATTCCTCGAGAAGTGGAGCAAAATTGTTATCGATGTTAACATTTGCTGCAAGTTTGTCCAGCACTCCAAGTGTGTGAATTCCACAACTTATCTACGTGGAATGATTTCATCACGTATATAATAATGATAAATATTAATCTTCAAACCCCAATATCAAAGATGGTTAAGTACCCAACCAGGATAAACATTGAGTATTTGAAAATGAATTTCATCTCCGACGACTAAGGATGTTGATAATGCAACTGTGCATAAATTTATATATTCACTTTCCGGCTTGTCAATACGTGATATTACTGGCACAAAATCACGATCGAGATACTTCTTACCATTAACAAAATTCCCATTCGACCTTTACTTCCAGTTATGATAAATAAGTATCATTCCGACTTGTGCACCTTTAAGATGCTATTTGTAGGTCTCTCAAGCCATTTCCAAAAGGAGAAATTAAGATAAGTCGACCATTTGCTAAGGTTAAGGCGTCGGTGTTTTCCTCTCCTTTTTTAATTAACTTTCTGCAATTCTGCTCCATGACGTTATTACACGTGCTGGTGCGGACACCTTAGCGATTTGCTGATCCAGGTATTCTTTCATTCCACCATTACATGTATCACCATAGTCTATGATAAACATAACCGACACGCCTCTGTCTCTGAATCCACCGCTGTCAGTAAACTCAGCCAGACTTTTTACAGCAAAGTCTCCTTTGATCTTGACAATAATGTCTTGAATGTCGAAGTTTGACGTTTTCAGTTTGCTAGTTTGGTCTTCAAATGTCACAAGCTCACATGGATCGACACTAACAACAACACGACTAATAAACTTGGACGAATCGGCTTTGGTGGCAGATCAGCTCATATCCACACCGGCTCTGTGTCGTCAAGCAGAGTACCGACCGCAAATGTTGATTGACATGGCTGTGTAATATCACGTATATCACGTGCAATTAATATGTATTTTGGGGATTGGTGAGCGCTCCAGTGCACGAAACGCTGCAACAGCAAGATGACCGCATATGGGGCTATCCAGCCTTGTTTTAACTTGCATAGTCGAATTAAACAACGGCAGAAGACCTAGTCGTCCACCAGTGCCATGGGATAAATAATAAACAACTTCAGCCAGCAGTGCAAGCTCGCACGAATTAAAATAAATAATATGCAGAAGTTTGCTACGTATGCGAGCCACTGAATGGCAGAGCATATTGATGACTCCAGATTGCCGATGGCAGTTTCACATGTCCGTTTCACCATCGATGCAAGTTCATCTCGGATAAAACACCACGAAAATATTTGATCGATATTGACATAGCGAGCAAATCAAGGTTGGTCAACGTCGTGATGTTCTGCGACTTTGTAACCAAAGACATTTGCTTGAAGGTATTCGACGATTAATGCCGGATAATCGAAGGCCTCTTCTTTTTTATGCATCCACTGACTGCTTTTTTTCAAAGTCATTCATGTTGAATTTCTGAAAGCTTTTAACACCGCAGCTATTGTAACGGATGTAACCACTGCTGCCAACAACGCTGAAATGGCTGCAAGGAATGGAATTATTCCACAGGTCTATTGTAGGTGTGCCACCCCTGACATGTATATTTTTAATGTTGCTGTAGTATTTTGGGGTTTCTCCGCATTAAGCTGTATGAGCTGTGTTTGGGTCAATCACACGGGGGCATTTCCAGTTACGTTTTCTGCAGAAGTTTTATTGTGACCCCACACTTGTTTCTGATTGCGTGTTTCATTTCCCCCTTCGTGATAGGACATTAATATTCAAATACGTAACACGTTTAGGATTTTTCTACAGGTGACTCGATCACCCTCATTCGGCCACCAGCACGCTCCAACAACAACATCTTGTCAGAAAATATCACAGCATTGCATTGCATTTGTTACTAGGGCCACCAGCGTCACCGACATGTCCATGAAAATACATATCGACGATGGATTGTCCAAACAACTACAGATTCTTAAATGAAAAGTAATAAATCGGGCACAACGTACGAAATTCTTGTTGGAATTTCTGCAGGACCGTGTTGACGTTTTGATGATGGTCTATGTACGACCACAGGTTGTGATATGCACCGGCAGTGCGATTATTATCTGCGCATTCATCCCAAATGTCTTCCAAAGGTTCCTGATGAGCGTTTAACCGCAAAGTGACTTCATTCCATTCTAAATTGTCCAATATCAATTTTATTTTGTGCTTGGTCATTATCTCGCGCTGAACGTTGAAAGGGCAGGAACACATGTTTTGGTACAGTAAGCACGTACTTGGTACTTATTTTCCAAGTAAACTGCCTCATAATACAATTGGGTGGTTGTGCGTCTGCGGTATGTGCGAGAAACGACAGCGTTGATGTGGTTCCCGACTCCATAAACGATAACAAGCGTGACTCAGTGCTCAATGAAGGGGATAACACAAGCATGCAGAAAGTCAGTGCATCTAATACAAATTTACCGGTAAGAGCACCGCATGGCTCCGAATGGCATTTCTTGAAGATGTTTTTACGAAACAAATTGACCGTGTGTTGACTCTAAATATTACCTTGCGAACATCTTTGCAAAATCCTAAGATGTGACTCAGCAGAATGGCACACGAAGATCATAATGATGCTTCACGAAGTTGTGATCAACACTGTGCGAATCCAAGATTGAACTCAGGATTAGGAAAAACTAAATTTTCTACAGCTGCGTCATCAATACCAATAGCATTTCGAGACCGTCTGATTATATTTGATCTGTGATCAGCGCCATCAGCTGCATCCTTGATATACACCATAGTTTGGCCATCGATTCTCCTGTAATCATCGCTGTATGTGGCGAGTCCGAGAATCGTCGTTGTCACGTCAACTTTCTCAAGAATGGATTCGATTTATCTCCCATCGATATAGTAACGTGCACTGTTACTCAACGCTATGATGCCATTGTTAAAAATCCCACTTGGGCATTGACATCGTAATTGGCATTGTTCTTGCACACCATCTTTCCCTCAATTTCAAAAGTATCTCACATGGAAGAAAAAACCTTGAGTGTCTTGCAATTCTATTTTGAACTGATTGGGGTCTCTGGCTGTGTATGAGAAATACTGAAAATCTTGTTTGTTTCGATCCACTAACACGGGCGCTCCTATTTCCAATGGTGCCGCGAATACCTCTCTGAACTGGGCCATTAAAAATGATCCATTATTGTTTTTCTTTAATACCATGCAAAGACTCTCTCCGTGGCCAGATTTGCAAATGTTAAATCTGACAATCTCTGTTGAGCGGCTTTTTAAAATATGATTTTACTCACCACAGGCGGCACTGATTTATTCGATTATAATGTAATTGGAGGCGTCTTTGGTGCTCGTGTCATTAATAGATTAAACGTTCGAATTCAATCTCGAAGCGTATGAGCTGCCTGATAGCCCATTTGTTTTAATCGATCCACATTAGCACTTTTAACAAGATCCACATCTAACATGGCCACTTGCTTAGTGATGGGTTCCGCACTTGAGGTCAGAGCTGCGAATGCTTTTGGTACGCTTGTAAATAATCCACGAACAACGTCACCATGCTCATTTATGTATTAGATCGTACACGGGTTTTCTAGAACTAACTATGCGAATGGGTTTCACACGTTTACGCACGGCTGTCATTGTTATTATATGATTGGCCCACATCTAAAATACATTGGTATCGTCAATGATTTGATCCGCAGATCTATCATGTTCCGGTCTTCATCGACCTGGGAAAAACGAATATGGGTAAGCCGGCCATTACGGCATGGCAGATGCACAGGTGCTCTGGGCGTAATCTATATCATATCACCTGATTCCACGTTCTTGCGTGAGTCAGTGATGTGACAGTGATTACGAACTTTGGGTCCATTGCTTTTACTTCATCGTCAGACGGACTTTACTCTGTCTCAGTGGATTGGTTTTGCTTTTTGTCAGTGAAAGATTTTCATAAATGCAGCAGTGAGTGGCTGCGAAGAATTCACGAATGTTATCACCGGTCATAATAATGCACGCTTGTGAATCAAGCTGCTGTCGAATTCATTTCGCTATAATTTCAATCGACCGAAGGAATACGTCTACTGTGTCTGGAGTACCCTGATCACGAAAAGGACTGACGGCTCTGTTTTGCCATAACATCGAACCACGACATTATAAAACCTGCATGGAATTTGTTCTGGGACTTGTATTCTCTGGTCAATATCAGGCGCATTCGTGTCTTTGTCAGAAGAGCTTTTTAACGCAACATTCAGGCATTCAAAATCTGCGTAGGTGTAATACGTAGCTTTCATCTTCCACTGCACAGCAGTAAATTTGACATTTTATTTTTACGGGCTGGGGCGTGATTTCGCGCTGGCTTTCTGTCACTATACTATCGCAGTAAAAGTTGTGAGCAGTTCTTCCGTGCTAAATACATGCATGCAACGTCTGCTTGGATATTTTTTCCTGTGACCCTTGCTGTGCTGGTTAAGCAGTCGACCAGGATTTGTATTCATGTGAAGTGCGAGACGGATTCTGAGTCTTTCATTTTACTCCACGACAACAAGTCAATCTGAATTCGTCTGTGTCGTTCATGAGTATATACTGCCGGCTGGTAAAAGCCTTAGTTCTACGTGAACAAATTAACAGCTATACCTGGGTTCAGTTTTTCAATTTCTTTAGTATAGCTTTGGTCACTTGCACGGGAAACTAAACCACTAAAGTTGAGTTTACCCGGTGTTGAGGATATTTTTAAGAGTTGTCTTTAATTTTCTCTGACCGGGTATAGTACAGACAAGACTGCCCATTTTAAACAACGATTTTCGAAATTCTTCATATGGACCACTGACCTTGACGGGACCCATTTTAAAGTTTCTATGTAACTTGATCAACAAAACTGGTGATACGACGAGAGATTGACCTTGATCTGGCCACATCTTTTCTCGAGTCCATCCCGAGTCCGCATGGTGTATTTCTCAAGCGTTTTGAGAATCTTCTCAATGCCTCTGCCAAATTTCAACGCAGATTGCGCTGCTGTCTTTTCGGTTCAGGATCTCGCGTGTACCACAGTAAATCGACGGAATAGAGGTTGTGAATTCGTCTTTCTCGTGACAAATCGTCATAACTAGATGAGCCCTGAAGATTTGTATCCCCGCTACGATTCTGGGAATCAGATTTATTAGCAGTTATCAAGCGTCTTTGCCTGGTGTAGGAGAGCGGATTAATGACCACTTTATTTATTTTATCTCGCACTACGTTTTTGAAAATAAAATCGGGCTCTTTTGATTGTTGTGTTTTTGCATAAACATACTCAATCGCTTTGGTATCGATATCAGAGGCCAGACGACATTTTTATTCTTCCTGATCACGGAGACACTTTTGTTCATATTAGTCTCTATCGACAGGATGTCGGCTTTTCTGCGCCACTGTGTATTATTATATTGTACTCGCGCGCAAGCTGTATTAGTTGTTTTACCGTTGTTGCAGTGACAACCAGTGACGGATTTAGCGCAAAGATGGGTCTCAGTAATTTAAGTGTCTGCTTTTATTATAAGACTTGACATGTGTATACCATACTGCCCTGCGAGCTGTCTTAGCTGTGGTACTGTAGACATGCTTATACTAAGGGGATACCGAAGCGTGTTTCTAATCGGACAATTTTGTCGATGGTTTGTTTTATTTGTGATATTTTATCAAGATCAGAAACTGAGATCACTTCAATTCTGGCGATTATTTCGTCTGTTGCTTTTGTTGTTGTGGTATCTGTTTGTGTTTGGACTTGGGCAGCTACATACGTTTGTGGTTGCGTGATTCGACTTCGATGTCACGTTTCTGGCAAGATAGTGCCCCTAATTATTCACGTAATATTCGCCTGTGTGTTCTGCAGTACTCTTAATTGCATGGTCTGCCACAGTGTTCGCATTTTAAAGCAGGTTGCGTTGCATTTGTTACATCCCAATGTAATGGAGCTTCTGTGTTTCAATGCTATGGAAATTCTATTTACATACGTGCGAGAGTTTATCTAACTGCCAAAATCACCGCTACATCATCTGTTAGCAGAACTCACACTCGAGAGACAACACGAAGCTGTAAATCAATTCTTCCCAACTAATTGACCACTCCTATCTCAGAGTAACCATAGCAAAAATCTCATACGGTTTTGACTGAAACATCTTTCCAAAACGGGTTTGCATCAATAAACGCAAATGAGTTATCATCGAATACGACAGTAACATAAATTTTATCGAGAGACTGCCTCTTCTATCCAATAATAGTGAACCTCTCAACGTGAGTTTCATTCAGTTTGTGTCTGAAGAGAGCGTTTATAAATTGTATTACATTCTTCCGCTGCATCTGTCGTGCAACACGGTAATGTGTTCTGTAAAATAAATTGAGTTGGGATGCCAATCGTATACTTTTGGCTTGGAGGTACGTGTCTAGTTAGCCTGCTCTGAAACATCTTCGTCACTGACATCATCAAAAATGCCTAACACAGTGGGCGAGTTATTATGTTTCTTTTGAGGGTGTACTCTTTCATGCACGATATTCTGCAGTTTCTTCTTGGTTTGTTTTCCTCTAAAATCTGCCCAAGCTAGTTTTATTCTGTTTCTGAGGTCAATGTCAGATTCATCAACTTATCAATTTGCTTGTTTAAGAAAATTCATACATTTTTTGTACCTCTTTAAGGAACCTGTTGGACGCATTTGAACTATTCAGCGATTTCAGTGTTTCTGCTACACCTCTGATCTTCCAATCGTTTGGAAGGATTACGCCATTGCTAGAGACATCAATAAGCTCGTCCATACTGCTCTGGAAATCGTGATTGTCACTCAACATTGTCTATATAAGCCGCTGCTAGCATTTAAAACAAAATGTATTCACAACTCTGCTTTCTTTTCCTCTTTCACTAGCATCAAATGATAACTAAACATAACGAGGCTATATCCCACACTGAAAGAAATTCATTATATTCATTAATTTTGCAGGCTTGACAGCGTGTACATATTGATCGCTCCAGTAAATTTGCCTGTATGAGTATACCTCTCGCTGCAGGATTTCCTTTACCACAATCACTGCAGACTAGAATAGTATGCAAGCGCTGTTTGTCCTTATTATATACCTTGTGTGGACACGGACAGCCGTACAAGACTCTAATCTCCGATGACTAACACACTCGCATCACGCGTGTTTACAGCTATAGCAAACCTCGACACAAAAATTGTCAAACACCTATGAGTCGCGTGGGGGGATAGCTTGTCATGAGGGTTAGAGGCGAGAACGATTTTCAGGGACCCATAGAGTATCGAATGGGGCAAAACACCCACTTACGTACTACTTGTTTTAAGTATTACTATATTCATTCCTACCTCAGTATGGTGTCCAATGCACAAACACACACATGCACAGACAGACAGACACCCACACACTTTCTGAGCTTTCTAACGTTTCGGCTAATTAGCCTTCATCAGTGGATGATAGCTTCTTCTTTCATGCACAATCCACCAAGGAAGGCAATTTAGCCGAAACTTTTGGAAACGCAGAAAATAAATTAAAAGATGGTTCACCATTGTGCATTCAAGCAAAGAAATTCATTATTCTTTATACACATTTCATCTACTTTTCTGTTGTATTTGTAGTGTTGTCCTTCCGATTTGAAGCTCATCTCCCGCTATATTCTGTATTACAAGCCTATCTATATTTGTTCAAAAGAGATATTTGCTTACTATGTATTTTTCATTTAGTTGTTGTTGCTCAATAATAATAATAACAATAATAATAATAATAATAATAATAATAATAATAATAATAATAATAATAATAATAATAATTATTATTATTATTATTATTATTATTATTATTATCAGTCGGTACTTGCAGAGTCGCAGGAATTGTTGGCTACCATTATAAGGTCAGACCACATTCCGTAGTATTAGACCGCAAATAGCTTTACAATTTCTTCAGTATATTTATTATTATCATTATTATCCTTATTATTATTATTATTATTATTATTATTATTATTAGTAGTAGTAGTAGTAGTAGTAGTAGTAGCAGTAGTAGTAGTAGTAGTAGTAGTAGTAGTAGTAATAATAACATAACCATGTGTTTGATTGGTTGCAGTGGCTTAGTTTGTTGAATTTGCTACGGATTTTGTATTCCCTCGAACTTTATAAGCCTGTTACAATGACATTTAGCCAATAAGAAATAATAAAATCGATCTTTACTATCCTCAAAAGGAATGAGTACTCTGTCTTTACGTATACCAAAATGGCGTCAATATTCAATCTTTACGTATCCCAACGAGTACTCGATCTTCACGTATCCGAAAAAGGCATGAGTACTCGATCTTTCGTATCCCCAAAAAGCACGAATATTCGATCTTCACGTATCCAAAAAAAAAAAAAGAATGAGTACTCAAACTTTACATATCCCCAAAAGGTAAGGGTACTCGATCTTTACGTCTAACCAAAAGTCAACAGTACTTGACTAATTTAATGTTGGCGGACCGGCATATTTGGACCAAACATATGCGTAAAATAAGCCGATAAACATGCTGTCTGGAGCTGTCTGATATAAACAGAATTAGGTCAAAACACATTAGTAGTATAGGGGGCCACTATAGCCTCAATGGGAATTAGCATTACAGAACCCCCCCTGGGCCACTATAGCCTCAATGGAAATTTAACATGGAGAAAAACCCTGGGCCACTATAGCCTCAAGGGAAATTTAACATGGAGAAAAGTCTTGGGCCACTCTAGCCTCAAGGGGATTGAACATGGGGAAAAAAGCATGGGCAACTCTAGCGACAAGGGAAATTGAACATGGGGAATTGTAACAGGGTCCAGACCTGATGGGTCTATGGAAAGGGAACAGGGGGAGAGGGACATAACACACACACACACACACACACACACACACACACACACACACACACACATATAAAATAATAATTCGGGGGTAGGCAATTGAAAGTCATTCTCTTTTCGAGAAATAGGAGTGGCCCTGAAAAGGGCCTTTGTGTTTCTTCTTCTTCTTCTTCTTCTTCTTCTTCTATTTCCCCCACTTCTTCCACCAAGATCTCACTTTTTCATTATTCCTTTCTTCTTCTTCTTCTTCTTTTTCTTCTTCTTCTTCTTCTTCTTCTCCTCCTCCTTCTCTGTTATCCAGTCAGGATGACCCATGGCTCTGAACTTTTCCTGGACTTTGATCCAATTGTTGTTAAGCCTCTCAAACTCTGCCTCTTTCTTTTTGTTTTCCTGATCTTTTCTTTCTTTATTCCATCTCTCTTTAGTCTTCTTGACCTCTCCCTCCATCACTTTTCTCATCAACTCCTCTCCTTTCTTCAGTCTGTCCAGACCTCTCTCCACAAAAGAGCACTCTGTCCGATGTGACATATTTTCAAGAAAGCACCTGACTTTGCTTGCATTGTCAAGTGCTTCCTTTAGGCTTCCCACTCTGACATAGGTGGGATTTATCATACCTCTCAATCTCTTTTCCTCCTCTTCTATCATTCCTGCTATCACTTCTTTTGCTACGTTTAGGCATTTAGCGTAGTACAGGTACTCTGCTATCTTCCATTCTTTTTCTAGTCTCTCCACTACATAGATACCATCCATTATCCAATAGTATATATGTACCAAGTTGTTATACAACTATCTTGCAATCACCATCTTCGTTTTTATTATTCCGTAGAATGGTTCGAACATCAAACTCTGTGGGTTCTTATACTGAAAGCGCGGACGTGATGGAAAACATCCCCTAAGACTTAAAATTGATATTACCTAGATCATCACTTAAAACGCGCGGCCGTGAAGGAAAACATCCCCTACTTTTCTCATTTCATATAATATACTATCCACATAAGTTAAATCAGCAATAAACTAACCCCAAATCTACTATCCACACACACACACACACACACACACACACGCAAAGCAATAAAATTAAACCCAAATTTACTATCCCCACAAACGTACTTGAGCGCTTACAAACAAACAAACAAACACACACACACACACACACACACACACACACACACACAAGAGTCAGTGTTTATATACACACTACTCTACCTACACACATTGGCAAATCGATGGTTATTTCTTTTCTAGAGTATTGTGTAGCCCTGAAAAGGGCTGTTTGTTTTCGAACTTCAGATGCACCTATCTAATGCTGGCACCTTCCTGGTCTGGCACCACACACACATCTTCGACTCCAGTCTCTTTTTACTTTTTGTCTTGAGAGTGCAGAGGCGGGATGATTCGCTTCAGTACCCCAATCCTCTGTCTCTGGTATCTTGTAAGTCATCCTCTCTCCTATTTTCTTTTCCTCCTCTTCCCTCTCTCTTCTCTCCTCCTCTTCCTTCTTTATTCTTGCTTCTTCTACGATAGCCTCCGCGGACAGTTCATTTACTATGCGCCTGGCATATTCCAGGTGCATCTGGAGTTCTAGCTGTTTCACAATCCTTGTATTCATTGTCTTGCTGTTAACAGGTCGACGATGGGTAGCCCAACTGACGATTAGTTTTTAAGTTATACTAAAAGCGCGGACGTGAAGGAAAACATCCCCTAAGACACAAAATTGATATTACCTAGATCATAACCCAACAACGCGTGGACCTAAAAGAAACACTCACTCACTTTTTTATACTACCCACCACTATTCTAAAAATGTTCATTAATCACTTCAATATACTATCCGCATACTCAAAGCAATCTAACCCTAAATCTACTCTCCCCACACGTCAAGCAGCAAAAAAAAAAAAAAAACACAAAAAAACAAAAAGCAAAAAAAAAACTTGATCTTAATATACTATCCACACCAACGTACTTGAGCACTTACAAGCACACAATCATATACACAAACACAAACACTCACACTATAAAAGAGTCAGTGTTTATATACACACTACTCTACCTACACATATTGGCAATTGGATTGTTATTTCTTTTCTAGAGTATTGGGTAGCCCTGAAAAGGGCTGGGTTTTTTTTGTTTGCTATGGCAATCGTTTAGTTTCTAAGAATGCTACGTCCTCTCAGGATGGACTTTCTGGCGATAGGTCTGCTTCTTCGGAAAGAGAAGAAGAACTCTTTGGTGTCGATACGACAATCGACAAAGCCTTTGTCAGGTTCAGGTTGCTGCTGCTGCTGTTGCTGCTGTCTCTGAAGTCTGTACTTCTCTGTCCATTCTTCTTTCTCCCTGTTCACTTCTTCTCTGAAGAGCTCTTCGATCAGGTCTTCAGTGACTTTTAGCATTCTCACGTTCTCTATTTCTTCTGGCTTCGGTATCAGACTGTGTCTGACCCTATGCAAATTCACGTAGGCTTCGTTTAGCTCTGCTAGTTTGGAGCACATCTTCGTAGGAGGATGAGTCAACAATGGATGGTTAGACTGGAGGCTACCCCGGTTCTTAAAGTCAAAGCGCGGACGTGAAGGAAAACATCCCTCCACGGTTTTCGATTCGCAACGTGTAATGAGTGTCATGAGAAAGATAGAGAGAAGTCAAAGTGCATGAATCAACATTCTTATAGTCAAACAAAAGACAAAGGCATTTTTTTTCAAAACACAACATTTTTTATTCAAAATCACTTAACACTAACCAACAACTCTAACATTTTGTAACAATAATCCAACAATATAACATCAAACATTTTTTTCAAATGACAAACATTTTTTTCAATTTACACTCTACTTTAAACAGGGTTGGCAACGTTGTGAATGAAATTGTGATTTCCACTATTGCAAGTCATTGAGTCATGGATGGACACTACGTTTCCTAGCTGAAGACAACAAAATAAGCATACTAGTCACAAAATCAACGATTTACTTTCTCATCGTTTCTAGAAAAACCATGATCAAAATAAGTCACTAAATGTTCTTTTGCTGATAATAAGTGATCAATTTCGATCTCAACTTTTTCTTTGAATTTGTCAAAGAGGGTTTTGATGTAATGGATTTCTTGAGTCGTTAATGGAGGACAGAAATGTTCACGCAAGTCTTTATGCCACCAACGTAACACGTCTTTTTTAAACAGACTCCAAGCTTCGTCCAGATATTCTTTGAATTTTTTCTTCTTGACTGATGTTTTGACATTCATAGTAATCATGCTTCATCCATATCGTAACTGTGTCTGCCAGGTATGTAGCACAGTAGGAGACCAATTGCTGTTCTTGTTCTGGACATCTCGACTTGATCATGATGTCCTTTTCGTCTTTGTCTTGGGATTCTCCTTCCACGGTCTCCTCACATTTCATGTCTAAAGTTTCTCCACTAGGCAAAGAGGGATAACAGTCTTCCATGGCTTCTAATAGTCTAGAATGACTTCTCTCAAACTGTTGATTTCTATGATACTGTCGAATTCTGCATACACTGTGTGATCTGGAGGTGGATTTGCAAACTGAAGTTCCACACGAATCTGGCCCGATTTTATAGGGTGGAAATGTCCCTCGTCGCTGCCTTGGTCTGGAGTGAAATCAAAACCCCACAAAGCATAGCCCCCTGCATAATCGTCGTACGAAATACCGTGACTGGTGTTGGTTCCTAACTGTCCCGTGGCTTCGTACAGGGACAAGTACGATCTCAAATAATTCTTTGCGACACCAAAGTTGGGCTCAAAGGGTCGGGTACACAAGGTCTTGCCGTCGCGACTGACTTCAATCTTGGACACATTGTAATGTTGAAACTCAAAAGGATTTTGATCGTGGGTTCCGTTGAAGGCTGAATTCCTGACGATACCAACAATCAAACGCATGGGTAACTGTCCTTGGAACAGATGATCTTCGATCATAGATCGCTGTCCAGCGGGAATGGTGAACGTTTTCACTTCTACGTGTCGTATCGGATACTTGGCGGTCGTTCTGCTCAACGTCTGACTGACTTTGTTTCCCACTTTAGCTAACACTTCCACACGACGCACGTAAAGTCGGGCTTCTTGAATGATAGTTTTGTATTCGTTGGCATGGGCCATCAAATGGAAAGCGGCACTGCTACGATTCAGTCTCAGACGGATATCCACCCCGTTCAGCAAATACTTTTCTTGTAACCACATGTCCAAATGCAAACGATCCATCAGTTCTAAACTTCGCCCTTGCAGAATTTTCTTACGACGGTCGTTAAACCCCACATTGTGAGGATTGTCATCTTCTGTCAGGACTGTGTCGCTAAACGTGCCTACACCTGCCGTGTCAGGTTTCCATACCACGCAAGCATCCAGATGAGTATTCTTGGCTTCTTTTCCGTACGTCAAGAGATTTTCCAAGTAGGCACGATATGGGTAAGTATCCATGCTGCTGCTGACCAGTTTGTTATTCAAGTACAAGTCCACATCGCTGAACAAGGAATGCATGAAATTGTTGACAGGAGCTACTCTAGCATCGCCTCCTGGATTGGTGTTGTCCGTTTTGATCACTTTCACTTTCAAATACAGGTAACTGCTATTCAGATCGATGTAATCTTCGGGTTGTCCTTTGATTTCAAACTCGATGGGAGCAGAATCCGTCAAAGAGGAGACGGGATGAAATTCAACCCATTGGGATTCTTGCATCGTCATCATGGTAGGGGGCATGGCAAAGAAATCCAGTTCCGACTTGGAACAAGCGCAAGACTCTCGGTGCATCATTTTTTGTCTGTTTCTCAATAATCGAAAACGTCTAAGTCTCGAACGGTTCTTCTTTTCTTGGCCTTTCTAGCTTGAAGTCTGGTGAAAGGGTGTTTTCTTCTTCGTCTCTTTCTGCCTTGTCCTTGCTGAATGCTTGACTCGGTAGCGTGCAGGGCATTTATAGGTGTGTCTCGTCGGTCCAAAAGGTCTTTGCCCGTTTGCCGCAAGACATTTTTGCCTGCCCTCAAGAAAGCTTCTTTAGGGTTTTGTTTGTCGATGATGACATTTTGGAGAAATTCTTTGCCTTGTGTCAGTGCCGCATCTTTCAAGGCGTGCAATCCGCGTGTCACCATCGGTTTCAACACCGGGGCCACCGAACGAAAGGCCGATTTCAACATATCTCCTAAACCGTGTCCTCGCTGTTGAGCAACCCCTCGGTACACTGGATACATGACTTACGAGTCGTGAGAGAACCGTTTTCGAAAATGGAGTTTCACAGTGACTTTTCCTTTGGTGAATGGAATATTTTCTCCCAAATCTCCTTTTATAGCAATGTTGACCGTGTCCAAATAAGACTTGCTGACAGGCAAATAGTGAGGATGTACAAATTCGCGGTGGACGTGGTAAGTGTTTCCACCTTCTTCGTCAGTGGCCGTGACAGAATCCACTTTGAAAGGAATGACACGTAGTAACGGTGCGGAGGTGTGTCCCACCACGTTGTACTCCACCACATCGGAGTACACAAACATCAAATTCAGTCCTTGGTTCAGTTCTACCGGGGCACGAAATAACTTGCTAAAAGACTCCTTGTCGTAAACGATTGGTAATTCGTTTTTCTTGAGCATGGCCATTCTCATGTCCATGTCTCCGCCCAACATGTCAAACAATTCAGGACAAAATAAAATGGACAGGATTTTACTCCCGTCAAATTTCATCAAGAAGCGACGAGCTGCTTTGTGGTATTCCATGGTGACACTTTTTTTGACACTCTCCAAAGCTTTCAGAAACACGACATTAAGTCTGGAGGTTATGGTGCTCACCAAATGTTGACCACTAAAATAAGAGCCTGGAGGAATGAACAAATGATAGGTGGTGTACTTTTGATTTTTTGTGCCAGGGGTTTTCTTGTCATATTTGCCATAGGTATCCAAGTACTGTTGCAATTGTTCGTCATGAACTTCTACATCAAAAAAATTTTGATTGGGAAGGACATTGAGGACTTGGGTCGGGTGAATGATTTCTACTAAAGCCACTTCCCAGTGGGCTTCGTGATCTAATGGGATGGTCTGAGGTAATTTGGCCGTGTAACAGCACAACGTGTTGTTGGGAAACACCTCCATGGAACTGTCACTGGGTAAGGTTAAGTAAAATTGGTTTTGGTGACTCATAATTCTAGAGTTCTGTGGCTGTCCGAGGGGTTGCTGGACGTCAGAGGCGTGTCTCCGCTCAAAATGGGGTTGTTGTTGGAGTAGTGGCTGGCACTGGCACTGGACACAAGGTTTCCGTGGTTCCCGTTCTAGGTTAATTTCAGGGAGGGATTGGGAAGCAGGTAACCGATGCAACTGCTCAATAAAATGGTCCACAGTTGTTTGTCTCCTTGTTGCAAACTCAAATTGGCAATGGCTGCCCCGATGACACAATACACCACGAAGATTTGGCAGAAAAAGACGATTTGCGTTTTAGGCACTCGTTCTCCGCACCACACCCACAAGGGTTGTTTTTGTAAATCTTGCAGAGAAGAACTGGGTGAAGGAGTGGTCGACGTAGCTGCGTCTGTGTGAAAGGGCATGATGGTCACTTCTTTTTATAGTCGATGACTTGCGAAGCGTCGATCCAAGAATCGAAACTTGGTGGATATCCTTTCCAACGTACTTTGACTTCTTTGACACGTCGTTTGCCTACTTTACGGGTTCTGCGTTCGAGAATGCGTTAGATGTCGTACACGTCGTCTTCTTTTTTGGTGACACGTTGTAACTCGGGCAAATAAAACGTTCCTTTGAGCACTTCTCCGTTCATGTCTTCCAATTTATAGACGGCAGGATGACGACCATGCACTCGTCCAGTGACACGAAACAGTTCGGTCGTCCAGTTAGGTAAGTAACCTTTGTCGAAAGTGCGTTTGGTTTTGCCAATGCGCACCCAATCTCCTACGGTCAACTCTCCACTTTTCTTGGGGACAGCCCTCGTCGGGGACGTACCAAACAGGCGCTCAAACACCAACACTTCGTTGTCTGGAGTCACTTCTTGCGGGGCACGTCCGATGCTTCGATGGTAAGATTGGTTGTACGCTTGCACCAGGTGCGGTAAGATGTCGATGTACTTCAGAGTGTGGTGATGCGTAAAATATTTCCACATGCGTTCTTTCAAAGTGCGTTGAAAACGTTCCACGATGCTGGCTTTGGTTTCGGGATTCTCGGTGGTAAAAAAATGAATGTCACGTTTCTTTAATTCTTTTTGGAAAGCTTGGTTCAGAAATTCGGTACCTTTGTCCGTTTGCCATCGAAGAGGGTGACGACCACTTTGTTTCAACACTCGTTGCAGGGCTCGCACTAACTCGCTGCTCGATTTGGAAGTCAAGGGCACGACCCAGGCAAATTTGGAAAAGACGTCGATGACACAAAACAAATATTTGTAGCCACGATTGTAGCTGGCCAAATGAGAGACATCGGCTAAATCGGCTTGCCATTGATGATCGATGCCTTCCACTCGGGTGCGACTTATGGTAAACTTGCGTCGAATGGGTTTGTGTAAAGTGTAGTAGCTTGTTCTTGTAACCATCGTTGCACTTGAGGTAAACGGAGACTTTTGAATCGAGTTTTGGCAGCACGATACAATTTTTGAAATCCTGCGTAACCTGCAGGATGGGAGGGATCGTAGTAAATGCTGGCTAAGACTTTTTCCATTTTTTTGTGTTTGTGTGTTAATAAGACACCCACTCTTGGAGGATGCTACTCTTTTTCTCTTGGGGTACTTTCTTGGATTGCAATGCTTTGCGTGTGCGACCGGCAATAGGTGTTGAAGAGGAGGATGTCTGAGCGGGGGATATCGGTTCTTGTTTCACTTCTGTCTTCACTTCTGTCTTCACTTTCTTTTTCTCTTGTGATGAAGAAGGGGTGGCCATCATCTTTTTAATCCATCCAATTCTGGAGGTAGGTGGTGTTGTTAACTTGCGTACTTTTTGTGGTGGAGTTTGAAACCCTTCTTCTTCTTCTTCTCCTTTTTCTGTCTTGGTCACTGGTAGTGGTGGTACTGGTACTGGTACTGGTGATGGTGCTGGACTTTTCATCAAGGTCTTAAAATCTTTCAGAGTGGGTAGAGCTGTTTCGTCTAAAGCTTTCTGGTGAAAGAGTTGCAGTCGTTGCAAGAGTTGACCGTACTTTTGCGATTTTTCTGTTTCGGACAAATCTTGGCGATCCATCAAGGACTGCAATTCGTGTTGCAACTGGGACATCTCGCTCAAATGGGGATTGGGAGGTAAATGCGGAGTGCGTTGTTCTTGCCAACGATGGTATTCCATCCATCGTTTGTAAGGCACTAAAGCTAGTTTTCGTCCTTCCATGGGGTTGTCAGGGGTCAATTCTGAGATCTTGGGACTTCCGAGGGCCTTTTTATCTTGCTCCCACCAGTCCTCCCAACATGGTTCCCAAGACTCCTTTCAGCAAGGGACCTAACAAGAGGGGTAAAATGCCTCCACGTTGGACCAACATCTTCTTCTTTTGAAGAATGGGAATTTTCTTTTGAACCATTTGGCGAAGAACGTGACGATGTTTACCTAAGCATTGTTTCTGGTGTTTGGACAAAGGGATCGTGCCTTTCAAGACGTTCAAACAATATTCGCACACGGTATCGATGACCTCTTTGGAGGCTGTTTGAATGAGTTTTTTTCGTAGGGGTGGAGAAGCTTTGGACAGGACAGATAACATGTCCCCATGTTTGACTAAACGAGGAGGCAGTCCTTTCCTTTTCTTTCCTTTGGGTTTAGAAGAGGGATGCTTTCTGGAGGGTGACATCTTTGAGTCTTCAGCACCAAAAACACTGATACCCCTACTTAGTCACAGACCTTTTTTATACTGGAACGCGTCGCCACTGATTGTCTTGACGTCGTATCAACTTGAGGACAGACATGACACGTCGTGGAGGGGTACGCAACGGACTAAATCGAGCCAGTTCTTGCTTGGACAAATCCAGTAAACTTTGTAACATGCCCGATCTTTCTTGGACTTTGACTTTGGGAGCAGGTACTTTGTGAGCCGCAGCCACTGTTGCGAGACTGGAGGGTCCTGCCACTGGGGAAGTTCTTGGGGTCGTCAACGGAGAAGTTCTTGGTGTGATCAACGTCTCCAAGTACTGTTCGGTTCTTGGTGACATCAACGGAGAAGTGATGGAACCTGAGGCTACCGGAGACGCAGTCACTGCCGTGGCAGGTCGTGGTTTGCGAGTGTAAGGTTGCGTCCTGGCCGAACTGCCTCTCTTGCGACTAGTTTTCTTCTGTGGGCTTTTCTTTTTCTGGGGACTTTTTCTCTGTTTCTTTTTCTGAGGGCTTCTTTTCTTTTTCCGGGGTGGTGTCTGGTAAGAGGAGGGTCCCGCCACTGGAGAAGTTCTTGCAGACACGGGTCTTTTTGGGGACCTGGTCTTTTTCTTTTTCTTCTTGGAGCTTCGTTTGACTGCTTTTTTGTCTTGGGGAAAATTTTGGGAGCATTAGGATCCCATCTTAAGAGAGAGCGAATGATGACCCCTCCTAGAGTACCGCTCCCTCCAGGTTTCAAAATGATTTGTTTTTTGGCTTGAGTGTCAATACGGGGATCGGCCAGTTGGGTTAAAGCGACTTTGTTTCGATCGAAAAAGCGTTTGGTTTGATAAGGAATCTGAATGATCCCTTGGAGTAATTGACGTGCCGTCACCGTGAACCATCGTAAAACTTCTTTGAGACTAGCTTCTAAGACACGAACTCGTATTTGTGGATTTTTTTCTCGACTGATGCCGTACAAGGCACGAATCAATTTGACGGGAAGATGCGACTGAAGGGACGTCATGTTCACACTGTGTATGTGAGACAGACGAAAAGGGTCTGAGGTTTTTATAGATTTTTTGTGGAATGAAGTTAAGTCGAGGACGGAGACGTGTACAGGACAGGCCCTCCATCTTGGCACCAGTGGTGAAACAAGTGGGTACGAAATCGCAAATCCTCGGGGGTCGTAGGTTTCAAATCGACGAGTAAATAGGCGTGTGGAGTGTGAGTGGCATCGTCGTACGCCGGAGTCAGCCAAGGCGTTCCTAACTGTTTGGCTAAGACTTGCACTTGCGATTTATCTCGAGGGCTTTTAAACAAGACCACGTAATGCGCATTGAGACTGATGGTGCGATGGGCTTTACTTTCTTGAAACAAATTTTGAGTGATGTAAACGACACTGGCATTACGGTGATGCCCTTTGCGCGTGAACCACAGTTTAATTTCTTCTTCGTCTTCTCCTAACATGTCGTCAAAAATGACCAAATGGGTTTGACGGGAGTCAGAGACGATGCCATCGTCCTCTTTAGGAATACCTTCCACAAACACGATGCAATCGCCTTGACTTTCTCGCAAGAGGCTGTACGCCGATTGCCACTCTTTGTAACACCACACGATGCGCTGAGGTGGTCGATCGATCAAATGATGTTTATGTTCGATCAAACATTTGACAAATTCGGTTTTGCCTGAACCGCTAGGTCCAGCAATAAGCATGTTAAAGGGATGACGAAGATACAAAGCCTCCCAACTGGTACGATCTAAGTGTTCGTCGATGACTTTGACAGTGGAGGAAGAGGGAGCAGAGACAAGTAGAAGTAGCCATAGTGTTAGGAATGTCACTTGTGACACGAAAAAATACAAGACGAGATTTTATATACTTTTTTCAGGACAAGTTTATTGAATGTTTCAAATATGAACAACACGAAAGACAAAAATACATAAAAGCCAAATAGTGATGTACAGGAATAAAAACACATCAAAACGATCAAAGTGGAATATAAACAAGTCTCTGTGCAACATGTTCTGGGTAAGCAAGATGTCCTAGGGACGGTGTGTAATGTTCTTACAGTCTCTACATGAGGTACGGTCACACAAGTGTCCTCCCGGAATGACCTTTCAGGAATGTTCACGACAGTCCTGTCCTGGGTGACGGGTTCTTCTGGTACTGTCACTAACACAGGTTGAAAAGTTGCAAGGTTCACAAGCGCATTACACTTCAGAAACCCCACACTTGAACTGTGCCTTTCTAAATTTGTTTTGTGTTAATCTGAAAGTATTTATCTTGTTCACTTGGTCCTGGTAATCACAATGAACTATCGATCTTGCCTAGGGTTCCGTTTTATATACAGACCAATACCGACGTGTCCATACGGTAAGGTGAAATGATTGGGAAGTCGCACTCGCTTCTGGTACACGATTTGATAGACTTTTTCCAAGGGTCGACTGACGATGTGGTGAGTGGGTAAACGTACAATCTTGTTGGGTTGATAGGTGGTCACTTTAAAGTGTTCGTCCTCTCCAGACTGCAAGGCTTCTTTCAATACCCCAAAGTTGACCACTCGACTGGTACGATAATTCAGAGTCAATCCTTTCACTTTGCACTGCGTGTGCACTTCTCCTTGTTTGTCCCGATATTCGTAACCGTAATTTTTAGGACCACCACTGGCGAAACTTAGAATCTTGTCGTCGGGATGCTCGTCTGTCCAGGCTCCTAAACGGTCTCCTTCGATGTCAGGGTGCTGTTGACTCGGGTGATGGATGTAAATGCAACTGTCCGTGTCAAAGTACAGGACGCGTTCCCCTAACAGTTCTAAAGCTTCGTACAGTTTTAAGCGAGCAAGAGCTGTCACGTAAGCCGCAATGATGACATTTCCAAAAGGGTCGTCTTGTACAAAGTCCAGATCTTCTTCGTCATTGACCAAGATCAAATCCTCGCGAACGACGTCCACGTGTTTCATGTATTTGGTTTTGTCGTCAATCATCTGAAAGTAGCGGGAAGTTTCAGTCAAATACTCCGTCTTGGGTAAACACGGACGTTGTGCCATTTTGCCCCACAAACAATTTAACATCACTTTGGCAAACGATCGCCTGCCTTCGTTTTTCTCGATGTGGTCTAAAGAGATGCCTTCTTGTGCATAGTATTTCTCTCTGAATGTATTTTGGTCTTCGGGAGTGTGACACCAGGACGGATAGCCACTGGCTTCTTGTTTCAGTTTCAAAAAAGCATCCACGTAGTCTGCGAAAATCCCTTTCTGCGTGGGGTCACCCTTGTGGTATTGTTGTGTCTTGGGAAAGTGACAAATTTCGTACACTTCTAACAGTTGGTATCCCATGTCCAGAGCTTTGAACAATTCTACGCTGACCCAGGTTCCCGTCAAGGCCCGTTCTTCCTGGGTGTGCTGACAAGGTTGGTCTTGGTTGCACGTTTCGGCACAAGTTCGGCACAAAGGAAACATCAGTTTGCCTTGACAATGGTGAGGTAAGACGGGATGGTACAAGTCCGTGGGAGGCAAAACTTTGCACTTGATCAAGCCTTCGTATTGTCGAATGTTTTTCAGGTCGATGTGTTCCGTGAACAATTGTGGGTGCCCTGCAGGAAAGCAACAATATTTGCACACGTAGGGATACAGCGAACACACGTCCAAGTATTTCATTTCTTCTCCTTTCTCTTCGTCGGCTTGGTACATCAAACAGGTGGCATTGGTCCTTCCTCCGTACAAACTATCTCTCGGGTTCAGGGGGTCCACCAGCTTGTAACTTTCCACGAGACATTTAATCGGTTTTCAAACGGTGATCGTACTCGTGTTCCCACATTTCCACCACTTGGTATCCTTCCTGTTCTAACTTTAGGCGTCGCTGACAAGTGGCCTGGTACAAGTCTTCCATGGTTCGTTGTAGAAACTGATTTTTAGTTTTACGGTCAGGGTAACAGACGGGACATCCGTGAAATAAGCAGCCGTTAAACTCGTACACAATCTTGGGGTTTTCTATGTCCCAGCCATCGACGAATGCGTTCCAATGGTCTTTTCGCCCCCTCCGTTGCGGGCATGCTGAATCCATTTGTCTTCCTTGTCGCACAAGTAATGTAACCAACGTAGGGCTTTGACCGAGTACACTAAGGAACACGCTTTGGCAATGGTGCAAGCTTCTTTCAAAGGATCGACCCCTCCGTGTTCCATGAACATTTCTCGAAATTTTCCACAGCAACGCCGTAAAATGTCCACGTCGGAACGACAATACTTTAGCATTTCTTCCTGAAAGTCGAATGGGTCCGAGGCGTGAGCCTGGTACCAAGCGTAGAAAGCTTCTCGTTGTTCGGTACCCATGTTGTCGGGGTCGTAATCTTTAGCCTCAGGCAAATGGGGTAGAACGGCGTGTTGATTGGCTTCCGTATTGAAAAAGTGTGGAAAATACCCTTTAGCCATTTCTGTCATTCCAAACGTTTTGGGCATTCGACTCAAAGGCATGGCCAAGTAACTCATGGAATCTTTAAACTGTACTTGTCCCACTTGCATGGAAATGATTTTGGCTCCGTTCAAAGTCACTTTAGGTCGTTCGGTGCCTTGTTCCTTATAATACCTCAAAAGAAACTGTCCATCGTATCCGGAGAAATTGTGAGCCATCACCGTGGCATGACGATGACAATCTCCGTAACGTTCGATGTCCTCTTGGCTCCACGTCTTGTCGATGGGGTCTAAGACCCATTGGGCAAAATCGGCTAGCGTGTTCGGTCCCCGAAAGATTTTTTCACGCCCTCCAGGAATCTTGCTGCAGTGAGGGCAATGACTGAAAATAGGTTCTTGAATGCACTTGTCGCACGCTCGATGAGCCACACAGAAATTAGTAATGTGAATGCCGGTCTCTTGCATGCATTCGAAATCGAAAAAGATGAAATTGCCTTTTCATTTTTGTGACCATCCTCTTTCTCTGGTTGGTATTTTTGCACGTAGCATTGATGTGACAAGTCCACGATGTGGTGACAAATGTGACATTTTTTCTTTCCTCGACATACGTGTGCCTTGGCATTATTGGTACGTATGCCTTGTCCACACGTAGGGCACAATCTCAGCAGTTGACAAGCACATTTCTGCTGTGAACCTTGCGTCTTCAAATGTTGTTGGTAACAGGTAGGGCTGACAAACGTGCGCAGACAAGTTGAACAAGGCACTGGTCCTTCGCTCAGACAGGGTGGAGAGGCCAAACATCCTGAGCATTTCCATCCGCAATGTTTGTGTTGCTCTCGATTATTATAACCACGGTCACATTTCTCACAGTAATATCTGTATCCCAGGAATCCAGTGATATTGGTAATGGTCTGCTAAACTCGATCCAAACAGGGGACTTCAAACCATCGTGTTGTATGGATAGTGTCAAGCGATCGTCTTCTTTGGGTTGACATTGTCGCTTGAGTGCGGTGAGTAAAGAATCCCACATCTCGGTGATGAACCCTTCTGCTTTCTCTAAGGGTACTTCGGACTTGAAATCTTTAAACTTCACCGTGTAGGTGTAAGCCGTGGTTCTAAATTTTCTAGAGGAGCGCTTTTCTGTCTCTCGAATGGAATAGTAATTGTCAGGGTTAACTAAGGGCGGTGAACTTGGTTGAGAGGGCTTGGATTCTGGTTCACTCATGTCGTCTTCAAAATCACTGGCATGAATTTGTGCCAAGACTTCAGCTCTGGTACGAGGCGATAGATCACGTTTCTGCCTCTTACCTTCTTCTTCTTCTTTCTTCTCAAATGAATTAGATCGTTTCATCTTGAAAGCAAAAAAGTCAAATGACTCAAGTTTAAACACCAGGAGCTACTTTATAGTCCTGGCAGACCAGCGTATATAAAAGCGTACGTGTCTTGTCCTTTCACTATTCATTTCACTCTCTACCTGATCACAACGATGGAAGAGACTAGCCAGATGGAACGTTTCATTAGAGCGTTGCGAGGGGTCATTAGAAAATTCTCTTCAGACCAGCCTTCGGACTACTCTCCTTCCTTTCGAGATAAAAGTGAAGATACTTGCTATATCTGTCAAAAGAAAGGGCATTGGTCTTCAGAGTGTCCAGACCGTCAAAAAAGAAAAACAGGGGTTAAAAGAGGCAAAAGTCAAGATACCTGTTATTATTGTAAAGAAAAAGGACATTGGTCTCCAGATTGCCCCAAAAAGAAACAAGAGGAGTCAGAAGAAGAGAGGGATTCTTCAGAGAAAGAAGAGGAAGAAGAAGAGGAAGAAAGCAGACAGGTGAAGAAAAAGAAACAGGAGAAGAAAAGAAGAAGGGAAGAAAGTGAGGAGGAAGAAGAGGAAAAGCCTGTGAAGAAATCTAAAAAACAGAGAGAGTAAATAATGACACAAAAGAAGTGAATGAACTTTTTTAAGAGTGTTTATGTTGTGAATTGAATTGTAACTATGGATAACAGAATACATTAATGATAAAAGGTAAGTGACTTTGGGTTATGATTTTAAAATAAGAACCTACACTCACGCACTCATACACAGACACGTACTATAGGGGTAAAATGGGTTGTTATTTTGAGTTATTGGCAATTGAAATGGTATCTCTTTTCGAGAGAAGTGGGTGGCCCTGAAAAGGGCCGTTATTTTCTTGGTGTAGGGGTGAGTTTAAGCAATCAACTTTAACTGTCTTAAGCCTTTGCCACGTCCGAGGCCTACTTTTGATGATGATGATTGGGTTGAAATCACTAAGGGTGGTAAGGTAGGCTTAGTCTCAGGGTTGGCGTGTTTAGCTCGGGAAGGTCGTATTCTCTTCGGTCGTGATAAAGAAGTCTGATACATTTGTTTCAGACTTCTTAACTCCGCTAAAATGTCCAACAGTACCGTGACCGTTTGACTTTCACCCTCTTGTTTCTTTGCTGCTTCTTCTTCTTCTTGCTGTTTCTTTCTTCTTACCTCTTCTTCTTGCTGCTGTTGCTGTAGCAGAAAAGCTTGTTCTGCTTCCTTTTGTCTCTGTATAAATTTCTCCAATTCTTCTTTCTGTCTCTGTCGAAAATTCTCCACTTGCGGTAAAGATGGTAACGAAGGTTCTGGAACAAATTCTTGCGAGGTCAGAAAATCCACAAAATCCCAGTTTACGGCTTCTGAAAGTAAGTCCGGGTTCCCTTGGGTAGTATCCACCGTCGGTGCACCCCAATGGATCGTTTTCTGAGTTTCCGTCATGTTGAATCACTGTCGCATAGATTGACAGCGCACAGGCGCTAGCGAACGTATATAGGCCACGTGACGTCACAGACTGCTCTCTTCCGATTGGATGCGGACTGACTGAATTTCGTCACGCGTGTTTGGATTGGTCAACGAACTCAATCCGTTTCAATCCTTCCTCTCCCTATAAATAAGCGCAGTTCAGTGCAATCACTCACTCACCTATTCTCGTAGCCGCAACATGTGGACTGACGTTGAATCTTCCACCCTCGTGTCTTCAATGATGTTCAGGACGGACATGCTCATGTATGTCCGATCCAAGTGGACCGTTGTCCACAGGACCACCAGCAGTCTGTGGATACGAAGAGTCTACATAGAGCGACAAGGTTGCCTCAAGAGGACTCTGATGTATGGCCTTGCTGTAAGAGGCAGCTTGAGGACAAGAAGATGCCACAGATGCCCTTTATGTTAAGGGCATATTAACATAAATCCAAAGGCCCTTTTCAGGGCCACTCCTATTTCTCGAAAAGAGATTGACTTTCAATTACCTAACCCCGAATTATTATTTTATGTGTGTGTGTGTGTGTGTGTGTGTGTGTCTTCGCGCGTACGTTGTGTGTGTGTGTGTGTGTGTGTTATGTCCCTCTCCCCTGTTCCCTTTCCATAGACCCATCAGGTCTGGACCCTGTTACAATTCCCCATGTTCAATTTCCCTTGTCGCTAGAGTTGCCCATGCTTTTTTCCCCATGTTCAATCCCCTTGAGGCTAGAGTGGCCCAAGACTTTTCTCCATGTTAAATTTCCCTTGAGGCTATAGTGGCCCAGGGTTTTTCTCCATGTTAAATTTCCATTGAGGCTATAGTGGCCCAGGGGGGTTCTGTAATGCTAATTCCCATTGAGGCTATAGTGGCCCCCTATACTACTCACATTGGTTCTCTGTGCAAAAATAAGCACTACAACTCTTCTTCGATTTTTGCTATCCAGCTTTGTTGGGCTGATGGCAGCAAAAATAGATCTGTACTTTGCCCATTTTAAGACTGTTTCTCAATTATTCTTTGTTGTTTGTTTTATTTCTTATCTCTTGATTTTAGATTTCCACTTCTCGTTCAGACATACAGGTGTCAAATATTTCTCTTGACTATTTTGTAATGGGTTTTTGTTGTGAATATAAATTTTTCTTCCCCTGAAGAAGAGCTTACTACGGCGAAAAATTGGGGAATGTTTGTAGTTGTTTCGTTATCAATTTCCGAGTATATATATATATATAAAGTTTGGTAAAATCATCTAACAAATTATTTATCTAAGTTACAAAGCTAGAATATAACAGAAACTTACATTATTGTGAATTAGATCTAAAATACTTGTAAACGTCCTGTCAAAATTCCAAAGGTATAGAATGTTTGGAATGAATTCCATTAATCCTGAAAGTATCAATATGTTACAATAATGTAATCCAGACTGTCTTTGATAGAGTTCTATGTATTGATGTGTTACAATGATGTAATCCAGACTGTCTTTGATAGAGTTCTATGTATTGATGTGTTACAATGATGTAATCCAGACTGTCTTTGATAGAGTTCTATGTAGTGATGTGTTACAGTGATGTAATCCAGACTGTCTTTGATAGAGTTCTATGTATTGATGTGTTACAATGATGTAATCCAGGCTGTCTTTGATAGAGTTCTTTGTATTGATGTGTTACAATGATGTAATCCAGACTGTCTTTGATAGAGTTCTATGTATCGATGTGTTACAATGATGTAATCCAGACTGTCTTTGATAGAGTTCTTTGTATTGATGTGTTACAATAATGTAATCCAGACTGTCTTTGATAGAGTTCTATGTATTGATGTGTTACAATGATGTAATCCAGACTGTCTTTGATAGAGTTCTCAATAATCACAAAGTAGTTTTTTGTTACAAAAAGTCATTGAGCACTATGTAATTCTCTAACATAAGTTTTAGATAAACGATTTTTCTCAAATTATACCTGAACAACTAAAAAGGACCCTGCATACTGATCTTAGAAAAGGAATGGCTACTTTGCTTACAAAACGTTTATTTATATAGAAAATTATACAAATGGCAAAAATCAGGTTGGCATAAACTTAAACATGATAAAAATCAGGTACACAAAGTAAATTATATTAAATGTTCTAGATATATATGGCAAATAGAATAAATATATTTACCATGCACATGAGTGGCCCCGAAAAGGGCCGTAGGTTTTTTGATAATATCATTCCGTTAACACAGAGGGCATCGCATAGGTCTTCTTCTCTTTCTCAAACTTCTTCTGACTTATTGACCGTAAATGAGGACATTCTTCAAACAGCCTTGTCTCTCCACATAAATTCTTCGTTTCCAAACGCTCGTATCGGTGATCCGGATGATTGCCCATGATGATCTAACATACATGGGTAAGTCTGTACGGAACAGCATCGACGATACGATAGTAGATGATTCTACGTAAGTCCACATCTTGTAACGAGAACAGGTGAAAGGAATGAAATGAACTGCGGTTATTTATAGTGGAAAAGCAGATCGAAACCAATTATGTTTTTTTCACCAATCCTAATACGCGTTACAAAATTCAGTCACAGCGTGGAATCTGTCTTCCAATCCGATGAGAGCTGCCTGTGACGTCACATTCTATATATAGATACTCTAGCGTATGTGCACAGTGAATCAATACGAGAAAAAAAATTCAAACATGACGAAAACTAAGAAGAGGATGAATTTGGGTGCACCGGCAGTGTAGATGAGAAGCGATGGTTTGGCAGCGGCTACCAAAGTCAACACATTCTTACTTCCACAAGAGACCGATTTTAATTGCGACTTAGTCGATTTTCTTTCTTTTTCGCAAGAATTTTTTTCTGGTACCAGTACCTTCGCTACCGTCTTCTTTACCATACGTCAAGGATTTTAAATATAGACAGAAAGAAGAATTAGATAAATTGTTACATCAGCAAAAGGAAGCAGAACAAGCTTTTCCCCTTCAACAGCAACAGCAAGAAGAAGAAGAGGCAAGAAAAAGGAAACGACAGGAAGAAGAAGCACTAGCAGAGGAGAAACAAGGTCTAGGAGAGAATGATCATAGTCAAAATCAAACAGTAACGGTACTCTTGGACATTTTGGCAGAGTTAAGGAATCTCAAAGAAATGCATCCGACTTCTTTAATACGACCGAAGAGAAAAAGGCCTTCCCAAGCAAAACAACCCGACCCTGTTACTAAACTTGAGATACCAGCCCTAGTGATTTCTACCAAATCATCATCGACACGAACAAGTACTTGGGTTGTTGTGTTTTATATAAAAGAACACACATCCAACGGTCCTTTTCAGGGCCACCCACATCTCTCGAGAAAACAGTATTCATTTTGCCAAAATCAATTAAAAATCAAAATCCCTTTCTTTGCTCCATCATGTACGTGTCTTAATGTCTTAAACAATCAAATCCAAGAGACACTTACGTTTTCTGTCTGGTCTATTTTGGTACAAATTTATAATCCAATTCAAAGCACAACACTTTAAAAAGTTCATAGACTTCTTCTATGTCTTTTACACTCAGTTTTATGAAGTTCTTCATTTTCACAGGATTTTCCTTCTCATCTTCCTCACTCTCTCCTCGTTTCCTCGTCTTCTGTTCTTCTCTTTTATCTCTTTCTGAACGTGTCTGGGTTCTTCCTTTTGTGAGGGTACCTCTTCTTCTTTCTGTTCTGATCCCCTAACTTCCTCTTGCTCGTGTTGTTGTTTAGAGCATTCTAAAGGCCGATGTCCTTTCTCACAACAGTGATAACAGGTATCTTGACTTTTGTCTTTTCTGGCACCTGTCTTGCCTTTTTGACGGTCTGGACACTCTGTCTGTAGCCCAATGCCCTTTCTTCTTACATATATAGCAATCATCTTGACTTTTATCTCGAAGGGTGGGTGATTAGTCCGTCGGCTTGTCTGAAGAAAACTTTTATATGATACCTCTCAAAGCTTTGATCAAAAGTTCGATCTATGCGGGCTCTTCCATCGTTCTGGTCGGTTGGAGAGTGAACGAAATGAAGACTGAGAGGGAAGACACTGACCCTTTATATAGGGAATACATTGGTCTGACATAGATATAGCGACCCATGGTGTTTGAAATGTATTCATTTAACATTTTGCAGTCAAACTGAAACGATCGTACCATTTTGTGGAGAAAGGAGACGAAAGTAATAGTAAAAAACGTGATTTATCGCCTCGTACAGTAGCTGAAATCTTGGCTCTAATTCGTGCTAGTGATTTTCAAGATGACATGAGTGAGCCAGAATACAGACCCAGAGAATCTACGCCCAACATAAGTCTACCATTAACTTCTCAAAAGTACTAACACATTCGAGAAACGGAAAAGCGCTTCTCTAGGAAATTCAGATTTACGACTTACAAGTACACGGTAAAGTTTGAAGATTTCATGTCCATCGTAACGTTGGTGAAAACAGAGGGGTTCATCACCGAGATGTGGGATTATTTGTTAACCACACTGAAACGGCACTGTGAACCCAAAAAAAGATGATCGCTTGAAACTTTCCATTCATCACTACAGTTTGAAGTCCCCTGTTTGGATCGAGTTTTATAGCTCGGAAGAATTGACGCCTTCGAAAGTCATCGACAATATTCAACACGTGCAACAATCCAACGACACGTTTCACATCACTACCGGAAAAGCGGTACTGTCTATGACCCACGTGTCTCTTCCACAACGGACCGGTCGCAAAAAGGCGTTTTTAGTGGACGACCTTTTATAGCACTAACTCAAGCCTTGTCCGAATTAACAAACCTCAAGACCAGACGTGTTTACCCTGATCCATCGTGGTGGGACGAACGTTTGCCGACAAGAACGACACGGCAAATGGAAAAGAGCCTGGAAAACTACTCGACAATTGTACTGAGCCAAGGAACGAATAGAAGCAGAATTCTTGTTACTGCAAGCGGGGATATCCAAAGACACACTCTCTGGCATTTCAGAAATGCAAATGATGCGATACAAAAGTGCTCCCTCAAGAAGCGCTTGGACATTTGTTGTTCGGAGGCAAAGATTTACACGGTGAACATTCAGATGCCATAACCAGTATCACAGAATTCCTCGCATATGGTTATTGTTGTGAGGAATTTGATTATGGCTATAACAAACGAGAGCAACACAAGCATTGTGGATCGAAATGTGAGGGATGTTTGGTCGAAGGACAAGAATGAGTGCATTGCTCTGCTTGTCAGCGAACTTTACTCAGCCCTACCTGTTACCAATAACATCTGAAGACGCAAGGTTCACAGAAGAAAGTGTTGCCAGCCCTACTTGTCAACTCCTGAGATTGTACCTTAATCGTGGACAAGGCATACTTACCAACGATGCCAAGGCACACGTTTGTTCAGGATAGAAACGCTGTCACATTTGTCACCAAATCGTGGACTTGTAACACGAATGCTACATTCCGAACATCAAGAGGAAGCCGATGATCACAAGAAGAAAGGGAATTTCATCTTTTTCAATTTCGAATGCATGCAAGAGACTGGCATTCACAATCCTAATTTCTGCGTGGTTCATCAAGCGTGCGAGAAGTACACCCAAGAGCCTATCTTTGGTCATTTCCCTCACTGCAGCGAGATTTCTGGAGGACGTGACAAAATCTGTCGGGTACCTAACACGTTGGCCGATCTTGCCCGATAGATCTGAGACCACATCGACCAGACGTGGAGCCTAGAGGACACTATCATCGCTATGCCACGGTGATGGCTCACATTTTCTCGGCATGCGATGAACAACAATTTCTTTTGAGATACTTTACGGAACAAAGTACCGAACATCCTAAAATGGCTTTGAACGGAGCCAAAATCATTTCAATGTAAATGGGACAGTTTAAAGTTTTGATGAGTTACTTGGCCATGCCTTTCAGTCGAATTCCTAAAACGTTTGGAATGACAGAAAAGGCAAAGGCTATTTTTCGCAATTTTTAAATACCGAAGTCACTCAGCATGCCGTTCTACCCCATTTGCATGAGGCTTACTACTACGTCCAGGACAACATGCGCACCGAACAACGAGGAGCCCTCTACGCTTGGTACCAGACTCACGCCTCGAACCCATTGACTTGCAGGAAGAAATGTTAAAGTATTGTTGTTCCGACGCGAACATTTTACTGCGTTGCTGTGGATAATTTCAAGAACACGGAGGGATCGATCCTTTGAAGGAAGCCTGCACCATTGCCAAAGCGTGTTTTTAGTATACAGCCAACGATGCATGCCCGAAAACACCCTGGTTGTCATCATCCCTCAACCGATGAACTTTATCGAACGTCAATACTCGGTCAAAGCCCTACATTGGCTGCATTGCTTTCCCAAGACAGAACAGTACCACAATGGTAACGAGACTCAGAAAGGCATTTTTGCAGACTACTTGGATGCCTTTTTGAAACTGAAACAAGAATCGAGCGGCTATATTTCCTGGTGCCACACTCCCGAAGACCAAAATTAATTCGATGAGTAATGCTGGGAACAGGAAGGCGTCACTTTAGACAACGTGGAGAAAAATGAATTTAGGCAATCTTTTCCCAAAGTGATGTTAAATTGCATGTGGGGTAAACTGGCACAACGACTGTGTTTACGGAGTATTTGGCAGAAGCTTCCCGCTACTTCCAGACGATACACGAAAACACTGACTACGACAAAACTAAATACATGGAATACGTGGACGTCGTTCGTGAAGACTTGATTCTGGTCAATTATGAAGAACTTGGCTTTAGAAATTTCATCATTGCGGCTTACGTGACAGCACATGAAAGCTTGAAAATGTACGAAGTTTTAAAACTGTTAGGAGATCGTGTGCTGTATTTTGACACGGACAGTTGCATCTACATCGATCGCATGGGTCATTGTTACCTCAGATTCGAAGGATGCCATTTATGAGGATGGAGGGACGAGTACCCCGACGACAAGATTCTAAGGTTTGCTAGTGGTGGTTCTAAAAATTACGGCTACGAATTCCCGGACCCACAAGGAGAATATACACGGAGTGTAAAGTGAAAGGATTGACTCAATTATCGCACCAGTCAAGTGGTGAACTTTGAGGTACTAAAAGAAGCTTTGCAGTCTGGACATGATGGAAACTTTAAAGTGATCATCTACGAACTGCACAAGATTGAAAGTTTACCCTCACACCAAATTGTCAGTCGACATTTTGAAACAGTTGTTTAAATTATGTACCCGAAGCGAGTGCAGCTTCCCAACCACTCCACTTTGCATACGGAAACGTCGATATTGGTCAGCATATAAAAGGGAAATCGTCCAAGATCGATAGTTTATTGTTACTAACAAGACCAAGCGAAAAAGATGAATTCTTTTAAACAGACATCATTCAAGTTCAGTGATTCTCAAGAGGATTTGGATCCTGTGCCATGCGATGAGAGCGATGCCATACATGGTGACCTCAACGATTCAGTACCACATCATGTGAACTTTGCTATGGCTAATACTATCACTACACCTACCACTGAAAGTGATGATATGCGTGTCTAACATGACGGATGCGAAAGCGATGCCACTTGTTATCGTGGACTCTTTACTGGTTTTCATGGTAGATATCAACCGCCACTCCAAACCATGCGTCTGCCACCCTGGGATGTCATCCAAAATCTTCTGAGCCAATGAAACATGAATGTGGTCTTTTTAAATGTTCACAAGAGACTCATTTTGTTAAAGGCCATGCGTTTTCATCTGGGTACTTCTCGACCTTTACGGGAAAAGAAGATTCGTCGCCTTTTAGGTACTGAAGATGTGTACGACGACTTGTTTGTGTAGCTTGTTACTTACACCCTCACTGGACAGATGTATGTAACTGAAAATGTTAGAGTTTTGAGTCTTTGACCAAGGAAATGGCCCATAATGCTCTAGAATTGTCATCCTAAATTTAAACGTCCAATGAAAAACGTAACTTGTACACCTATGTTAGTGACAGTGTCAGAAGAAAAAGAACCCGTCGACGAGGACATCCACTCCCTTCAGAACATGATTGTCATGGACATTCCCGACAGACCATTCCGGGAGGTCACCTGTACCCAATGTTGAGATTGTAAGAAGATTACACACTGTCCCTAAAACACCTTTGTTGCGAAATACAGTGACTTGTTTATATTCCACTTTGATCGTTTTGATGTAAATTTTATGATTGTTCTTAAAACTATGGCGTTTATACATTTTTGTCTTATCGGGTTCTTCACTTTAACAAAAATAAAAGTGTCCCGAAAAAATATAAAAACTCTTGTCTTGTTTGTCTTCGTGTCGAAAGTGACATTCCCTACACAATGGCTACCTCTGTTGTCTCTGCTCCCTCTTCTTTTAGTTTCAAAGTCATTGACGAACACTTCGATTGTGCCACTTGGGAGGCCTTGTATCTTTGCCATCCTTTTAACATGTTAATTGCTGGACCTAGCGGTTCAGGCGAAACCGATTTTGTCAAACATTTGATCGAACATAAATATCATTTGATCGATCGTGCACCTCAATGGATCGTGTGAAGTTACAACGAGTGGCACTTAGCGTACAGCCTCTTGCGAGAAAGTCAAGGCGATTCCATCGTGTTTGTGGAAGGTATTCCTGGCGAAGACAACAGGGTCGTACCTGACTCCAGTCAAACCCATCTGGTCATGTTCGACGACCTGTTAGGAGAAGACGAAGAAAAGCTTAATCTGTGGTTTACGCGCCAAGGACATCTTTGTAATGCCAGTGTAATTTACATCACTCAAAATTTGTTTAAAAAAGTAATGCCCATTGCATGATTAGTCTCACTATTAATTACGTGGTCTTGTTGAAAATCTCTAAAGATAAACCGTAAGTGCAAGTCTTAGCCAAACATTTAGGAACGCCTTGGCTGACTCATGCATACGACGATGCCACTCAAACCCTACACGCCTATTTCCTCGTGGCCTTTAAACCACTCACCCCAATTATTTGCGATTTCGTACCCATCTGTTTCACCACTGGTGCCAAGACGGAGAGCCTGTCTTGTGCACGCCCCCGTGGTCGATTTAACAGCAAAAAATCCATAAAAACTTCAGTCACTTTGGGTGTGTCTCACACAGCGTCAACATGAGGTGCCTTTAGTCTCATCTTCCCGTCAAATTTATTCCTACCTTGTATGGCATCAGTCGCAAACAAAATCCGCAAATACATGCTTGTGTCTAAGAAACTAGTTTTATACAAGTCTCACAATGGTTTACGATGGGAGCACGTCAATTACTGCAAGGCATAATTCACACTGCATTCCTCATCAAACCAAACGCATTCATGAGGGAAACAAGTAGCCTTGACGCAACTGGCTGATCCGCACATCGGCACCCAAACCAAGAAGCAAATCATTTTGAAACCTGAAGGTAGCGGTTCCTTGGAGGTGTCATCATTCGCTCCCTCTTAAAATAGGATCATATTCCTCCCAAAGTCCCCCCCACAAAGAAGCCACTCCCAAAAGCCAAACAGACCCAAAAGACAAAGAGTAGTGGTGTCGAGACCAGGTCACATCCTCAGAAAACGAAAAACCCACAGTAAAAGAAAATGATGAAGTCCCGAGAAAAGATCTCAGAAAAAAGCTTCTACCCGCAAGAGATGCACTTTGGCCAGGACGCTACCCTACATTCGCAAAGCACGATCTGCAACGACGGCTACCGCGAATCCAATAGCCAAACTGAACCATTATGGAATTAATGGCAACATGCACAAATGGATTGAAACCTTTTTAAAAGACAGACACATCAGAGCCAGAATAGGGGCTCAATATTCAGAAGAATACGTGCTAGAGGACGGCACCCAACAAGGAAGTGTCCTGAGTCCGACCCCTATTTAACATCATGATAAACGATCTAGAACGCTCTGTTTACCTCAGTAAAATTGACCTATCACAATTTGCTGACGACAGCGACTAATGGAAAGTGGGCAACCCACGCAGCCAACAACTATTAACAGAACTACAAGCCAATTCAACTAATATCGGCAAATGGGACGATACGTGGAGGTTCAACTTATCAAAAGGAAAAAAATGGAAATACTATTTTCCCCCATAGAATCACCAACCCTATATATCCAAGACGAACCAATCAAATTCGCAAAAATTTTAGGCATGTACTACGACCAACATCTCATATGGAATCATCACATGACCGAATTAATACGAAAATGTAGCGGAGACCTTAATCTCCTGAAAAAATCAAAGGTTTACAATGGGGTGTAGACCAAAATACACTGCTAACACTTTACAGGGCCCTAATCACATCCAAACTGGATTATGGATGCCAGATCAATGCATCTGCCAAACCATCATTTCTCAAACGCCTTGACATAATCCGAGCAAAACCTCTGCGTATATCTACAGGCACACTCCAAAATATATCTAAAGAAGAACTATATATCCATCCTAACAGGCGACACATCTTTAACATTAAGGAGAGAAGAATTAACATTAAGATATGCAGCCAGAATTTCTATACAAAACCAGAGCAATCCCACAAGGAACATCATTAACAAATGCAACATCCCATTTAGTCGGAGACTCGTCCCCTTCCCACGATCGGGGAAAATGATCCACACATCATGTAAAGAACTACAATTCGACTGCTTTCGTGCAGAACAAATACGATATCCATACCCTGCTCCATGGACAAGGAAAAATCCCATTATCAACATCTTAGCAAAAAATGTCGGATCCAAAGAAGAACGTCCTTTAGAAATAAGATCAAATATCCTTACTATATTAGACAACTCTTACAAAGGATTTGTCAAAATATACACAGAGGGGTCTAAATCGAACAACCCAGACTGCAGCATTCACTATCTCGGAATTGAATAAAGAAAGATGAAGCAGACTCCCGGATAACTGTTCAATATACACAGCAGAATTATGGGCCATATCTGAGGCAGTAAAGAAAGCATAGCAACAGAAATTTCAGAAAATATTAATAATAAGCGACTCAGTATGCTAAAAGCACTGGAAACAGGCAACTTAAAGGGGCGTGAAAACCTCCTAAAAGAAACCTGCATGCTACTCATCATCATGGAAAAACACGACCAAATTGTAGAATTCATGTGGGTTCCGTCGCATATAAACATTCCAGGTAATGACAAGGCCGACCAAGCAGCAACGAACGCATTAAGCGAACTAGAACCAGCCCACGTCGATTACAGCGTCCCAGAATTATACAGCATGATAATAATAAAAAAAAAAACGCATCTAAATGAAAAACCCTATGGGTTACATGTCCCAAAGAACGTACGCTGTACTCAATTTAAGAAAAAAAACCAGTGAGTCGCAAAACCACAGCATCGAAAACCAATATCAAATATCATCAACGGATCATTAACCGAATCAATATAGGATAAACGTTACTTGCAAGCAGTAAGGGGAAATATGTCCTGGCCAATTGTGAATTTGGAGCAAAATTCCCCAACTGCGTTGATGATGAAGACCTTTGGCATGTTTTCAACATATGCCCGAAATATGACGAACAAAGAAAAAATTAACCACTATGTTAAAGAAACTTGGCTCGTCATATACCTACCACGAACTTCTTTACCAAACTAATCCCAACCCCAATCAAACAAATGATGCTATGTTAATCTTCCTTAAGGAGACTGACAAAATCAATAAAACATAACCCAACCAAATCTAGTATACTCAGACCGGCTTGACATCACACATCCTATATATACTTAATATTAGTAATTTACTCACCCAATCACCATCAGCCAGTTTCATGCGTTGAAACAGGTGGGGAGGTGGGTGCGGAGGTAGTATACGGTTTACAGCCCGAGTAGAGGCGAGTACCCCCCCCCCCGTGCGCGGGCCGATGCTGCTCTTGAACCTATCACCCACTACGGTACCCTAGGTGGGTACACAAACAATGCAGTTTAGTGACAAATTTAGAAGTAGGACTTAATCAATACTCATCCATACAACATCTGATTATGACATTATTGGACATACTTCTTAGAGCGGCTGGGTGGAAAATTAGGGGCGAGGTAGCATACGGTTTACAGCCGGATTAGGGGCGAGTACCGCCAGTACGCGGGCTGATGCTGCACCTGCACCTATCACCCACTTCGGCGCCCTGATATATAGTCAATTAAGCAGAAATGATTTTCCAAATTATAAATACGGTAAAACGACACCATTTACTATTCGGAAACTGGGGCACAAAAAATCGATCCCGAATGTAGGGCGCATCCCTTCCAATGAGTCCGACCCACCTTTGCCACTTCCAGACATGTATCATGTAAGTGAGTGCGTGTGGACCATTCCCACTCACCATGAGTCCCGTGAGACATCAATGTCTCGAAATCGGACTAATCAAATAGCTCTCTCAGAGTGAAATAATACGTAAGTGGAAGAGGCACCATTCCTTCACCCTCGAAAAAATCAAATTTTCACAAACGGGTAATTAACTGGTCATACATGCCCGTAAGGGCGAACATGACTTTAAATGAAACAACCGACCGACCGACCAGTTTGACCATCCATTGTTGACTCATTCTCCTATGATCTCGTTATTACATGAAGAAATAATTCTAGACCCTTCATGCTGAAAATTATAAAACACGACTTTGGTCATAGTTACGATTGTACCCAACCGTAACGTGCACACTTCGATAAGGAAACTTCAAGTTGTAATGAAGCTTCAAGGAGGACGACCCAGGCATTCCAAACTTGTAATGGCCTCTATATGTGTTCTCTGATCGACTACAATATACGTTATTTAAACTAGACCATACTTATGCTGATTTGCTTCGGCAAAAATCTTAAGTGCATAAAAGCTTCTAAATTTCACATCCTTCTATAGGTTAAACAATAATAATAGCATTTCCGAATTTGAGCAAACTCAAGGCTATACTTTCGAATCCTTCAGCTGAATGTTGCTATGTTTCCCGAATTGAAGTCCATTTTGCTGAACCAGAACACAGAGGTTCAGTGGTTAGTGTGCTAGACTCACCAACGGAATCTTACCGCCGTCGGCTGCCTTAGTTCATCATTGGGCAATGTACTTTACTACAGTTGTCTCGACATTATACACCCTACACATGTCAAACATCAAATCCAAGCAAACAAAATGTTTCTGTGGGAGAGAATCCACAAATATTAGGAACACGCTAAGATCATGTGGTAACATTGATTATTTTGGCAAATCTAACATGTCTGGCTCAGAGTGGTGTAATTATTTTAAGAACCTACTATAACCAGAAGGGTTGCTGATGACGTAATGCAGAGGAACATCTTTTGGATGCAGATTGTGATATTTTGTGTGAATCTAGACTGGAAGAGGAAATTGCACACAGTACAGTTAGACAAATCTGGGAATGCTTGCGGTCGAAATGATAGGATTTGACTTTTTCAAGCGCATTATGCCGCTTTATTACACTATTGTTAGTAGCACTTTTTAACAGAGCTTTTAATACTGATATCATGTTCCCAATCATGGGGAGAAGATATTATATAAAAGGATAATTGGGCGAGTCTAATAATGTTGGAGTATAGCATTGATTAATGATATGTGTATGATATTTTACCTCTATTTTAAGCTGTCGTTTATACTGATAAATTGAAATTGATTGCATTTTTGACAAACAAGCTTGGTTTTGGCGGAGATATTCATAACAACATATTCACTCTTCCATCTGTCAAAAAGAAATATATATCTAAAACGGGGTTAGCTTTTACTGTTTGCATGTAGATTTTCTAAAGCGTTTGACAAAATCGAACAAGTTAAATTGTGTACGTGTCTTACCTCATAAGGTAATAAAAAGAAATTTTTTAACCCTTTTAAGTTCAGTGTATTCATACTTGCCGTCATGGGTAAAGTGAAGTGAAAGCTTGAGGGAGCACTACTGCATAATATGAAAAAATATAAAATTCCAAGAAACTCAAAATGAGCGATGTCGTTGTAAAACCTCATCTTTTGATCACATAAAGAACATGTCGGACATTTGGATCGGTTAGGCAATCGTAGTGAAACTTCTAGATATTAAAATACTGCGAATATGAATAATGTAAAGATACGCATCCCAGAATAAGAAATGTGCTTTCAGCAAAATCTGACTGTACAAGAAGAAAGACGAAACAGACGACTAAACAAAAAAAAAAAAAAAAAAAAACAAAGAAAAACACGGGAGCTTCACGCTTCGAATCTATAACGGGCTGAAGTATACTGAGATGCGAGACCGAGGGACATCTTAAAACAAATGTACGATGGATTATGCAGGATCTAAAATCAAGATTGCACTGTAACGTCCGGTCGATGCTAGCAGCAAATTTAAATCAGAATGTTACTTTACATAAATAATTGAGGAATGGATATGCATTCAATGTAAGGAATAAAGTCAGCGTTACTGGAAATTAACGTGGAGAATTAATGTGTAAACATATCCTTTTGACCTTTAACTGAGTTCTTGACTTCATTACATCCTATCTACATAAATAGAAATTGTTTGTTTCTGTTATAAACATTGCTTAATTCAAAGAATTATTGCTGTTCAACCACATTTCTGTTGCTTTAATCAACATGTCTTTAATATACATTGTATGGAATGCATATGATTCAGCCGGATATCCTACTGTATGAATTTGTTTTATTTTATATTTCTTATTCATTATCTTTTTGTCTAGTAGCACATTACATTAAGGATATTTAAACCCATCATTTAACAGAATGATTCAAGCCAGCTTAGCAGAGGTTTACCAATGATTCGCCTATATTAGAATCCAAAACCATTTTGTCTGTGTGGAGCCATTGTGAATGTTGCTTTCACTGATAGAAGTGTAACTATTAGGACAGAACTGTGGAGCAAAAGATTTAAGACTGAACTTTTCTCTAAATTATATTAAAAGTAATTTTTCATTAAATTATATTAAAAGTAATTTTCCACTAAAATAAATTGAGATCAGTGTTATCTATTTGTGCAATACAAATGTATACTATTTTATAAAGATCGCGCTTTACGAACAGGTGCAGAAATCCATAAAATACATTTCTCTTGTATCTAAAGGTCAGTAATTTAGATTTGGTGGGAAGCTGCTGAACAGGCAAATTATTAAATCAATAATGAATGATTTAAGCGAGATGATTCACACGGTTCCCTTGGGAAAGGTCGAGAGCCTTGTTCTGATCCGAAATATGCGAACAAACAAACCTGCGTATAAATAGAGACCAGACGTATGCAGAGTTAGTTCGTTCCTCGAGTCAGAACAGCTCTGTTTTTTCCTTACAGGTGAGAATCGTTAGTGTTTGGAAACTTATTTAACGAATGGGTACTTTTTAATATGTGAGATTAACGGTAAAGTTCACATTTTTCCAACATCTTGGTGAGCTCTTTCTATTTTATATTATAATATAATGGAATGTTTAATGTAGTTGAGGTATTATTATTGGAAAAGAGGAATTCGCTACCAACTTAATGTTTAGATTTAATTTGGAAATACAAGATTCTTTAAGTAATAATGAGTAATGTTTAGTAACCTAATCCAAATTAGTATTATATTTTAAATTTAGTAAAATACATTTCTTCAAAATGATTGTTGCATTAATAGCAACTATTGCATTTTTTACTCATTGGCTATCATCATGTTAATCGGCATTTACTTATCTGTATTAAACTCGAAAATGCAGAAATTTAACAAATGTATGAAGCTGGTAATCTCGAAGGAAAAGTGTAGTCTTATATGTATTTCGTGTATTTTAAATATAAAGGCTTTATAGATGTATCTCTATAATGTACTATATATATATATATATATATATATATATATATATATATATATATATATATATATATATATATATATATATATATATATATATATATATATATATATATATATATATATATATATATAAAAATATATATATATATATATATATATATATATATATATATATATATATATATATATATATATATATATATATATATATATATATATATATATATATAATTTAAATTAAAAGCTCGTTCCTCGAGACAGAACAGTTCTGTCTTTTCCTTGCAGCGATTCCGTACCTCATTTCTCCAGATGTAGCTCAATCTACACCGTTATGGGTGACACTCTCGTTAAGAAAGCCCGAACTCCTCTCTCTTTCTCTCTAACCATGAGCAAAGACATTTCTTAACTTATGAGTAAACCCTTCTCATAGCAAGAAATGAGAAGAAGGTTTACATACAACCATTATCAAAACAAGTTGGTGGACAATAAACAATATCATGAATAAAGGTGTCACTCCGCATTAGTATGATCTACTGAACAGACTCGCAGCGAAACTTGTGCGACCATCAGACTTCACGCCGCCCAACTACAGAAAGACTGAAAACTCTTCTGTGATTTTCGTACATTTTGACCACAAGAAAGGTCTGTTCTGATACATCAGCACCAGGAACATTACAACGGGACGGAACACAATTACAACTGAGAGGATTTCCAGCAGCAGTATATACATCGCCAGTGAGAATTCTTCTTGCAGTAACACCTGCCGAATGCATACATTACCTAGTCCAGCCCCGATTTCGAGCTACCTACAACCCAGGCTGAAATACAACTATCTATGCCCTAAACAGAGAATTCCATGAGTCAACGACAGCCGCATTGACAGTTTCCTTTCCAGTGATAGTGACTTTAACATTTCAGTTTGAACTCTTTCTAAATTACAGACAATACGTGTATTGTTTACTATTCATTTAATATAAAATTCGTTTCATAAGGAGAATATTTCTGGACTGTGGTAATTCTCACACAGGTATTTTTTGCTATACCATATTTTGTTTCTTGAAATACAAAATTGCAAGGATAGTGCGTTAATTTTAAATATTTCCAAAAACTGATCCAATTTATGCTGTATTTAATTTCTTTTTTAGTAACAATAACTTTTTCTATACCTACTTCAGTAACATTAATCGCACTTGCTAAGGTTTCTACTACAGACAGCTCAATGAACCTACTGATAATAATGAGTATCATCCCCAACAGGTACTATATATGTACATTTATTTTCTTGGGGTGTATTAAATTTAATTTTTGCCTTTAAAAACATTAAACTTTGCAATTTATCCTTCTAATTTTAAAGTCAATATACACAACATATCAAATAATCTCATCATAAAATAGCTTCAAAGATGAATTCTCAGTGCACTGTCCTAGATGTTGGACTGCAAACAAAGCACCGTGCAATGGGTCACATATGTCATGTCCTAATCATTATTAGTGCCCCGTTACTCACTTTACAATGTCGCCGAAATAAGCACAGACAACCACAGCATAATGCGCAAATTCTAAACAATAACCAATTGCCTTTAAATCAGGGCACCAAAACAGGCGGTCCACCAAAAGCCGTATCCTGTGGCCCGCAAAATTATTGGCGTCACAAGGTCTCAGGAGAGATAACAAATGTGGTGCGGCCTTTGGGTCATCGAAAATGCCTTCATGCGGCCCTAAGGGTTGTTTGAGTTTGAGACCACTCCTTTAAATCAATGCCAACAATATTTATATCTAAATCTTGTATACCACCAAAATGCGATAGGAAAAAATGCTCCAGTATAGACTGGAGTTACATTCATGGGCACTGAACCGAAAGTGATACTTGTTACCCGAGTCCGATACAGTAACTAAGGGTAAACTGATGTAGGTAAACTGTATCCGATGGTAAACTAGGGACCAAACAACGTATCCGATAAGAAGTGAAAGTATCTTACCTCAATTGATGATAATATGTTGTGTGAAACTTTGCTACAAACACAAACAGTATAATTAAACGCGCTTAAAGTGTGATCTTCTGGTGAATTGGATCCATATTGATGTTCAGCTATGGAAATCAGCACTCAAATCATCCAAGATCTTTATTATTTAAATAGGGGCACCTCAGATGTACGCTGATATCACTGATTGCTACCTGAGAACGCTTTTCGATTACATGACAAAAAGAAAATCGTCACATCTTTCCGTCGAACTTTGCCGGAGGCCAATCGCCTAAGTCTATCACAAGCGTGAGTGTTTCTACAATTACTTCAATGTTTTTCTGTTTTGGAAAGGTTTGAGTGATATTGCCTCGTTTACTTAGCATTCTCCTATCTCATTGCTTATACCTAAGATGGCGTTTAATTGCCGATTTCTTGCGTGAGTATTTTCATAATTAGCCTATCGATAAATGTTATTGCAAAATATTAAACAACCAATGCAAGCGATCCTTGCGAGTCTGGAACATTATCGAAAATCTTACATCGTTACTTTGTTATATAAAGAGTGCTCTTCTGACGTAGAATATCGTTGCGTATAAACTATTTGCTTCATTCATATTTGATCAGAGTATAAAAAGGTAAAATATATATTAGTATAGGAATACCTTATCGATCGTTGTTAGAACTATTTATCATGACAATATATTACTGCTATTTGTAACACTGTCAGTCTATAAGAAGACAGATTATACGGCTGCAGTTTTTGTTGTTGTTCTGCTTGTTTGTTTTTTTTGTTTCCACGTTGGCTACGATTGAATGGTGTTCTTTATCCAACGAAACATTCCGCGTGTGCTTAAATTAAAATTGCAAATGATAAATTATAAAAATTTAACATGTAATATGTTTACATTTTATATGTTTTACTAGAGTGATTTCTACGCGTTATTGTGAATAGGCGGAATATATTCGTTAGGCCAATTGATAGTTACAATATCTGATCTGAACCTAGTGCAAACTCATTTGCACAAAGTAAACGTTTAGAAAGTGGATATTTGTCAAATTTTACACATTTATTCTTCTAAATGAAATAAAAATACACCAACTTTAAGATGTGAGCTCAATTTAACCAATAATATTCTGAGTTCAGAAAGATGAATCCTGTTTTTCTGTACTTATTCCTTTTGTGGGTGTGAGCTTACATGAAACTAAGCATTTCATACCCAAATCTGTGTGGAACTATCTTTTATCAGTCGAAATTGCAAGCAGAGTTATCGATAAACTAATTATGAAATTACTCACACAAGACCAGGGGTAGATAACCCTCATAAATGTATAGGGAATGAAGACGCTGCGCGACCTCGGTACTACCACTCATACCTTTTCAAGAGTGCCAAAAGAGAAACACTAATGTAATTGTAGGAATACACATAAATATTACCGATTTAGTTGATGCCTCCGGCAGAGAACACTATACAGATGTGACGATGTTCTTTGTCTCCTTCCGGCGCAACAGTTTGCCATGAACTCGAAAGGAGCTCTCAGCGTAGCCATTAGTGGCATAAGACTATATCCGCGTTGTTTAAGTTTTAAGTACGTTTAATTATATTGCTTATGTTTGAAGTAAATTTCACACAGCGAAACTCAGCATTGATGTGATGTTACTGACTTAAATTGAAGATCTCCATACCTACCAAAGAATTAAGACTAATAGAAGCTTCATAAGTTTCACATAGTGCATGCCTCTGCATTTTCTTGGTCATTTCCGCCATTCTTGTGGCCTCTACTAATGTTTCTTGCCTCAGTTGTATATCTGGTCTACAACCAAAATGCTTCCAAAATAAATGTAGTCAAACTTCACTAATTCTGGGTCACTGAGAACGAAAACGAGGCCTAAATTTGTTGATTGGCTCTAGTTTCAAAGAACGATACTTGGTCAGTATATATGACCTTTGTCTTGGGAATGGCGGAGGATAAGTGAGGTCTAAAAATATTGCGTCATACCTTGTATGAATTGCATCATGTTATTCATAGAAGTCATGGACGATGCTATCATAACTAAGCTTAATTCACTCTGCTAAACAAATAGACCTATATCAGTTCTAGAAATTATACAGTGTCGTGATATCTTATTTTGTCAGTGTTTGAACTTGCAAAGGGACACAGTTCTGTTTGGCCAGAGTGGGCAGATATGCCTCGTACTTGTGTGAACAATGCAGATAACGTTTGCTGTGTTTGTGGTGAAGTGAATTTTGCATCACGTTATGGTTAAGAAAGCCTGGCACTTTTTATTTGTCTGCCAAATTGGAGATCAGGAAAAGAGGTGGCCCCCAGACATATGCTGCAATACGTGAGCAACAAATCTTCGCCAGTGGTTAAACAGGAAAAGGACACCTGTGCCTTTTGCAGTGCAATGATTTCGAGAGACCCAACGAATCACATCAGCAATCGTTACTTCTGCATTGTACCTCCAATTGTGAAAGATGTGTCATAAAAGAAAACGTGGCTTGTGCATTATCCAAGCATTCCATCAGCTAAAGGCCCAGTACCCCACGGACAAAGGACTGCCGGTCCTAGTGCCTGTTCCTGATTGACCAAAATCATTCTCACTTTAGTCGGACGAGGAAGCGGAGTAGGATAAAACTTCTAGTCCTTTACCATTAATGTCACATGACCCATAGTTCTTTTCTCCATCCGCCTGCTCTGACAAACACATCATAACGCAAGTCGAACTGAATGACCTTGTCATGGATTTGGAACTATCCAAGAGTAAGGCAGATCTTTTGGGCTCCATACTACAGCGATGGAATCTCCTGGCAGTTGATGTTAGGGTTTCCATGTTCCATGACCGTCAAAAGAATCTTGTCCCATTCTTTTTCATGGAAGGTGATCTTGTAGCATGCGACAAGATCGATGTTGTCATGGCAACCCTCAACATCATTTATGATCCAAATGAGTGGAGAGTGTTCACTGATTCATCGACGACGAGTCTTAAATCTGTTTTTCTACATAATGGCAACGTTTCGCCATCGATTCCAGTTGATCAAGCGGTCCATACGAAGGAAAGCTGTGAAAACATGAAACAACTTGTGAGATGCATAAACTATGACCAACATCAATGGCAGCATTGTGGCGATTTGAAGGTTCTTGATCTCTTGCTTGGTCTGCAGACTGGATACACAATGTACCGCTGTTTTCTCTGCGAACGTGATAGTCGTGCAAGGGATTCCCACTACACACACACACACACACACACACACACACACACACACATATATATATATATATATATATATATATATATATATATATATATATATATATATATATATATATATATATATTTATTTATTTAATAGTGTGTTGCCTTTTGTTTCATCATAAATTTTATTTATATAACCATTTTGCTGTTTTTTAAGTTTTACATAAACAGGACAGGTGACATATCATCATGTAAAGCAACCACAGACCTATGAAAAATCCTAGGTTTACAATTTATGATTAAAACTCTACTATCTACACAATATACATAGACGTAAAATGTAAACACTTAAATATCTTGGAAACAGTAGCCAAACAGTTGTTCTAATTGTCGTATTTGAATTCAGCACATCAAAATCTATAATAAATATCACATTTTATTTCTGAAGCAGACGACATCTACAAAATTGTAGAAGAGTACATTCCAAATTTACAAAGAACGTTGCCGATATTTAGTAATTACGAGATGCTATTTCACAAATTGCGAGATGAAGCAATTGATTTCAACGTGGCACTAACAGGCTCCCGTATTGTCCTTAAGAAATATGATGAGAGCGAAATTGCTATACGAAATTAAATAAACAGTAATCCTAAAGAAATTGTGAGGAAGGGAATTTGAGATAGCAAATTAAATAAAAAATAATCCTGTAGAAACTGTCATAAATGGAATTTGCGATAAGAAATTTTAGAAAACAGTAACCCTGTAGACGTTATGAGGGAGCGAATTTGCGATAAGAAATACAGTAATCTTGTAGAAATTGCAATGAAGTGATTTTGCGATTAAATAAACAGAAATGCTGTAGAACTTTACGAACCTGAGACGACTATTGATACATTAATCGATGGATGGAGAGAAAAGAAAACAACTGGTAGCAATTATTCGAACGAATTACAAAACTACTGTGCGTTTTAAATTATAAGAGTGATCTCGGCGTATCTTTATTTTATATAAGTCGCATTGAGAAAATAATATACATTAGATTCCTATATTTAGTCAAAATTTTTGATAATAGGTCTTCGAAAATTGTACATTGAAATGATATATGGGTGGGCCTCATTCTTCCCTAGTGATTACTTGAATTATGTGTCTACATCCTTTGTTTTCAACATATAGAAATATTTATGATGCTTTGATTACTTGTAATATACTACTTGTACATCAGTGAAAATGACTAATAGGGCCTATCAAGAAAGCTTCTCATAAAACTCCCATGTCTGTCGTAGTGTAATCCGTAGATCCCTAAACATCTGTTTCTTTCTTTATTTAGAAATTTAAAGGAGGAAAACAATATCCCTGCTTTTGATCACAGATTCTGAGCTTGTACTGCTCACTCCGTCACCTTTGCTAGAAATGACTGGGCAATCGGTGAGCCTCTACGTTAACTACAGATCCATCTAAAATGAAGCCAGACATAATTACAAACCGAACCTTAGTCCAAAGACGTGATGTAGTCGTACATTTTGGACCATCGATTTATTTTGTTATGTATATTAGATTTACATTATTTGTTATGTTTTTATTTCATTAAATGTTTTTGTAATGTAGCATTGTATGTTGGGCTTAACATTGTAAAAACAAATTATTTTCTACTTGACCTGAATTAATGATTTTTATAAAATTTTATTATGAGGAAGTAAATTTGTTTATTAGAGTCTGCCCCTAGTTGTTGGGATTTCCCTACAATTTACCTGGTGTACCTGACATTTACCAGGTTATATATTATAATTTTAGTAACAGACTTTCTAATAATAACTAACATTTATTAATTTTTTTAAAATATGGAGAACTTTCAAGAAGGTTATTTTCGTTTTTTATTTTTTTTTTATTTTATAGAAATGCTAATTGTGACTTGAGGTCAAGTAGATGATTATATAATCTTGTCACTCGAAATATTATTCATTCGTATTTAAGATATATCAGTATTAATTTGTATTATTGTTGTGATCAGTGTTCATTTGGGCTGGAACTCATTTCTTTAAAGTATTTAATTCAGTGATTATTTTCTCTGGAAATACAGTGTGCTCATAAAAAGTAATATCCTTGGATAGAGACATTCACTGGAATTTATAGTGAGTTCAAACCAGGAATAATATTACTTGTTCTCAACAAAAGATGGTTGGCACATTAGCATTATAGAGGTCATCACAAACACATGAATACTTCAGCGTGGATTTTAATTGAGACTTTTACTAAAGTTTATTCATAGCTTTACATTATTATGATTTGTGTCTGTAATGTTACGATTATTTTGGGAACCAATGCGCAGTACGGTAAGTTCTTTTTTCACTTTGTATTATATGGAAATAAATTATTTCTATTATTTATTTTAAGAGCAGAGACTCGTAACAATTTAACAGTACATTTCTGGAATTCTAATCGAGTCCATTTTACTTGAGAAACAGATTTGTTACATGATGTAGGAAAACCATGAAGAATTTCCAGTTAGAAGATTTTCTTCATGACGAGATGTAAAATATAAAGACAGAATGAAAGGAAATGAAATAAAATCCAAAATGAAGTCTATAATATAAGTGATTCGAATTGCTAGGATGGTTGTGGATATTCTAGATTTAAAAGAATCTCAACAGAAAGCGATACATACAAACTACGAATGATACCAAGTTCTTCAAACTTTATTTATTTATTTATATTTAAAGGTGGATTTATTGTATTTCATGACGTTAGCATTCGAATTTCGTCGTAGTTTTCATTTTAAGTCGGGTTATCTAAGAGAAAGTTCCTTATTTTTGGTTTGTGGTGCGTAATGCTAAATCAGTCTAAACGTAATTTAACAAATCTGCTCAATGATTTTCAGGCAGAGAATCTTCCATGTAGTTCGACAAAAGGTCTTGTTTAAATTGCATACGTTTTCGTAGCTGAACAGGGCCACAAAATAGGACCTCCAAAAGACATCTGCAACGAGGAACTACTTATAAAAAGTTATAATGTACTTATCGAGACCAATGTGGTCAACATGACCTAAATGGACAATGGCAATATAATAAAAACATATTTACAATGGCAATATAATAAAAACATATCTACAATGGCAATATAATAAAAACATATTTACAATGGCAATATAATAAAAACATATTTACAATGGCAATATAATAAAAACATATTTACAATGGCAATACAATAAAAACATATTTACAATGGCAATATAATAAAAACATATTTACAATGGCAATATAATAAAAACATATTTACAATGGCAATACAATAAAAACATATTTACAATGGCAATATAATAAAAACATATTTACAATGGCAATATAAAAAAAACATATTTACAATGGCAATATAATAAAAACATATTTACAATGGCAATATAACAAAAACATATTTACAATGGCAATACAATTAAAGCATATTTACAATGGCAATATAATAAAAACATATTTACAATGGCAATATAATAAAAACATATTTACAATGGCAATATAATAAAAACATATTTACAATGGCAATATAATAAAAACATATTTACAAATGCAATGTAATCAAAACTATAATCACCGAAATGAATATGAAATCTCTGAAATGGAGATGATTTATTATTTTTTTGAATATGTTGGAAGATTTAACGACCTAAATGATGAACTGTCAAAAGTGAAGCAATCCATTAGGTGAACAATAACCGAGAAATAGGTGAAGTCAATCGAGAACATGACGGTTGTTTGACATTTAAGCTAGAAAGTAAATCCATGTAAGAAATCTTGCCAAAATTTTTACATCTTGTGTTGCGTCAAATATTTCATATAGAGTGTCGCAGCTGAGATAACAGAAAATGCATTTTCTATGCAAATTTAGCTTCGCCTGTCTGTGTGCGTGTATATATGTTTGTTTGCAAAAAGATATTCTAAATTTTATTGCCGTTTCTCAGATGAATTGCAGCACTCGATCAGTAACAAGCTGGCAAAATTCCTGACTGACTTGTCAAGTTGTTTTGAAGAGAATATTTGAGAAAGCCTAATATTGTCAAGTTTTCCAATCATTTCTAGTCAGGTATTTAAGAGACCCGAATACCAACTATCATGCAGACGAAAATTTTACGGTCCAAAAATAATTAAATATTTGTGGGAAACGACACTAATTCGTTTTAGATAATTTCAAAAGTAAATGTGGGGTCCTCACTATATCATATTTACCTGTGTTGCTACTGTAATTTTTATATACTTCTAGGTGAGTAGTTGATGGTATATTAAATTTTGTTTCAAATTATTTACTTTAGATACTAAAGAAAATTGCTTTGACAAATATTTGTTAATTTTCACTCACATATTCTGTGTTTCATTATTGAAAAGAAAACAACAATAAACAAACAAACAGCAGAAACCAAAGTTTATGTGGACCCCTTTGATTATTATTAGAAAATTGTGGGATTTTGGAATAATGGCACAATGAAAATATTATATAGCACCTTTAGTTGACACAAGTTAATAGTCAATGTTGTCAACAGACGTAAAGTAGATAAGTCTGACCTCATTCTGCTGAAACATGCTTTTTGGCCAAATTTTGAAAATTCAATTCATCTATAGAAATATTCATTTCAAACACGTATTTTGTAATATTGTAATATTTTAAAAGTAAAAAAGTCAAGCTTACATATTTTAACCGTTACTGAAAAATACAAATTATTTGAGCTAGATTGCGTGTAAAACAAGTCCCTTTGCAATAAGTCGACATCTAAATAATATGTAGGTTTACATGAAGCTAACATGTTTGATCCATGCGGTTCTCTCTCTCTCTCTCTCTCTCTCTCTCTCTCTCTCTGATGCTATGCAACTAAACTGAATTCGAAGTGTGGTAAGAATGAGTTTTTTTTATACCCCACTGTATGATATTGCAATTATTTGGTCAGACCGTTAATCGTACTCATCTTTAGCAATGTAGTGTAGAAAAATCTCATTGAAAGCTCACAAACTCAGGAAGTTTACAATCCAATGGGAAGATCTATATAAACATGCTATTACTTACTGGACTAATTTCGATTTTCTATATGAAATTATAATCGGTCAACTAATGGACCAGGAGTGAACACAGAATGTCAGATTCTGGTGATCTGCTCTCATTATTTGCATGTAAATATCTAGTTTAATGCAATAATTGCCTATACAAGGCTCTTTTATTTTGTAATACGCTTTTGCTACATAAATATGAACAAGAAATAGAAAACGTCTCTGAAAAGCCCCGGGTTATATGATTAGTGTGTGTCTGTGTGCAGATGGATAGATGGATGGATGGATGGATGGATAGATAGATAGATAGATAGATAGACACACACACGATATGAATAGTTTAATACTAGTAAACGGATAGAAAAACTATTACTCACATTTCCTTCCGTCATTTCAATGATTTAATTTCACACACACCCCAGGCTCGGCCCAAGGACAAGGCGAACGAGGCAACCGATTTTTCACCCGCACTTTCGGGCAATACAATAAATTCAGGGAATCTCAATATACTGCTAAAAACATAAATATGCTAACATAATGCAAATCAGGCTTTCTTTTAGTATCTATACTTGTAATTTATAAGCTGATTTGGCTTCAGTGTGCCTTGTTCAAAATAGTCCTTATTGGTGGTCGCATGTAGGAGAAACTGTCAGGTTTCCATTCGTCCACGTAAACTGGCAGAATATCGTCAGCTAATGACCTTATCAGGAAGCATCCATGGCTAAATTATGAGCGAACGTCAGAATAGTATCATTTTTGTAGATGAGTAGGTAAATGAATGGTTGCATAAATCTGAACGGAAAAAGTATCATAAAATTTACTAAAGTGATATGCCTTGAGTGATTTATTTATGGATTAATTACAATCCTGAATTAAATTGTCTTTAGGACGTTCGTTGTCTGAAGCTAAATAATACTATTTTTTCATCTCCTGCATCCTGTACGAATCAACTATAGCCAAATGGAGACAGTCCTCCACATCTTCCTCGTAGTAAAATGGAGTATTATGTCTCGGAAGGTTTAACTATCATATCCCATTAGATACCACTTTAATAATATGCCATTAAATATACCATTAAAATAATGTTGTCAGAGGTCTGATACTAAATCATTTATAAATAGATTAAACAGAAGGGGGCTTAATACGTCTCCTTATCTGGTGTCAATATTACAGGTGAAGAATTGTTATGTATATTGCCCTTTCATCTGCACAAATAAACGTATATTTTCGTACAGCGAATCTAAGACTTTAAACAGCTGTACACTGATACCTTGGTTGACTAAGCAAGCCAGCAAATATACATGATCAACAGTGTCAAAAATATTGAAAATGTCTACAAAAGGATAATATAAACTATCTCCATATGGTTTGAAACAATATTATCTATTGCTGAGTAGCCTTTGGAGAATCCCACCTGAGTTGAGGTGCTGGTTTAAAATACTGGTAACAATTTTATTAAATATATCAGTTAGAGGGTGGCCTGATAAAAGCGCGCAAGACAAATGCGCACAGACATAACCGCGCCTTCGAACGTGTGAACAAATGTTTCTGTAATATAATGCATTAAATACATAAAACATATAAATGTGCTTTTAAAAAGAATGTTGGTTTATTTACTTAGAATGTTTATTACTCTATACACGGCAGGTGCCCTATAAAGCACTTGTTGTGAAATGTTAACAAACCTATTATTGACTTATTAAACTATTGAAGAAAACAAAGGAGAATATTGTGCAAAACAAGCCTGATTTATCTATAAATCAAAGGTAGAAATGTGAGTTGATCCACACAGATAAATTGTAAAGAATACCGTACAATTTACTCGTGCGTATTGTCCTGTCAGTTAACATATTTGTATTGTCTTCTCAGTTAACCATCTTCTCAACCTTATCTTTGTATACATGCGAGTATTTGTCAGGTTCTTTGTCACTGCGCGCAGTTGTCGGCGCGCTTTTGTCTTGCGCGCTTTTGTTACGGCGCCCAGTTAGAGACATACCCTTCTAATTAGTAGGATCATGTGAAGAGCCTTTTGTGTAATGGCAAGATTACGCTTTCGTCCCCTTATGTATGAAATTATCCAGTGTTAATGATTTCGTTAAATAATGTTATGAAATAAGGACGTATGATTGCAGCTGTGTCATTTTGACTATTGTTCCACATGGTCCACCTGACTTTCCTGATTTTACAGTTCGGATACTTTTGAGAACTTCAGTTTCAGAGATATGAGCTTCAAAAGTATCATCTGTCAAATAAATTAAACTATGATCATTTTTTTAGTCAGTACGATGCAATAAAGAGCTGTTGATGACACGGGATCATGCCGTTACCGCATGCTTTTGCCCGCACTTGTTTGTTTAATCAGCTTCCAATACTTTGTGACATCTGACCTTGATTCTATTCATTCATTTTTATTTTTACGCTTATAATTCTCTATTTTTATGCGAATCACATTTGGAGCTTATTTCTACCAATTTTATAATCCATTAGAAGTGGAATCTCACGGGATTAAGAGTGATTAAAATTAAATCAAAATACACAAAGTTCACGTTGGAATGAAGTAATAAATTCGTTATTCTTTTTTTCGTTCCATATGTAAATGTACAAGTTTTGAGTAGTACCCCTTTCCACCAATATGTGCATATTTCTAATGTCGGCAAGTGGGAAAGTGAACTCAAATACGATAGGAACGTGTGTAGATTCACTACAAGAACCAATTTCGAAAATGAGGCCAGTTGAAGCAATCATACAGTCAACTACGCTAGCCCATCATTTGCGATACAAATGAAATTTCTCTCTATCTAGGTGCATTCTACGATTTAGGCTATGTATACTGTATGTTTTATACATATCTGTCAGTGATCATGAGAAGCTGAAACGATACATACAAATCCTCCGATTTTCTTTCCATATCAGACTCTGATTCACAGAAAGCATTTTCTCCAATATAAAAACAGCAACATCATTTTCATAGAAATCATGAAGATTACTAGTTCTATAGCAGAAGTCCCTAGCAAAAAAGAGAGAGCGTCTGGTTAGGGAGTTACTATGTCTGACATAACTTTTTCTTTATTATAATTCGACCCCATTATTTTCAGTGTCAGTCGAATCCTATACGGGAGGCCCTTGTGGTGATAAATTTTGCTAAACAAAGTAAACAACTTTTATTTTAATCAAGATGGTCTCCTTTAAGGTGGAGAAGGAAACATTCATCCAGTTCTAACGATATTCTTCTCACAATATTTTCTTCTACTAATTTTGAATTTGTAAATACAGTCGCACTTTCTGAGTATATGCCGAACGCTTCTGTTTTCTACCTAATTTTACTGAACGTAAAGTATTCTAATGCTAATGGTTGCATTGACTTTCCGACTCCCCCCACCCCCGTTTCACAAAAGGCGCAGATGTCAAATCTTGTGATAAACTGCTGAAAGTTAGATTCAGATCTCTCTCTCTCTCTCTCTCTCTCTCTCTCTCTCTCTCTCTCTCTCTCTATATATATATATATATATATATATATATATATATATATATATATATATATATATATATATATATATAAACACGCCTTCAATGATTCAAACACATATGTTATTGTTGTGTTCGCGTGTTGCATGTGAGGGTCTTGGGAGTGACCTCATACACGACCGTCGGATATATAGTCACTTTAGTCTCTTTATTCAAATAAGTACTTGACAGCCGAGTCGGGTTCTCGTATCTATTTAATTGCGAGAAGTTCCGAATGACCGCTTTCGACTGCATCCTCCGCTCTCCTCCTCTAGTTTCTTGCGGCGAAACGGATGGGAAGAGAATCAGGGACGTCCGGCGGGGGGGGGAGGAGGGCAGGGGAATTCGCTCTTTCCCCTCCCCATGAATTTGCTCGTGCTGTAAAATTACTGTAGCCTATATACGAAAATTAACAAGCCCGTCAAGTTTTGCCCCCACAATCAAGTTTTGCACCCCTCGAAAAAAGTTGAAATGATGTTCCTGAAGAGAATTAGAGTGTAATACTAAACAAGGATACAATATTCTGAGTGCTGCCATATCTTTGCGACCTCAGAGGTCACAAGGACCTAAGTAGTGTCATTCATTATAACAGCAAAATGTAACGACGATATAGCTTGATCCAGTTGCTAAGAATGTTCAGTTATGTGTTTGTTATGAATTTGCTGTAATTTAGTATTGTGTCAATTAATTATTTCGGCCTATAAAATCAGTGAAAGGATATCTTTTGAATTGATGAAAACCGGGAATGTAGATGGATTGATGAAAACCGGGAATGTAGATGGATTGATGAAAACCGGGAATGTAGATGGATTGATGAAAACCAGGAATGTAGATGGATTGATGAAAACCGGGAATGTAGATGGATTGATGAAAACCGGGAATGTAGATGGATTGATGAAAACCGGGAATGTAGATGGATTGATGAAAACCGGGAATGTAGATGGATTGATGAAAATACAAAATTATTACCGTTAATAAGATTATGCTGATGGACAGTGCATTCGTTTGATTCATCTATGTTTTATTTGAAAAAAATTAAAACCAAGTTTGAGTTATATTTTATTTAAATTTATTTACACCAAGTTCAAGTTATATTTTTTTAAATTTATTTAAACCAAGTTTGAGTTATATTTTATTTAAATTTATTTAAACCAAGTTTTAGCTATTTTTTTAAGATGATAGGCTGTTGAAAGCACAAAAGGCTGACTTTTATGTGAACCTTACTGGATTGCATGCAGTTGGTTTTCACACATACAAGCCATAATATGAACGTATCAAGTTTAAAATAAAACATCGTATGAAACACTTGGAGTTTAAAATTTTTCCTGCATAATCTGAAGAATTTATTCATATGCAAACATTTAAAACTGCATGAGTCAGAAATGTAAACAATTGATGATTTATAATTATAAATACAGTACCAAGGCCAAGCAATTTTACTTACAGAAAATTATCTTGCAAAGAATTGTAGTGATTTCATTTATTAACTAATCATTTAAGTATGAGTCTGTAACATTAGTTATACAAGTATTTTTAACATTATTAAAACTCTCTAAAAGTGTTAATGGATTAAATTTGATAGGAATTTTGTTAAAGATTTCTTTGCCTTTAAAGTTTAAATGCTTTATGTATTAAATCGCTTTACGGCACCTCAGCAAATCAGTGCTAACTAAAGGTAGATAGATGATCGATAAAATCGACAATGTCGAAAATAATTGCACACATACCCAGGAAAATGAACCCTTCCAAATAAAAATAAACGTAAAGTACAAAAAGCCGAAATATAAATTGTAAAAAATAATGTTAAAATTCTATGAAATGTATATCAAACAAAGTAAAGGTGACACGTGTGAAATCCGTAAAACATTATTGCAATTTCTTGTGTAATCCACATTTCGCGGTTGGGGGGTTATATGTGTACTAGTCTGCTATTAAACGTTACAGATGTAGACCACAAAATGTTTACAGGTGAAATCATGTGTGTGGGGTAAAGTGCACCACCCCACACAACCTCGCCTCTATGTGCGGGTATTGAGTCTCGACCCTAGGGCAAGACGAACGAGGCAACCGCCTTGGGCCCTGCGCTTTCAGGAAATCAAGTCCGCAATGCAATTTGTTTTGCTTGGGGCCCCGCTCACTGCTTGCTGCCTTGTGGCCCCGCATGCTGCATTGGGCCCTGCGCATCCTTGGACGGGGCCTGCGGGTACCCATGGGTCTTTTGACTAAGGATCTGGAAACCGATGTGAAATTCCTGCGTGTGCGGAGTTCTCTTATTAAATTACTACTAGCAACATAAAAAATATAACATTGCGAGATGTAACTCGTCATACTTATGTAGATGGCATGACTGGCTGTTAAGGTTAGATTGGTTATTATAATATTTATGCCATAATCAATTCGGACCCACCAAAACAAAACCGAATTGCACCTTGCGTGCTTTCTACAGATGTGCAATAATCACGCAGCTACAGCAAATACTATTTTCACAAATCGTATATTTCACACTAATGTTATACCCCCTACTGTGAGTGATATGTCAATGTAATGTTTATAACGAGTTTGTCTCGGATATCTTCGTGTAACATCCTTAGAGGTTCAAGGTAACATTTCTGCTGTATTTAACTACGGTCGTGTGCATAGTCCTTTTTGGAGCATTTTTTACCCGACAGTCGGGTACCTTAAAATAGTTATATATACGACACTCGGGTACCTTAAAATGGTTATAACTACAACACCCAGTTACCTTAAAATGGCAATATGTTCGACATTCTGGTGCCTTAAATGTCTATATACACGAGAGTAATGTATATAGCCTCGCCTGAGGACCTTGACGACGTTCCCATTTATGTATTGGTCTTTGTGACGTTTTAGGTTTACTGTTCCGCCGTCATGTCCTGGATTACGAACAACATCGCCACGTGTACTAACACGTGCTTGCTCAGATCGTGTGAAGATTCTAATGCATTTTCCCGCCAGATTTACGTCTGGTTTTCGAAAAATCACATGTAGTGTAAAGTTAAAAAGTGAATAGTCACTTTTTCTTGTTCTTTTATTGTTTTATGCAGCCTGTATTGTACATTAGAATGTAATGAGTGTGCCAGTTCTAGTTTGTATTGTAAATTAGTTGGTGTTGCTGTTGTTTGAGGTGTAACGCAGTTTTTCAGCACATGACAGGCAACACGTGCAGGCCAGTTCAACTGGTGCAGGAAGAACCTGTGAAAAACCCGGAAAGAATCACCAACCCACGGGAAGCTACTGACAAATCTTTCTTTCGTACCCACATTGGTCTAGCCCGACACTCGAACACACATAGAGGTGACATGGCAGTGATCCGTAACGGTGAGCACATAAAACCACCTGGCCACTCGGCCATTCAGGGCCCCGTATGTAATGTAGAGTATTGTTTTTGTCAGTTCTATTTTATATTGTAATGCAGAGAGTATTGTTTGTGTCAGTTCTGTTTTGTATTGTAATGAAGAGAGTATTGTTTTTTTCAGTTCTATTTTGTATTGTAATTTAGAGAGTGCTGTTTATGTCAGTTCTATTTTGTAATTGTAATTTAGAGAGTATTGTTTGTGTGATTTCTACTTTGTAATGTAATATAGAGAGTATTGCTTGTGTCAGTTCTATTTTATGTTCTTCTATAACTATCTCCCTCACGTAGGTCATTTCTAGAAATTTATCTTCCTTATATTGCAGCTCTTCTTGCAAAGAACATTGGCTTAGAAAAGTTGTATTCCATATCTGTCTGTTTTAAATTAGGATGCAAATATTAAGAATCCGTTGCTAGACAGAATTAGGTCTTTACAAAAACTGTTTTCTTTACATTACATAAGTCAGTGCTAAATATTTATAATAAAAACAGAAGACAATTACAATATTTTTAAAATCTGTATTTCCCTCTATTTAACACGTATTCCCAACGTTTGTATTACCTTCTATGTAACACGTATTCCCAACGTTTGTATTGCCTTCTATGTAACACGTATTCCCGACATTTCTTTGCCTTCTGTGTAAGAAGTATTTCCAACGTTTGTATTGTCTTCTATGTAACACGTATTCCCAACATTTGTATTGCCTTCTATGTAACACATATTCCCAACGTTTGTATTGCCTTCAGCCAAACACGTATTCCCAACGTTTCTATTGCCTTAATAGTATGTAACACCTATTCCCAACTTTTGTACTGCCTTCTAACAGTTTTTATTTTTATTTTTTAGCATTCTATAACAATATCTATACCCTCAAGTTTATTTCTGTTATTTTTGTTTCTCCACTCTTGATGTATGTAATAATACGGTATTGTATGTACCACGTGTCCATTGAAGGTTTGTTTGCAACATTATAGTGTTTACCTGTACATTATTGTATGTGCCTGGTGTCCATTGAAGGTTTGTTTGCAGCATTATAGTGTTTACCTGTACATTATTGTATGTGCCTGGTGTCCATTGAAGGTTTGTGTGCATCATTATAGTGTTTACCTATACATTATTGTATGTGCCTGGTGTCCATTGAAGGTTTGTGTGCAACATTATAATGTTTACCTATACATTATTGTATGTGCCTGGTGTCCACTGAAGGTTTGTTTGCAGCATTATAGTGTTTACCTATACATTATTGTATGTGCCTGGTGTCCACTGAAGGTTTGTTTGCAGCATTATAGTGTTTACCTATACATTATTGTATGTGCCTGGTGTCCATTGAAGGTTTGTGTGCATCATTATAGTGTTTACCTATACATTATTGTATGTGCCTGGTGTCCATTGAAGGTTTGTGTGCAGCATTATAATGTTTACCTATACATTATTGTATGTGCCTGGTGTCCGCTGAAGGTTTGTTTGCAGCATTATAGTGTTTACCTATACATTATTGTATGTGCCAGGTGTCCATTGAAGGTTTGTGTGCAACATTATAGTGTTTTCTTAGCAAAGATAGCTCCTTAAGTACAAGTTTTTGGAAAGTAGATAAAATATTGTTTTTATCGAATTATTTTTAGCCAAATTTGGTGTCAATGCTCGTACTTAAAATAGTGAAAATTGGTAAAAAGAAATAGTTGTCTTCTGCTGCTTAATTTGCCTTATCTTGAAAATATTTGATTGTCAAGTTATGCTGAGACAAGAAAAAATGTTTGGTAGGGTTTTGTGTAAAGTTTCTTTTTTGTTTCGGCAGGGTCGCAGTAGATTTGATTTTACATCCATCTAAAAAAAATGCAGACCAACGATTCGTGATAGATTCTGGTGTTATAAAATGTAAATAGTGTATGGCTCATGTTAAAATAATTCTCACAAGTCTTAGCATTAAATATTAAATTTCAATGTGATATATATGTCTATGTTGATGGTCAAAAATATGGGATACATTTTAATGCATACATGAAGATATAAGGACTTGTATTGTCGCCAGGCACAACAAATAACTGAACCAATATTGTAATATCACATTTAGTGAATATAAGTAATTAATATACTGTAATTTTGAGTGATTGTGAATGGTACTTACTTTCTACGGATTTCTCTCCCATTGTCAGTGTTGGTATGGATTGGTGTTTTTGGTCTTTGTGTTTTGGCCTGTTTTATATCCTCTTATACTAGCTAGCGCCATCTACTTTTGAGCGTTACTAAGGTCTTGTTCAGTATCATTCAACCCATTCGTGTTACTTCATGCTCTTACGATTAAGGTTTTTTCCCTCATCAATCTCGGCGCAAGGCCAGTAACTTTCAAAGGTAAATGCCAATCTTACACCGTGCAAACGCATGTTGACCGGCAGTGAGTATTCAAGCGAAGAAAGCTTAGAAGAATAAATACGACCGCGGTATGCTTGCTACAGATATCACAATATATAGTGCAACAACAAAAAAGCATTCCACACTATACAATGTTCTAAATTATATAAAAAAAGCGTACAATATTTTCTTCCATGTTAAAGATTGATGCTGTCGTAGAATTCTCCTTGCTGTACTAGAGCAGCGCTATTTAACTGGTTGCATATTTCTACAGTGACTCGAGTGACAAAAAATAATCATTTATGCTGTTGTACATTACTGAAAGAGGAAATTCCACTAGTGAAATATCTTAAAGTGTCAGTACTGTTACTAAGGTAAATAGCTAAACATATATAGTAGGGAACATCTGCAAGGAGTATTCATTATCTGCATATTACCTTCAAGTGACCTGTAATTAGCCATAGAGATGAAAAACAATGCTAAATTTACTTTTCGAAGCATCTGCGCGTTCTGGAATATAATATACTTGTATTCATTGGGAAATACATACGAGTGGTATCATTTTCATGTGTTGTATAATTCAATATGTTTCTACTTGTACTCTTTCCTGAGTAATACATTGTTTGTATTTCCAGTGATTATTTTATTATGTACCTTCTTAACTTTTTTTTGAGCCACACACGTCTTCTACAGTATGTAAACAAAGAAGCATATTATGTGTGATGTATAAGGAAAGAACATATAAAATATCAATTCATTGGGATCTATTTCATAATAATAGAGTTTGGAATGGAATAATACGGTTTTATTCTTGATTTATTCATGCACATTGTATTGTTAATTTTTTATGATCACTAGCGTTTATTAAAGTGTTGAAACTTAAAAAGCTGTTCTGTTTTGTGATTAAAATCCCAAGTTGACATCAAGTCAAAGTTGGCCTTGTACTGAAGTAAAGCGTGAGAAGTTGCGTGATGCATCTAACACCTTTTTGCATCCAACAGTTACGCCAGTTTTCATCACCATATCAGTAGGTAATAAAAACAATATAAAGTCACCACAAATAGTATTTGTTTAGTCTAAATTTTGATTCGAAAATATATTGCTGAAATCTCATGTCTTTGAATATCTAAAATTACTTTTCAAAACCAACGTTTTCAAGAGTTTTGAACAATAGAAACAAGCTGAGTAAAATGTTTTATTGTTGTTATTGCATTTGAGCACCTAAACTATTTATCGCATTTGATCTAATATCTTGATTGAATTGCGACATTGATCTGATATCTTGATTGAATCGCGACATTGATCTGATATCTTGATTGAATCGCGACATTGATCTGATATCTTGATTGAATCGCGACATTGATCTGATATTTTGATTGAATAGCGTCATTCCTTCTTCTGTGCAAACTTTGCTATCTAGTAGACATGAATATTATCATCCTCAGTTTTCATCTCTTCATTATTCAACTGTTCCAGCACCATAATTATAACGTGACTTGAAATACGAGACTATTTTCCACCAATGTAATGTAATGTTTTTTTTTTTCCCCGCTGCTATTTATGTTTGCACATTATAAGGGTACATATTTCTCCACGGCTCTCATACATATTTGTTGCCGGGTAAACTCTCGGATCCAAAGGGCCAAGTAGAACATTCAGTCCTCCCTTAGTTAGGAGTCACTCCTTTGCAAATTCACGATGGTTTTACATCGCTAGTGTGCTAGAGGTTGCGAGGATCGAACATGGTAAACAGTACTGGAAATTTCGGAACTTCTTTTACCGTTGAGTAAAGCAGCCGTTAATCGCATTGTCAAATGACTTGAGAAACATATCCAAGCAACTAGAAGGTGTTTGCCTTTGGAAACATAAAAAGAAACATTCTATCTACGAGTGAAAATACAAAATATTTCCACTTCTAGGGTGAAGTATTTCCATACATCTACTCAGTAACGTAAATAATATATATGTTCTTTTGTTTATATATTTTTGGAGGCAAATGCTCTCGATTTGCATGTTTTTCTCAATTTTGTGTTAATACGATCAACGGCTACATTACTACATCAATTAAAACGAATTTCCAAAATTTTTAAATATTTTAGGACAGTGAACTTTTACTAATTCAGTTGTCCAAATAACACTTAGAATTATGTATTTTGTCAAATAACTGTTACCAAACGAAAATGAAGAGATTTTTATTTTTGCGAACACGTAACTTGCGACGATTGCTGCTGTGAACATGTTTGAGGTGGGGGTACTGCAGAAACATCACATAGCGATTACGTCAAACAGACTTCAGTGCGTAACATCTTGAAACAAATGAATTTAATGAATTTGCTTGCATGGATTGCGTTTTAATTTCATTTTGTTTCCTTTTTAATTCAAACGTGATTTGTTTTTGCCTTCTCAAACTTGCCGTCTTGTTCAGTTACAGACTTTGCGCCAGTAGGTATATTATCAAAATTCATTTATGTTGTCAATCAGCAGTCATCAATGTCTCATTTCGCCATCTTTTTCATATATAATCGTTTTAAAAATAATTGTATTGCCATGTTTAACCAAACATTATCCGTGCGTCGTGGAGTTTGAAAGGCGTGTGATAATGTTCAGGTGACAGAATATTGAAAAGAAACAGTTCATGTAAGTTTGGTCACTGATGATTTGCAGGATTTACATAAAACTTAATACTTGAAACCTATTTTTTTGTGTTTGGAGTTCGAATATGGGCGTTGTTGATGGGGCCTTCTCCTTGACTATATACTTGTATACTAAAGAGCTTAGTCTTGACGCGTTTTAAGGGCTGTTCGTCATGAGAGAGAGAGAGAGAGAGAGTTTCAAAGAAGAAGAAGAAAATTAAAAGTGGCCTAAATATAGAAATGCAGATTTGAATAACATACATAAATGGGAAAAATAATTCTAAAGATGATATTGCCATTGTGGCGATTAGAGCGGTATTGCCACTGTGGCAATATAATTTTTTTCCCCACAGATATATTGAAAAAATTTCTAAAGGATTTATTTGACAGATACTAATGGGAAAAATACTTAAAGGATTTATTTGACAACTGTCATCGAAACAAGTGTATAAAGGATTGAATTAAATACTGTCATAGGAAAATATGCTTAACGGATTTATTTGACCACTGCCTTTGGAAAATGTTGACCACTGTTAGAATAAGTATCTATATAATTTAATTGATAACTGCCATTGGCAAAATTATCTTAAAGATTTATCTGACAGACACTATTGCAAAGTGTCTAAAGGATTTATTTCACCACTGCCATGGGAAAAAGTTCCTATAGGATTTATTTGACTTCAGTCATTAGGAAAAGCGTCTAAAGGATTTATTTGCCTACTGCCATTAAAAAAACGGTCTAAAGGACGTGTCCAAATGCGTATACAGGATTTATTTAACCACTGCCATTAGAAAACGTGTCTCAAGGATTTATTTGACCACTGCTTTTGGAAAAAGTTTTTACAATATTTATTTGACGCATGCAATAGAAAAAAGCATCTAAAGGCTCTTATTTGACCACTGCCATTGAAAGAACTTCTGAAGGATTTATTTGACCACTGCCATCGAAAGAACTTCTAAAGGATGTATTTTTGACAGATACTACTAGAAAAAGTGTCTAAATGATTTATATTACAGATAATACTGGAAACGTGTCTAAACGATTTATGGGATCACTGCCACTGAAACAGGTGTCTAAAGAATTTATTTGACAACTGCCATTGGAAAACGTTGATCACAATACTATCGGAATAAGTGTCTAAAGGATTTATTTGACAACTTCCGTTGGAAAAAGTGTCTAAAAGATTTGTTTGACAGATAATTTTGGAAAAAGTGTGAAAATGACTTATTTGACCACTGCCATTGCAAACAGTGTCTACAGGATATATTTGACCACTGACATTTGAAAAAGTGTCTAAAGAATTCGTTTGACCACTCCCATTGGAAAAAACTTTTGAAGGATTTATTTGACATCTACCATTTGGAAAGGTTTCTAATGGATTTGTTTGACAGATACGATTCTAGAAAGAGTTTAAAGGATTCATTTGACTACTGTCTTTAGGAAAAGTGTATAGAAGATCTGTTTGACATGCTTTACAAACAAGTGTCTAAATGATTTATTTGGCCGCTGCCATGACAAATGAGTTTAAAGGATTGATTTGACCACTGCCGTTGGGAAAGGCTTTGAATGGATTTATTTAACCAAATGATTTATTTCACTGCTCTCATTATAAAAAGTGTCTAAAGGATTTGCTTGACAAATACTATTGGAAAAATTGTCTGAAGGATTTACTTGACCACTACCATTGAAAAAGATGTCTAAAGGATTTATTTGGCCACTGCCATCGCAAAAAAGGTCGAATTGATTTATTTGGCTTATGCCATTGGGACAGGTTTAGAATGGATTTATGTAATCAATGCCATTGGAAAATAATGTCTAATGGATTTATTTTACCACCAATGGATTAATGCAAATATTTCTTGGAGAGCTGTTACTGACTAAAATATCTAAATGATTTGCTGGACTACTGCCGCTGGAGAAAGTGCATAAAGGATTTATATGACCGGTGTCCTTGGATAAATATCTAAAGGATTAGTTAACCATTGCCATCGGAAAACGAATATAAATGATTTATTTGACTACTGCGATTGAAATATGTTTAATGGATTTATTTTTAACCACTGCCATTGGGGAAAAATGTATATAGGATTTATTTGACAGATACTACTGGAAAAAAAAGTGTCGGAAGGTTTTATTTGACCACTGCCAATTATAAAACTTGTCTAAGGCATTTATTTAATAGATATTGTTAGAAGAAGTACATAAAAGGCATATTTGACTGCTGTAATTAGAAAACGTGTATACAGGATATGTTGACTACTGCCATTGGCAATATGTTTACAGGATTAATCTGACCAATGCCATTGGAAAAAAAGTGTTTAACGGATTTATTCGACCACCGCCATTGGACAAATAGTTTAAAAGATTTCTTTCACCGCTTTCATGGGACAGAGTGTCTCAAGGATTTTTTGACCACTGCTACTGGGAAAAATGTCTGATGAATATTTTTGACCACTGCTACTGGAAACAGTGTCTAAAGGATTTATTTGCTAGAAACTATTGGAAACATGTCTGAAGATATATTTGAACACTGCCATTAGAAAAAGTGTCTGAAAGATTTATTTGACCAATGCCATTGGAAAAAAAGTGTACAAAGGATTAATTTGACAGATACTATTTGAAAAAAAGGTGTCTGAAGGATTTATTTGGCCGCTGTCATTGGAAAAAATGACTAAAGGATTTTTTGACCAATGCCATAGAGAAAGGTGTCAAAAGGATTTATTTGACCAATGCCACAGAGAAAGGTGTCAAAAGGATTTATTTGACCAATGCTATAGAGAAAGGCGTCACAAGGATTTATTTGACCAATGCCATAGAGAAAGGTGTCAAAAGGATTTATTTGACCAATGCCATAGAGAAAGGTGTCAAAAGAATTTATTTGACCAATGCCATAGAGAAAGGTGTCAAAAGGATTTATTTGACCAATGCCATAGAGAAAGGTGCCAAAAGGATTTTCTTTATCGATACTATTGAACAAGTGGGGGAGATGGCGAAATATGGCCAATGGGATTTATAATTGAAAATATGTGATAAGGAAAATATTTTAAATAGGAAGAAATTGTACACGTGAAAACAAAACATTCGAGGGAGTCGTAAGCCCCACCCCCCATATGTGTTTCCTGTTGCACTACTTTAAAATTAGGGTAGTTGGGTTGGCTTATTTTTTATTTTCGTTCAACAATATATATATATATATATATATATATATATATATATATATATATATATATATATATATATATATATATATATATATATATTGTTGATTTTTTTCACCATCACCATGGGGGAAACGTGCTACAGTCGGCAATAAGAAATATGTTTAGTCGGCCAACCGGAAACATACTTTTCTAACTAACAGGAAGTTTCCTAATAGTTCGGTTAGCCCGTTTTTGTAGTTTTTCAATTCTGAAAGATTATATTTGGATGTATATCCCCATATGCTACAATCTTAGTCTATCATTGGTAGTATATATCCCGAAAAATAAAGTTCAAGTGACTTGGGAGGTAGCAATTTGGACAGCAATTTTAAGAGAGTTATTCATTTGATGGCCATTGTACATATATGATATGTATATGTCTTCCAGCCGAGATGTTGATCAATGTAGATACCAAGTAGTTTTGTTTTAAATTTATAACACTAGAAACGTCTATGCCGTTTTTAATTAAAAGTAAACCCATGTTTGCCTTCTTCAGATTGTTATAAATTTCGTTTTAGATGCATTAATATGTATTCTATTTTGTTGACACCAAAGTGACATGTTGTTGAGGTCAATTTTTTAAGTTTATGTTCAATGTGGTCATTTACCAGATGAGTGCAGTGCATAGTAGTCAGCGAAAAGGTATGTGTTAGAGTGCACTGAATATAACTCTAAGTCATTAATAAACAGTTATTGAAAGAAGATATCCTAATATAGAGCTTTGATAAACACCACTTAAAATATGACTTGACTTGGAAGTATTTATACCCGCGCAAACAACCTCGGGTCTGTTAGTGAGATACGACGTGAACCAAGTAACCGAATTTGAAGAAAAATTGTAGGCTGATAGATTTTCAATTAGTACCGAATTGTCAACCAAACCGAATGAAAGCTTTTAAATATCGATGTCGATTTCACCAATAAGTTCACCTGATTCGATCGACAGTAGCCACTGGTCATTTAGGTTTTTCAGTGCAGTTTGATATAAATGTTTACGTTGGGAACCTGATGGTGATTTATGGAGTAGTTTGCTGACATTTTTTCAATATGTTCGTTAGTGTCTATCTTCCTGATAATATTAATAGTATCAGTTACTGTAATTAGGCAGAAATTGAAACAAACATGATCGGGTCCCCTTCATTCACGAAGGAAGTGAATTTTTCTGTGTTATGCTTTGTAGAATTAGACCTGTGAAGTGTTTGAGAAAATGAGGTTAAGGAAAAGAAGAGATTAGGAAACAGCTTAAAAACGATTGGAAAAACATCCTGGCCAGTCCTACTACACAAAGCGGCACTCCTCAGGCAAGCCCAACCGCACTAAGTGACACTACTCGGACTGGAAAAGCACTCAGGCCAATCCTACTACACGAAGCGGCATCCCTAGGAAGAGTCAAAATATAGCGTAATGTCCTCGCCATCTTAGGTCACTGGAACTGGTTAGACCACATCAAAGAGGCTGTCAATGAATGTAATAATAATAATAATAATAATACTCATCATCATCATCATCATCATCATCATCATCAATGCAGCAACAAAAATATCAAGACCCTCACAAAGTATTTGAGAAAATGGAATAAATATAATGTTAATATCGGAACAACGCCCAAATTGTGTTAAGCCTTTACGATGTGAACCGATAGGATTAGAAGACTTGACTGTACAGGTTTCCACACTTGTAATTCATTTTCATGAATGATGATCATTATGTACTAATCTTAGTTGAAGTTTGAATTCAATGCTATGTTATGTAAATTCATGCAAATATACAGTTCATTGCTTTGGCCATGTACTGAACAATTATTTGTGTCGGTATCGTTCATTGTTTAATACATGTACTTGTATTTGATTTGATTTTGTGAACATGCAATCAAACCCTGCTGTGTTTTTAAAACTCGTTTAAAGAGCTCTTATTTTCGGAACAGCACCAGCACCATTAAAACTTTAAAACAAAAACACTTAAAAAATTTCCCAGAAAAATGAAACAAGAACAACAAAACGAATGAACTATATATCCGATTTACTCCTCAGGAAAATTATCAGAAAGAACCTTGTATCTAATATTAATATCGTGAATTGGTGTCCGAGAAATTTCCACAAGGCCGAAGGTTGACAGAATGTAAAATGAACATCGTTTCCGCGATGTATCGCTCCTGTAAGGTATTCGGAAATATCTCTTGTTGACAGGTGCGAGAGGTAAGCCGGGTCTACACTAATTTATAATGCAAAAGAAACTTTTCAGCACCCTACGGGTATGGATTCTGGGACTTTAAGTCAGTTTTAAAGAAAATCAAACAACATTCCTTTTATAAAATTTTAGACGACAACACACATCAAATGATTTCTCTTTTCGCTAAAACTTAAGACTTAACCAATTTTACATTTCCTACAATTTTATTTGTTAGAGAAACATGTAAGTTGTTGTAAATAGTCAAACAACCACTTAACCAAAATTAGCCAAGATATATTTTATATATAACTGGAACTTAATAACTTAATAATATTCCAGTAAGTGTGTACAAATAAACAAATACAAAATTAAAACTTTTATACCATATTTGCCGAAAAATTAAAGTTTATAACTTTCAAAGCATGAAAAATTAATTCATTTCCTAAATTAATTGTCGTACGACATAAAGTTGGCAGAGGGAATCGTTAATAACAACAAATTTTATACCACAACAACAAAAGTAATTGTAATAAATCTAAAGCAAAATTTGATGTTACCCTATACCCATCAATACATGATTAAAATTCAGCAAGATATAAATTTCTGCCAAAAGAAACTCAACTTGTTAAACACTATATTTTACAATATCTTTCAATTGTTAAGAAATATAAAGAAAAAAAAATAAGAAAAATGAAGTCATACCTTGCCCTTAAAGACATTATTCAGCAGATTGAAATAAATATGAATTTAAAAAAAAAATTCAAACAGAAATAAAGCGTTTGTAATACTTGCAAAGAAAAATAAGTTAGCGTGTACCCCAGGAGTACAGCACATGTGAGCTGCCTATATTCTCCGTGAGCGAGTGAGACTTCTTTAAAATCAGACCGCTCCGGTGGCCTAGTTGCTAGAGCGTCGGCCCCGGTTGTCCCGGTCGTGGGTTTCAACCCCGGCCGAGTCATACCAAATACTTCTAAAAATGGTACTCGTACCAAAGACTTCTAAAAATGGTACTGACAGCTACCTCGCTAGGTTCTCAGCATTAAGAGGTTAGTGTTAGGACTGGTCGGCCAGGTGTCAGGATAATGTGACTGGGTGGGACATAATGCTACATGTCTGCGGCATTATGTCCCAGTGCTAGACATCACTTTAAACTGCCACACTACAGACATCATAGCGATATGACTGGAAAATTGTTAAAGCTACGTTAAAAATCTAAATGACACACAAACATGTTTAAAAACAAAAGAGTCTCCTCCCAAACGGACATGGCTAGTGGATGACTAACCCACCTCGCCACAAAAGACACGAGGAGTAATTTAATTACGTAGCACATTCCTTGCCTAATTAGGTCAACAGGTAATGGAGAGTGCTTGATTTCACCGTTATATTACGTGTTGTTCTGCTACCAGGTTGTTTCAGGTTATCTTTTACATCGTTTACAAATCGCTATCCTGACCGCGCCCCGGAGGAAGTTACACGCACCGATGTAAGACCATATATTTTTACACAGAGGGTAATCAGATGTTAGTGTTGAAATGAAACAATAGCTCGGAAATTAACATAATGATTATGGACCCATCTTGGATTTTTGGATTTTTTTAAAGGTAGCTTTAACAAATTTTCAATTATATCGCTACAGTGTCTGCAGTGTGGCAGTTTATGGTGATGTCTAGCACTGGGACATCATGCCGTAGACATGTAGCGTGATTTCATAACACTAGCTCTTTATGCTGAGCGCCAAGCGAGGCAGCTGTTAGTACCATTTTAAAAAGTCTTTGGCATGACTCGGCCGGGGATCGAACCCATGACCTACCGCATCCGAGGCGGACGCTCTAACCACTAGGTCACCGGAGCGGTGTATGGACCCACCTTGAAGATATGATTCGAAATGTAGTATGCGACGCACTAGTGATATAACAGGGTAATAATGTTTTTAATGGTTCGAGCGGAATCGAAATTGTAACGAACAGAAGGAGAGCTGAAGCGACAGAAACGCGAATTCACTGTCCCCTGCCTGTTGCAAGAAAGATATAGTATAAAAAAACAATTAAAAAAAACAGTAAAAAGATCAAAACAAGAGTAGTACACCACTGACTATCGCAACAACAACAACAACAACAAAAATAGGCATACAGGTGTTTCAATTACTTTACTAAAAAGTCATTAAGTAGGATTGGGCAGCATGACAATCTATTTTCAGCTTTCCTAAATGCGATGACCGTGCAAATATCTGCATAATTTTGCTTATATATAAATCATTTAGTATTTACAGGTAGACATGCAGTTGGCAATATGAATCATCAAGTTTGATACATTGTATTAGTGATTATTATTATTATTATTATTATTATTATTATATGTGGTGTATTTCATGGGGACAATAAGTGACGTAAACTTCCTTTGACTTTTCCTTATATTCAATATATACAGTGTTATAACTAATTGAAATAAAACGTTGGTTCATTTATATCTTTTTACATTTGTTGTTTTATCATTTTGTTTTAAAAACTTATTATTAGTTAAGGATAACTTGAATATCTTGGGCAAACAGTGGTATAAATATCCAAAATTGTATTTCAGTGTACAGCATGACAGACATGGTTTGTCGGTCCATTGTTTTATCATAAAGTGTTTTTTTCATCCTCACAAATGTGAATGTGAAACATTACTTTGACATTTGGGAGGCGAAAAAGCTGTTAGAAACCTTCCATATAAATGTTATTTTGTACTGTAAGAAATCTAGATTACTGTTTGTTTTCTTAAATCATGCATGCTGAGTGTCATTATGTCATATTCCTTACAAGAAAATCTGGATTACTGTCTTGTTTTTGTTTTTTAAATCACGCATCTTGAGTACCATTAATCTATTAATCCATTCAATGGCACTAGTAGAACGACGCACACAAATAAATCCCCCTAAGCATATCAAATGACGTACATATTATATCATCAAGCTGCATACAAGATTCCATGTAATATTCATATCTGGTTGGTCATCCATTTAATGTAATATTTATATCTGGTTGGTCATCAGTTCCATGTAATATTTATATCTGGTTGGTCATCCGTTCCATGTAATATTCACATCTGGTTGGTCATCCGTACCATATAATATTTATATCTGGTTGGTCATCCGTTCCATGTAATATTCACATCTGGTTGGTCATCCGTACTATATAATATTTATATCTGGTTGGTCATCCGTCCCATGTAATATTCACATCTGGTTGGTCATCCGTACCATATAATATTTATATCTGGTTGGTCATCCGTTCCATGTCATATTCATATCTGGTTGGCCATCCGTTTAATGTAATATTCATATCTGGTTGGTCATCCATTCCATGTAATATTCATATCTGGATAAGCGTCCGTTCCATGTAATATTCATATCTGGTTAGGCGTCCGTTCCATGTAATATTCATATCTTGTTAGGCGTCCGTTCCATGTAATATTCATATCTGGTTAGGCGTCAGTTCCTTGTAATATTCATATCTGGATAAGCGTCCGTTCCATGTAATATTCATATTGGTTAGGCGTCTGTTCCATGTAATATTCATATCTTGTTAGGTATCCGTTCCATGTCATGTTCATATTTGGTTGGTCATCAGTTCCATGTAATATTCATATCTGGTTGGTCATCCGTTCCATGTAATATTCATATCTGGTTAGGCGTCCGTTCCATGTAATATTCATATCTGGTTAGGCGTCCGTTCCATGTAATATTCATATCTGGATAAGCGTCCGTTCCATGTAATATTCATATCTGGTTAGGCGTCCGTTCCATGTAATATTCATATCTGGTTAGGCGTCCGTTCCATGTAATATTCATATCTGGATAACCGTCCGTTCCATGTAATATTCATATCTGGTTAGGCGTCCGTTCCATGTAATATTCATATCTGGTTAGGCGTCCGTTCCATGTAATATTCATATCTGGTTAGGCGTCCGTTCCATGTAATATTCATATCTGGATAAGCGTCCGTTCCATGTAATATTCATATCTGGATAAGCGTCCGTTCCATGTAATATTCATATCTGGTTAGACGCCTGTTCCATGTAATATTCATATCTGGTTAGGCGTCCGTTCCATGTAATATTCATATCTGGTTGGTCATCCGTTCCATGCAATATTCATATCTGGTTAGGCGTCCGTTCCATGTAATATTCATATCTGGTTAGGTATCCGTTCCATGTAATATTCATATATGGTTAGTCATCCTTTTCCATGTCATGTTCATATTTGGTTGGTCATCAGTTCAGTTAATTAGCTTTCTGTCAGTACATAAAGATATGCCCCCACCCTCCCAGTCCGGCCCCGCATAAGAATGCGACTGTAATGCATTCCGTTAAAGATGGTATAAAATCGATGTCAAGTTTGAGAGGCTGATAAAAGCACATAAAGCCACGCACAAAGTAAACCTCACGTGTATCTGATTATTATGACTTCTGAGAGAGAGAGAGAGAGAGAGAGAGAGAGAGAGACAATAAACCGATCGATCGTAGTACAATTGTTTGGATATACTACTCAAAGTAGCGGCGCGTACGTAAACATTTTACTACCAACAAATTATCCATCTGGTTGTTGGTCTTCAATGCATCCAGAAGGTTTAAAAAAATAATTATATTAAAATTCTAATACTTTACCAAAACTCGAGCTGTTGCGTTTATGATGAAAGCACTAGTTTGGAGCAAAACGGGACTTGATTAATTGCAGCTGAAAACCAAGGACAGTTTGATAGATATAAGATACATTGCAGATCTATCAAACAAATCAATAAAAAGCAGCATAAAGAGAGGAGTGAGTATCTAGGTCAAATTATGTTGACAAACAGAACGTGATTAAAACATTGACTGGGAAAAACTGCATTCATTTCAAAAATAGAATTATGCTTATGAAAATAGAATTATGAAAGTGAAAATTGAATTAAACTAGCACAAACAGAGCTATGAAAACTGCATATTTTTCTGCTTGTTGTTTTGGCTTATCCTTCATTAATCGATGGAACAAATTTTTGTATTATTTACATTGTTACGTTTGGGCTTTTTATGTTCAAGATTATATCCAATGACTGTAGGCTGAAATAAAAGCATATTATTATTATTATTATTATTATTATTATTGTTATTATTATTATTATAAGCTAATAGTATTCGTGTTTCTGATTGCAAGCACTTTATCTCTGGTTTGACCCACTAAGGCATACGTACGTTACAGGAGCATAAGCACCTAATGAATTGATATCAATCCGTGCCTCCCTGAACTTCATTATTATATAACTGCATGCTTACACAATCTTGGCTTTGGCTTTACAATAATGTAAGAAACAATTCTGTCCTCACACAAAATTAAAAAGATAAACATTTTTGCACCCAAAGTTTCCCAAACTACCTTTTTGAGTTTTTCTTTTTAATATTACAAAGTCTGATATATTTGGGTTGGAAAATGGTCATAATGTTTCACGTATTTTGATCATAATGTCTGACCCTGTTGGGTGATACGTAAACCCTGATTCGGGGGGTTGGGGGTGGGGGTGGACAAAGTTCCGTACATCACTTAAGACCTGTTCTAATTTAGCCTCCTGATTGGTCACGTGTTGCTCCTGTTTCTGCATCATGAATGTAAATCATGCCATTTTCATGAATGTGCGTGAAGTTACCAACATCCAATGTATTTCAAGGTCAGTAGTTCAAGGTTATGATATTTTCGCCATGATATTGAAACTGTCGACTGCAGATCTGTTCAATTGCCACAAACTTATTTTTGTATATGTATTTACGTATTCTGTACGACTATTCTTGATCACCTTTGTTGTGTGATTTCTTGAGGTGGGTGCATCTGAATAAGTATTTGACACGTGCGTAGCTGATATTGCAGCACATGCGGCTTTATTTTGCGTAACGGTGTAGTAGTGCACGGTTCCCCCTGTGAGCACAGCATTTGGAAATAAACTATTAAATAAGTTTTATATGATATTGAACTTAAAATTTTCTTCGTTCGCTTTAATATTAATTTCTCGCTATAGATATGTTTTTAAAAATTACTATCGCGTGGGCCCCTGTGAACGCGGGACCCGATTGGGCCAAATCGGGCCAATCGGTATAAGGCTGGCCCTGTAACCATGGATGTGGTCGCCAATGTATATTTGCCATGAACTTTGATGTGCCTTTTCAGGTTGCCAGCTTTGGCACATCTGTAGTTACACACTGAACACGCAAAAGGTTTCTCTCCGCTGTGTTCGTTTGTGCTCTCTGGGTTGTTTGTTATCACAGCAACCTTTTCGACAGATATCACACACACACACACACGCACACACACACACACACACACACACACACACTATATATATATATATATATATATATATATATATATATATATATATATATATATATATATAAGCTTTGTGTCACTTTTGACTGCTTTCTCTTTATGTGTTAGCTATTTAGATTTCACATTTTACATTATGTAAAGAAGAAAATAAGCATACGGCGAAGAAAGGAAACATTGATAACTTGTGTATTCCTAGTCTCGTTGCACCTCTTAATCTGTCGAAATTACACCATTTTCTAACAAAATGATATAGTATTTCGAAGTTGTTGATAACTGACTCTTCAAAACTTTGCACTTAATTTTCATGATTTGAAAAAATGGCACGTCAGAAGTGTGTAACCAGACTTTTATGATTCTGCCGAGTTTACATAATTATACATCTGTTCGTCACAACCTTTGCTCGAGGGGAATACCTTGAAGCGAATATATACATTCGTCGTCCGCACACTTGTAGACAAATATAAGGTGCTGTCCTGAACGTAGTACAAGGGTTGATCCCAAAGTTTGCTGGCTTTATATTTAAACATAAAACAAACCGAGTTAACGTTGTCATATATAATAACAATAAGCTATGTGCGATATTTAGTAAAAGAAGCATTTTCTACGTTACCCGAATCTAAAACTTTATTTTAGGCCATGCTCTCATGTACATATCTGAATGTTTGCCGTCTTTAATGATAAGGATCATATTCATGAAATTGCAATTTTTCCTTATAAGTCATTTTAACAAAAGGGGCCGCAATTTGTTGGAGGTTCAAATGCTTAAAAAAAATCGTACTTGTACGAAACGGGGCGTTTGAAGGGAAAAATAACATACGATAAATATCAACATCATTTGCAAATCTTGGTATACCCCTGATCAAAATTAAAATATTCTTACAGGTTTATGTAAATCAGTATGTATGTCGTTCTCTCTTTAACAAGTGCCGCAACCGATGTTTGCCAGGGCTTTCCGTAACTGTCGTAGCAATTAATTAAAACGACAAGCACTTTTCCTTTACGTATACAGAATAGCTCTGCGAAACGCCACGTCTATCAAAGTTTTCGCTGAAGTTGCGTTAATTAAAATGTAGTAAATATTAAATAAGACCAGGAGGATGATTTTTTTTTACATTAAAATTGTTATCAAAAATATTTTCAACTACACGTGGAGATGACACTACAACAACTCGAGTGATAAACCAATGTAAATGTAACATCGACGACATAACTCGCGTCAAAGTATTTTTAGTAGTTATCAGAGAGATAAATACACTAAACCATGACATATGGATGAAAGATCTCATCCCGTAGAAAGACTCAACTTTTGACGAGAACTCTGTTTATGATGTATCGCTTCCTTTTTTTTTCTCTCCAAACAATACACTTAAAGGCGCGCCCATTCTATTTGCATATAGTTTTATGATGATTTACGGCAGTATTGCGAAGATCACAAAGCATGTAAGGATGATGACCGTGGCCAAATAATGAAGCCAAGCTTCCTGTGAGTGTGTGTGTCTGTGCGAACAAGGAACTCATTTTCACACTGGATAAATAATCTTCAATTCGACGGGCATTCTGTATGCTTTTCTTGTACACTTATTTCTTCCAGAATAAGAACTTGTTCCTATATCATTTGAAATTAATTTCAATTTAAACTTTCAAGTAAGCGGATTGTAAAGGACTACGTATTGTAAACAGAAAGTGGGCATGAAGTGAAAACAATTCTGGTAACTACAGTAAAATAGATGGTCTTTTTTCGGAAGTATTATTAAGTGAATATTGTTACAGCATCACCAGCATTAGAAATAAACTGAACGCTACGTGTTGGTGTTTTTCAAGCTGACCTGTCAGAGGTCGACACCTAGGTGAGGTCGCTATACCACAAAACCACCGTTTACCGAATGATTTTCCCTGTCCTGTTTCGTCACGCGTGACCTCATTTCGACTGCATACCAATGATAATTTTACAGAGTTACGTCACGATGTTCCTCCCACGTTTGTATTAATTAGTTACGCATCCTCCTCCTATATATTTATGTCAGCATCTTTGGAACAAAAGTTTATATGCATATATTCTCTGGTAAAAAAAAAGGGGTGTACGAAACATACGGATACATAGAACGTACTGTGGAAAGCTTTTTTAATAACTTTCAAAAGCTGTGTTTGGTTCCAAAAACGTGAGTATTTTCATTATTATTTTATCTTTATTCATTGTCACCATTAAGTTACTGAACGTCGCATTTGAATTTGTTCATTTCAAGTTCATCTTCAAATAATCTTCGTATAAAGTCGTTGCCTTAATATGCAGTATATGCGTTCAATACATTAGTACATACATTAACATGCAGTGTATGCATTCATTACATTAGTATATACATTAACATGCAGTGTATGCATTCAATACATTAGTACATACATTAACATGCAGTGTATGCAAGCAGTAGAGAAGCACATACATTAGCATGCAGTGTATGCAATCAATACAATAGTACATACATAAACATGCAGTGTATGCAATCAATACAGAAGTACATCCATAAGCATGCAGTGTATGCAATCAATACAGAAGTGCATCCATAAAAATGAAGTGTATGTTATAAATACAGTAGTACATACTTTAACATGCAGTGTATGCAATCAATACAAAATTACATCCATAAACATGCAGTGTATGCAATCAATACAGAAGTACATACATTAACATGCAGTGTGTGCAATCAATACAGAAGTACATACATTAGCATGCAGTGTATGCAGTCAATACAGAACTACATACATTAACATGCAGTGTGTGCAATCAATACAGAAGTACATTCATTAACACGCAATGTATGCAATAAATACAGGAGTACATAGATAAACATGCATGTATAAACAGGACTAAACAAAGTACATTCATTGGCAAACTACAAGTGTACTAATGCTGTATGTTACATAGTAACACAATACTGAACAAGTGGGTAGGTGGTTCATTCCGGGGTTTTCCCGGGTTCTTCCTCCACCATTAATACTGGTCGCGATGTATAGCCTATGGTGTGCTGAAAAATGGCGTTAAAACCTACAATAACATATATATATATATATATATATATATATATATATATATATATATATATATATATATATATATATACATAGAGAGAGAGAGACAGAGAGAGACAGAGAGAGACAGAGAGAGAGAGAATTTGTTCGGGAAAGTATCATGCGTCCATATATATATATATATATATATATATATATATATATATATATATATATATATATATATATATATATATATATATATCTTGCATAGATATATGCACACACACATACTTATATTTATCTATTTATTTCTGCTCAAATTGACTACCAGTTCATGTAGTCTTCTATTACAACATAAACCTTCATACTGAGAGAAAGTCGAATAAGCAAACAGGCATACATATCTGTACGTCTCTGGACCTATGTCTTGCTGCTTTTATATTTGTCTGTCTGTCTGTATGTATGAACTTACAATGATCATTAGAGGGCACCTTCCACTTTATTAGATTAAGATTCATATATACGGGTATTCTGGCTGTTTTTAAAGAGAAAAAGCCACAGTATTGTAATGTGTGTGATTTGGATTTTTGACATAGCTTTAAAATAATTTCAGTCGTATCGCTACGATGTCTGCAGTGTGGCAGTTTGTAGTGATGTCTAGCACTGGGTCATTATGCCGCAGACATGCAGCATGATGTCACACCCGGTCACATTATCCTAATACCAGGCCGACCAGTCCTAACACTAACCTCTTAATGCTGAGCTGCCTCCTTGGACAGCCTTCTAAAGACAAAACATGTATTGTTAGTGCCTCCTTGGACAGCCTTCTAAAGACAAAACGTATTTTTAGTGCCTTCTTGGACAGCCTTCTAAAGACAAAACTTGTATTTTTTTGTACCTCCGTAGACAGCCTTCTATAGACAAAACATGTTTTTTTAGTGCCTTCTTGGACAGCTATATACAGACAAAACATATAGTTTTAGTGCCTCTTTGGACAGCCTTCTACAGACAAAACATGTAGTTTTTAGTGACTCAATGGACAGCCTTCAATAGAAAAAACATGTATTTTTAGTGCCTTCCTGGACAGACATCTACATACAAAACATGTAGCTTTTTATGACTCCTTGGACAGCCTTCTAAAGGCAAGACATGTAGTATTTAGTGCCTCCTTGGACAGCCTTCTACAGACAAAACATGTAAGTTTTAGTGCCTCCTTGAAGGCCCTTCTAAAGACTAAACATCTTTTTTAGTGCCTCCATGGACACTCTTCTAAAGACAAAACATGTTTTAGTGCCTCCTGGGTCACCCTTCTAAAGACAAAACATGTTGCGTATTTTCATCCTCATTGGACAGCCCTCTAAAGACACAACATAATTTATAGTGTCTCCTTGGACAACACACGGTACTAATGGTATGGAAAAATGGGAACCAGCCTGGAAGTGGGTGTAGATAAAATAGAGTATATATGGGATTGGCTGACCAGGATTGGTTAATAATGTAAGTTATGTTGTAGGAAAAATAATCTGTTGAGAGCTTATCCTAGTTGGAAGTGAAAAAAACAAACAGAGACATTGTTTTATTGATGGAATTTCAGTCCTTTAACAGTCTTGAGTTTGGAACACTCAATACTAATATTAGCACCTGACTCTTTGGTGCGGAATTGATTTTCAAACACATGCTGGTCCAGAAAATGCCGCGGTTCATATCCTTTCCTCAACACAGAAGCTGAAATCCAAGTTTCATATATACTGATAAATATAGGTTTGATCATGATCACTCAAAATGTTAAATCATTGGATTTTTAATATCATGGTGTTTGGATAGGTTTACTATGGGAACTGAATTAGTACCGTGAGTCCTGGACAGCCTTATCGGTTTATAGTGCCTGTGCAGAAAAATATAGGGCTATTTGCAGGCGGAGGAGAGTTTTCAAACGTAATGCTCTTATATTTCTCAAGAAACCGTAAGTATGTCAGCAAAGTACGCCATATACCCCTTGGTATACAGATACATTGGACTGAACTGTGTGATGCGTGTACTAAATTCTTAGTAACTGCTGACCAATCATATCGAGTTGCACGTTTCCTTACAGGGTACTTACTACTCACTGTCGGAATCAATAGGTCAATGTGGTCACATTCACTTTGGGTTTACATACATAAAATCTGAAGGGTATGTTTACATTTGCAATCTCGCAGAGGCAGATATTTGGAATTTCATTCACGAAGAACAAAACTATCACGTGACGAAACATACGCCACTTTGTATATGAAACCTAAAGCATTTATTTATATAAAGGAAACAAACGATTTACAATCACTTTCTGTTAAATATAAATTCCTTACCTTGAATATGCATAACTGAACTATCAGTAAACTATATAAGTTCACGAAACAAACCGCAGCTGTTTATTACTTCGTTTCGCAAGATGTTTGTTTCGTTTTGTGCATTTGTAAATTAATCCGGCTCCACAGAAAGGCTGAGACTCTTCAGACTGCCTAGTACCATCTGTACTCGCTTAAAAGTCGAGTCCGACTGCAAACTGCAGAGACCCAGATTTGCTATCACATACTGCGCCGGCAGATCTTGGACAGTACAGTTTTGTTAGGACTAATCAGCAGAGCAAACAACATCGAACCTTATCTGCAGAGGCATTATGCTACAGCAGAAACGATCTTTGTTGTTTGAACTGCTCTGGTGGCCTAGTGGTTAGAACATCCACTTTGGATGCGGGAAGTTGTGGGTTAGATCCCCGGCCGAGTCATACCAAAGACTTACAAAAATGGTACTAACAGCTGCCTAGGCGCTCAGCATTAAAATGTTAGTGTTAGAACTGGTCGACCTTGTGTCAGGATAATGTGACTGGGTGGGGCATCATGCTACATTCTGCGGCATGATGCCCCAGCGCTAGACATCACTATAAACTGCCACGCTGCAGACATCGTAGTGATATGACTGAAAAATTGTTAAAGATACGTTAAAAATCTAAATCACACACACACTTAATATAGTGAAGTACGTTACTATTATTGTTGTGTTCAACAGCTGTGCATGTTTTAGGACAAATGTATAGCAGCGTGTACAAACTTTATTTGTGAACATGCACACGTGAATTAAAGTTCTGTCCGTAATTTGTAAAACACAGACCGCTTAAAGCCATAACCTTCGGTGTTCAAGTCGTTTGAATAAAACATAGCTCCGAAAATGATACGCATGAAAAATATGTACTTTATCAGGTTTGAGGTCAAAATATAAAAGGGCAGAACAGTGGCGTAGCTAGAATATATGGGTCTCTTATGCAATGTTTACAGATGGGCCTCTGCCATGTTAATGACTATGGTTTAGGCCACAGCGCAATGTTTACAGATGGGCCTCTGCCATCTAAATAGCTAGGGTTAGGCCCCTCTGGAAAGTGTACAGATGGGCCTTTGCTATGTTAATAGCTAGATGTAGGCCCCGATGCAAAGTTTGCAGATGGGCCTCTGCTATGTTAATAACTACGGCTTAGGCTCCTATGCAAAGCTACCGAAGGGCCCCTGCAGTGTTAATGTATAAGGTTTATACCACTATGCAAAGCTTACAGAAGGGCCTCTGCAATGCGAATAGCAATTTTTTTGTTAAATGGGTGGTACATTGCCTGTTCCTAGTTTCTTTCTATAGTGTAAAAGTTTGCAGATGTATCTGTGCCATGTTAATAGCTAGGTCAAGGTCCCTATGCAAAGCTTACCAAAGGACCCCTGCAATGTTAATAGCTGAGGTTTAGACCACCTTGCAAAGCTTACCGAAGGGCCCCTGCAATGCTAATAGCAATTTAGTTGTTAAATAGATGGTACATTGCCTGTTCCTAGTTTCTTTCAAGTGTAAAAAAATATTTTTTTTTTGAATGGGCTTGTGGGCCCCTATGTTTAGCATACTCTTGCTGTATGGAAGCTACGCCTTGAGGTGGAATTTGTCACTGAATAAGTGGCACATGTTCAATTGTGCGCACGCCACTATAATTAAACTCAACAATAACAACTGAATAATTTTCCAACCTTGTAATTAGCAGTTCTTCTAAACCATGGCTAAACCTGATGGCTTCTTTCCTTCTCGTGTAGAAAGATTTTTGTCTTGTCTGCGAGACGGAGGCGTTACTCATTCCAATGACGACCGCGATTATGTGTCATCAGCTGCATTTAGGCTTATGCTTAAAGCGTCTGTAAGGTCGTATTAGTATCTCAGCCTGTTTTCTGGTACGCCACAATATCACCACTCTTCGTCATGGGTATTCGGATCGCGCCTGGGGTTTTCTTTATTAGTTTCGAATCTCAGCTGCTTGAAATAGTTGAATTGTTTGAAATGATTAGATTCGTTCAGGGAAAAAAATAAATAAAATAAAAAATAAATAAAAATTAATTTTTTTTAAAAAAAAACAGAGGCTCAGATGCAAATAGCTGCTATTTTAGTCTAATTGGCAAGTAACTTTGTTTTCTTGATAATTTGTCATCTTAATTCTAATATGCCATTTTTATCACTCTAGCTGTAGATTAGTCATTGGAAGTCATGTAATTATTGTATTTGAGTGACTTGCTGTAGCCTTCGGAAGCAAGCATTTTCTTTATAGAAAAAGTATAAAAAAATAAAAGCGTTCCTTTGTTTTTAACTGGAAAAAAATTGTAGTGGCGAACAGATATCATACAGATTTGAAACCTAGTGTAATTGTCAATTCGACTACAATATCACATAGTGACAGATTGGGATTTTTTCCTCTAACCTGCAGATCGATGGTCCGACAGGATAACGTGTATGACACATTACTCCAGTACATCTTAATATATCATAGTTTGGTCCCACATTATGATATTATACTTTCCTGACTACACCCAACATTATGTTTGAGATTAACTGTTCTAGTGATATAGGTATGATTAATTACGTATATTTTATATCACTTGAGAATGGTTGTATTTTAAGAAACAAAACCACAAGACTTAGTTTGCAGTGAATGGAAGAAAGTATCAACAGTGTCTCAGAATAAATTACTATTCAGGAACCAAACAGAGCAAAATGGTGGCGGTGCAGAATGCTGGGGGTGGGTGCTGATGGTTGGGTCAGTTGCAAACAAAAATAAAACCCCACTATGTTGTACACGTGTCTTCCTGTTTCTCAAGCAATTTTAATTTAATCGACGGCTTTTGATCTGCGTGTATAATTGATGTTTAGTGGCCTTCGTCTCTAGTGGTTATCATAGATGTAAAGGCTCGTTATTATTTCTATGGAAACGATAAGTTTTCATAGGACCATGTAGCCTTCCAGTCGTATGCGCGTGCACAATGCTAGAGCACAGTGGCGAAGCTACCATATGGCAAATATATATAAAGCATAGGTGCCCACCAGCCGTTCAAAACAATTTATGTTTTTACACTTACAGAAAGACATTAGGGACAGACAATATACCACAAATCAAATACCGTAATTTTGGCTATTAACGTTACAAAGGCCTTGCCTAGGGGCAAAAATATCCTAGCTACACAACTACAACAGAGAAAATACCTTTCCCGCCAATCAGCGATGATGTTATCATTTTGGAAGTAGGGGAAAATATACTTATAATTATCTAATTAGGACTGTTTATGAGATAATTGTTTCTCAAACCACTGTCAATACACTCTCGAAATGCAAATGGACGTTTATCACGAGAAAAGTAACAGAAAAAGTGAAATTTTCATGAAAACTTAAGTACAATAAAGCATTATATTTTGTATCAAAGATTAAAAAAATTAGTGAACTTTGTTTTGCGAAAATAATACATTCTTCGTGCCTTTTCTCCCGCATAATTTTATTAGATCAAGAAATTGATTTATCAGAACAAGTTTCTTAATGAACAATTTTTCATCTTGATATATTTGGCCAGTGCAAACAGTTTTTAAGCTAAAATAATAAAACCTTGTCATGACATTTAAACAGTACTGGCTGGATAAATCAGACATTTAAGCAGTATTGGCTGGATAAATCATCTTTAAGGAAATAACTACAGAATATAAACCTTATTCTGACTTTAGTTATGCAGTTTCTCGTTCATCAGTGTGAAGAAAAGAATTAAAATATAATACATGTGCACGTGCCACATATACAAACATATATCACACGCTATGAGTGGTATATCTGAATACAAACATATATCACACGCTTTGAGTGGTATATCTGGATACAAACGTATCTCACGCTATGAGTGGTATATCTGAATAGAAACCTATCACACGCTTTGAGTGGTATATCTGAATACAAACGTATCTCACGCTATGAGTGGTATATCTGAATACAAATATATATCACACGTTATGAGTGGTATATCTGAATACAAAGTACCATAATCGAGTGTTTTAAAACAGTTCCAACATGTGTGTGAAACAATTGAAATTCATTTTGTTTTCAAGTCATATTTACGTCCACTGATACTCTTGGTAATGAAAGACTTTCTTTACGACAACAAAAATGTGACTGGTCTCCGTCATAAACGTGTTTTTCCTGTGAAACCACAAACCATAACACAATTTAAAATTTCAGTCAGACTTGGCATTTGAGTTAATATTACTGGAACATTTGTATAATTCCGTTGTCAGATTTAATACATTTGCTTTTAAAAAACTTGACATGATGGTATCTGGCTATTGTTAATAAAAATTAGTCCCATTCAGATCATCTATATGTGAAGGGTATTTGTTTATGTAAATGATTAGAAAACGATATTTCTATTCTTCAGATAAAATAAGAATTAAGGTAATATATGTGTACAATAATATTTCTTCTCAAACCCGAGGTAAGGCAATGCCAGATACGCATGATCTGGATTTCTTATACTATTCTTAACTTTGAGTCAAACTAATAGTCTAAATCTCATCTCAGAGAAAATGCTGTAGAATACATTTTCACAGCCACTTGTTCTAATATCCCCTAATCAACCACACTGTGATATACAAATTTATACAAGCGACTCATATATATATATATATATATATATATATATATATATATATATATATATATATATAGAGAGAGAGAGAGAGAGAGAGAGAGAGAGAGAGAGAGAGAGAGAGAGAGGGGGGGGGGAGGGAGGGAGGTGGTAATACAGTGATTGGGTAGAAAGATTAGAAGGATCACTAGACTAGATTGTTATGAACATTGTACTCAAAATTTTATTTTGCGCTACACTGTGATGCATGAGCGCCGAAGTGGATAACGAGGCCAATAGATAAGACATGTCATCTGGCGCCATTCTCTATTGTGTCTGGCCCATTCATTTCTTTCTCTCGCAAATGGAAAATTTATCATCTTAATTATGTGTATTTAATGTCAAACGATGTTCAGCTTCGAAAGAATTTTGTGTTTTGAAATCATAGGTCGCACTCATGTTATTATGCAAGGTGTTGGTCTCTATGGTTTTGCGGCAAGTCAGCACATTTATGGTTATACGTACAGATTAAAAATTTAGCTTCTAAAATGTTTAGGCTAAAATTGTTAATCTTTTAGGAATCTCAGTCATTCGAAATAAACGTACACGTACTGTCAGGATGCAAGGTAAATTTGAATATGTTCACATTATTTCAAAAGGCGACAAAAGTATAAAAAAATATAATCACAAAAATATTCTTAATTTTAAAAGGACTCTGGCTTTCCTCGAAAAGACACCAAAGAAAAAGTATATGTGTCTGTTTACTCAAAGTGTGTGCACAATACCCAATAAATGTGCGCATATGAAAAAAGATGTTCAAATTTCAAGTGACAAGTGACTGTACTTTTGTGAGTGTTTACGTTTGTGTTGTTTTCTTTTAGCATGCGGGGGTTCCAGACAACCAGGACCCCCCCCCTCCCCAATCCTGCCCTGAATAGCGCCCCAAAAGATCAGTATTTGTCCATATTGTAGTGCCCCAAAAGATTAGTAACTATAGCAGTTAGAGTTTTATAATTGAGCATCAAGTGCTATATTTTTACAAACCAAAGGTTCAAGCTACAGGTTTGAATGACTTTCAAAGACGCATGAGGCATACAGCGGTCACAGACTTGGAGAACACTAATATCTTGAGAGAAAAAAAAAAAAACACGCAAGGTGACCAGACCTAAGAATTTGTTCACATATTTAGGATTTGTCACAAGCTTTTCAGATCTAGGATCTGCAATTCATGAATCCTTCGTCATTGTGTTTTCTCCGCTTTTTCCGTCCAAAAATTCAACATTTTTGAGATTGTAGTGATGAATTTACCTGGCGCTGATGATAAATTACAATTAAAAACCGGAAGTAGAAGAGTATTGTTGTGTTGTTTTAGAAGGATGGGACAAACTTATGTCCCTGGGTGTCGAAACTGGAATTCTTCACGGTGTTCAGGGAAGTCGAAGATATTTCTCATTTGCAGTTTTTAGTGGATATTTCAATTTGACCTTTGTAGAATTCTTGTCAAGTTCTTGTGGTCACCCAGTAAGCATTGACCTCTCTCTGATGACCAGCATCTTATGTTGGCATTATTGGTACAGTAGTTTTGTCTAGTTAAATTAGGTTATAATTTCAAGTTACATAAAAAAAGGTTGATTGAAGGAAAAAATCAAAATGTGTAATCTCTTTACGGTGATTTCAATCACAGAGAGCATATCAGAGCTATTGGCTATTGTTTTCCTATGTGTGAAGTTTGCTTCGGCGAAAACATTTTGAGTAAACAATACGGATAATTGTGAATACCAAAATACTGTATACATAACACAGTAATGTATGCACAACAGATTCAAAATGAGCAACGGGACAACCTCCACCGCTGAAAAGAAAACAATTACCATGCAAACATGCTCCATGGTTCTGGGACAACCTCCACTGTTGAAAAGGAAACACTTATCATGCAAACGTGCTCCATGGTTCTCGGGCAACCTCCACTGTTGAAAAGGAAACAATGATCATGCAAACGTGCTCCATGGTTCTGGGACAACCTCCACCGCTGAAAAGAAAATAATTACCATGCAAACACGCTCCATGGTTCTGAGATAACCTCCACCGCTGAAAAGAAAACAATTACCATGCAAACATGTTCCATGGTTCTGGGACAACCTCCACCGCTGAAAAGAAAATAATTACCATGCAAACATGCTCCATGGTTCTGAGACAACCTCCACCGCTGAAAAGAAAATAATTACTTGCAACACGCTCCATGGTTCTGAGATAACCTCCACCGCTGAAAATAAAACAATTACCATGCAAACATGCTCCATGGTTCTGGGACAACCTCCACTGTTGAAAAGAAAATAATTACCATGCAAACATGCTCCATGGTTCTGAGACAACCTCCACCGCTGAAAAGAAAACAATTACCGTGTAAACATGCTCCATGGTTCTGACAATTAACATCTGATCGTCAATAAAAAAGATACTCTTTACCAAATATAGAACTAAAAGAAAAAGAAAAGAAAAATAAACAAAAAACAACAAGACATTACTATTTTGGAGGGCAGGGCTACGTATAACAATATATCGTATATTAATTTCATTCAGTATGTATGTATATATGCTTCTGTATGAATAATTAATGAAATTCTCCATTTTATGTTCACATAGATCATCAGATAATGTCATTCATTATGACGCGCCTGAACGCATTCGCCCTTGTAGCTTTTGTTGCCTAAGAACAATGGAATAAAAACATTGAAAAAATAATTCATGATTATGATGGGCACAATTTTAACACAGTCGAACATCTACGAGTCTTTATTTGGTGGTGGTGGGATATTCAATTGGTGAAATGTTTGGCATATCGTTCTTGAAACTGTCATGCTACAGAAAAAATAGCATTATTTTTTCTGAAATTAGGAAGAAATGAACTTAATTTAGATAAGTGAGTTTTAGTCTACTTGGGAAAATCACCTGACACAGTGCAAAGAAAGGCTACTTACCCTATTTTTGTTGTATCGTATGCGACGTAAAGATCGTATTTCTAAGTCTGTATTCAATGTCACCTAACTCTACGTATCTGAAGTGCAGAAAACCCTGAAAAATTAAATTATTTCAAGTTTTCTTTTATAATATAATTTTGGAATGTGCACGTCCATTGTTTGGACACGAAGTATCTACACAAATCTCATCCAGATAAGCGAAAGGTAATATTTGATTTGACGAAAGATGTCAAACGGAAAGAACAGAGATTAATGCATATATAAACTAGTATCGTCCAAAAAAGAATTAAGATAATTGAAATAAATGTGTACCACGATGAAGCTGGGTTGGGAATGGGTTTAGCGAAGACACTGAAAAAACTTTCAAGTATGAGATGTTCATTAATAAAATAATTTGAACGAATGAATCTGACAAATTGCTTATACGCATATAGTCCAGCGATTTCCCATGGATTTAACGGAATGATGCACGCCAAGTTCAACAACTGATATAAGGAAATGATATCATTCCTAAAAAGAACAAATCAGAACTTGTAATTTCAACGATTAATCATACAAGACTCAGCGTATGGAACTTACAAACAAATACTAATATTTACTGAAGCTGTGGTTGTCATTGCCACCGACGGACGAACACTAATGTTCGTTCCTCGGTGGCAGTGACAACCACAGCTTCAGTTTTCTGTTGTCAAGCGATGTTTTCGGAGATGGGTAGTAAGGCCAATTTGAACACGGAAGTCTCTCCAGCATGTGAAGCACGACAGAACTGATATGCAAGTAAAGAGGTTAAAGATGATGGCAGCTCTGGCCATACGAGTGGTACATTTTCTCTGCGCCTCTGCAATTCTCTGCTGTTTTGCTGTGTGGGAGACAAAAGTGATCTTGCTGCGCCAGGATGGACGGTCTTGCTCAAGTGCAACCCACGAGACACTGTTAATATGCATGTATTTTCAAGGAAACCTTTAGTGAGTCATTTAATAGCTTCTTTTTCCCTCCTCAGGTTTTGCTGTGTTCTCTTGCATGTGGGTAGTTGCTGGTAACGGGGAGCCGTGGGTGGAAGGACATTTTCAGAATCTATGTACGGATTTTTTTCCCTTTTCAAAAGAACCGTTGTATTCTTGCCCTCGCCAGATCACTTTTCAGGATCTTTCTCTCTTGTTGTACATCAAATGGTAACTGTGCTGATGATACTCCCAGGACGGCCTCACAATTCCTCTTTTCGTGCAGCTACCACAGGTCTCTATTATGGTAATAGATACATTTTGGTTACAACGGCACGATTTTGGCATTTGGGACTGACATATAATGCCCAGAAAGATATAGGAATTTTCCTTCGTAAATAATCTAATAATTAAAAAACAATTTCACTATGCAAGCCTTTTCCCAGAAGACATTTTAAGAATAGCACGTGATCTTCATAAAAGCAGCCCACGCGCTAAGCGGAAAAGGTCTTTTGGTTTCCTATGTTAATGAACAATTCCATAGAAATAAAGGCTGTAAAAACGAAGGTTTGCTTTACAAACAGAGAAGAAAATTTAATTCTGTGATGGAAAAGAGGACTGTTAACTAAACCTGATCGAATAACTTACAAGCATCCACTGTGAAAAATGTAACTTTACCAAGAGAGGTAACTCCTGGGTAAAAGCATAAATAAACTTGAATGATTTACATCCCTTACAATGTGTCAGCAAACCAATAGTCGGTGCATCGGTTTCTTAAGTCACTGCTATTATATCAGGGGACCACATATATTTCGCATTTTGTTGTTTTTGTTGCCGTTGTTGTTTCTGAAAGTCAGCAGTTTATCTGAGTTTAAGAAATTCAGTACACGCAATTATTGAAAACCGATAAAAAACAAAAGTATCGAAATAATATCGAAATGTGATACAGCTCCACAGCTTGCAATTTCTCGAATACCAGAAATATCCCGAGGAAGAAAATACATACGACATCAATACACAATTTTAAAAAAGATATAGTAAGTATCGCAATGTAATTTAAAGCGTGAAATAAATCATTACTTGCGAACTAACAGCCAGTTTTTGCAACTATTAAGAAAAATCCACGTAAGTCGGAAATATCCATTCATTTGATCATATTGTTGTGATGAAACAGTTTGTGCGTCAGACAGATGTATTGAAATAGCTTGTGTTGTCAGACTGCTGTGGTGAAACATTTTTTTTTTGTGGTCAGACTGTTGTGGCGAAACAGCTTTTAGTGGTCAGACTGTTGTGGCGAAACAGCTTTTAGTGGTCAGACTGTTGTGGCGAAACAGCTTTTAGTGGTCAGACTATTGTGGTTAAACAACGTTTTTGATCTATAGTGATACACACAAGTGCTGCTTGGAGATCATTTCAAATTCAGTAAATTTAAGAACCGTTGTGGCTTCAAGTGGTTAGCTTCCCGGATTCGTAACCGGAAGGGTGCTATTTCGAATCCTGCCAGGATCAAACCGAGTCGGCCGCGCTTGGGTAGTCGTATCCTTAATTCTGTGGCTGCTAGCATCCTATTTATATGACTTCCGAATTAGCACAATAATGCAGTATCTAGCGACATAAAATAGAGGACCAAATGGCTAGTTAAATCATCAGGCTAGATAAATCTTCAGGCTAGTGACATCATCATGCTAGTTGCTAGTGAAATCATCAGGCTAGTAAAATCATCAGGCTAGTTAAATCATCAGGCTAGTTAAATCATCAGGCTAGTAACATCATCAGGTTAGTTAAATCATCAGGCTAGTTTAATCATCAGGCTAGTTAAATCATCAGGCTAATGATTAATTATTGATACGAGATTCGAGTTTTAGCTTTCGAGCTTAATATATGCTTCCATCTGTTAGCATTGTTTGCTTTTTAGTTTCTACTTTGCTTTGCTTAACCAAACAAAAAGGGGAGAAATGTCAATTTTAGCAGAAATTACAACGTCAATACAAGACGGTGAATATCATTACTAAACTTCAATGGGATAGTTAATGTTATTAAATGAACGATACATAATCGTAATTACTGAGAATTACTTTGGATTCAATCCAAGTGATGGCTATATGACAAAGATGAAAGTTTGGTCCTCTAGATTTCCTGCCCAAAACATTAATTTAAGCTGTAATTTAATGGTGGACTAAAATATTATTAAATCACGAAGAATTTCATATTGCAAGTGAGGCAACTTCTGGCAATTCCCACACAAGCCTCGATTATATAGAGCACACCGTTGAATGAAATATGTGTGTCTACTAAGATAAAATATAATTTAGAAATTTGAATTACTAAAATCTTTATTAGATTTTTTCCAAGGGTCTGATCTAAATTACCCGTCCAGAACATCAATAATAATAATACAGATAATTTCTCTTGACTCAAATGAAAACATATCAAAACTTATTTTAGGTAGCGTTTTCCAAATTGTTTATCCTGAATTTTGTGAGACTTGTCCAATCAGACAGGCCAATAACGCCAAGTCATAAGCGAATCCATATTAGAGCAGACAGCAAACTTGAAAACAATCATCAGCTGTTTGTTTTTAGAAATATCTTATCTTCTTTTTCTTCTCTCTCTCTCTCTCTTAAACAAACACACACCCACATGCACGGACATAGACGGACAAACAGATAGAGAGACTGACATTTATACTGGATATGCAAGGTCTCTTTAAAAATATGCGATCTTTCAGTTATTGTCAGTGACAGCATGGCTGTTATTTTATGGTAAATAGCTTTTTTTAAAAATTTCTGACGTGATAATGCTGTATCAAATGACGTATGAACAATTCTATGGGTGGAGGTACATCGTATGATCGCGTTGCGACCAAAAAAACTTTTAAATGCCACGCTGGATAAAGTCCTTTAATTTTAAATATTTGATTGGATTTGTTGCCTGGATGGATATAGATTATTACCTTCTATTAAGCATTGTAAAGTAAACATTTACGTTTACTTCAAGAGCTTTTGCTTTGCTAAACCAAGCAAAGGGAGAGCAGTAAACAAGATCTTAAGACTGTTTTGTAATGAATAAAATCGACATTACATGATCAACAAAATCATACAGTGTTTATCGGCCATAATAAATAAATGAAATAAATATTATTAATATCACCACAAAGATGTAAAACAAACTGTAGGGAACTAAATAAGACAAAAATCAATTTTATATTGAGCGTTACCAAAAAAAAAACTCGTTGAAAGGAAGAGAAATAGAACGGTTACTAATTATTACGTTGATATCGAAATTTTACTTAAAAATAGATTGCAAGTTATACGGAGGACTATTAGAACATTATTGGTGAGATATGTTAACCATGATGATGATGATGTCAACGTTGTTGTTGTCGATGATGATGATGATGATGATGATGATGATGATGATGATGATGATGACGACATCAATAACAATGATAATGATAAAGGTGATGTTGATTATTTCCGATAAAAGCTAATAAAACAAGATAGCGTAGGTTCATTAATTATTATACATCAATCTTATCATAACAGCAAGGTTGTATTTCGTACTTTCAGGAAAAATCCAAAGAAAAACGTTCACAAATTTACACAACAAGCATATGTACACACCACGCATAAACTTTCACATGAGGCTAGTGCAAATCGCCTTTGAATGTCTCAAACCAGCCCAGTGTTGCATCGTACATGTGGCATTAATATTAAACAGCTTCATGTACGGAAACAGCCTGGTATGAATGATAGGTCTATCAACAAATACAACACACAGTAATCATTGGAAAGATCACTAACCGACAATCAGGATATTCTTCGACAATCTCAGTGATGCAAATTTCACAATTGCAAGTGAGTTTTGTCATGCTTGTCTTGCATTTATAGGACATAAAATGGGCCATGTACAAATTAAACCTATTGATGCTAAGTTCAATGCTCTCTCTCTCTCTCTCTCTCTCTCTCTCTCTCTCTGTTGCATTATTTGCATTATCCTGTACAAAGCTTTCGCGAGTCAAGTTCCCCTGCATTGTCATTACAATTACCCGATCATAGGACTAGAGATAGGTTCGGATTTTCCATAAATATAAATCTATACAAATCAAATAAATTTAATTATAAAAAATTAATACAAATATTTCTCTAGTATGGTTATGAAAAGTGAATTATATATTAGGACATACGTAAATGCTGTTAACTGTACTATGTGACATTATGAGGACATTATTGTTATTATTATTATTGTTATTATTATTATTATTATTATTATTATTATTATTATTATTATTATTATTATTAAAATATAATTATCAAACAAATGTTGCATTATTATTACGTCGGATGACAATCAGTGTAACACTATCAACGACTACAACACCGACAATGGTGATATCAATTACAATAATAATAATAATAATAATAATAATAATAGTAATTGTTGTTGTTGTTGTTGTGGGGTTTAACGCCATTTTTCAGCACACGATAGGCTATGCATGGCGGCCAGTATTAAGGTTGTATTTCGCACTTTCAGGAAAAATTCAAAGAAAAACGTACACAAATTTACACATCAAGCATATGTACACACCACGCATAAAATTTCACACGAGGCTAGTGCAAATCGCCTTTGAATGTCTCGAACCAGCTTAGTGTTGCATCATACATGTGCATTAATATTAAACAGCTTCATCTACGGAAACATCCTGGTATGAATGATAGGTCTATCAACAAATACAACACACAGTAATCATTGGAAAGATCACTAACCGACAATCAGGATATTCTTCGACAATCTCAATGATCCAAATTTCACATTTGCAAGTGAGTTTTGTCATGCTTGTCTTGCATTTATAGGACATAAAATGGGCCATGTACAAATTAAACCTATTGATGCTAAGTTCAATGCTCTCTCTCTCTCTCTCTCTCTCTCTGTTGCATTATTTGCATTATCCTGTACAAAGCTTTCGCGAGTCAAGTCCCCCTGCATTGTCATTACAATTACCCGAGATAGGTTCGGATTTTCCATAAATATGAATCTATACAAATCGAATAAATTTAATTATAAAACATTAATATAAATATTTCTCTAGTATGGTTATGAAAAGTGAATTATATATTAGGACATACGTAAATGCTGTTAACTGTACTATGTGACATTATGAGGACATTATTATTATTATTATTATTATTATTATTATTATTATTATTAAAATATAATTATCAAACAAATGTTGCATTATTATTACGTCGGATGAATATCAATGTAACACTATCAACGACTACAACACCAACAATGGTGATATCAATAATAATAATAATAATAATAATAATAATGATGATAATAATAATTGTTGTTGTTGTGGGGTTTAACGCCATTTTTCAGCATACGATAGGCTATGCATGGCGGCCAGTATTAATGGTGGAGGAAGAACCCGGGAAAACTCCGGAAAGAACCACCCACCTACGAGAAGCTACTGGCAAGCTTTCTCACATACCCACATTGGCTGAATCCTAGACTCGAACCCACGCGGACAGAGGTAATAATGATAATAATAATAATAATAATAATAATAATAATAATAATAATAATAATAATGTGATATTAATATGGTTCATTTACTGATAAAATTTAAGCGTAACTGCATACACCAATATTAGACAATAACTTTTTGAAGTATCCTGCATAAATTGTACCTATTACAAGATCCCATCACATGTTCCCATCTGATCATGATTTAAAACAAAACTGTAGTAGATATTTGGAAATCAATATGGTTCCTACGTCAGAAAATGGAAATGAAAGTTGGCAACGATTTAAAACAGGTCATAATTGAAAGTACCACACCAAAATAGATGTGTGTGTGTTTGTGTGTGTGTGTGTGTGTGTGTATGTGTGTGTGTCATAAAATCTGTAAATGATTCAGCAATTTGAAAAAACCCAGATTCACTACGCAGAGAGCACATGTCAATGTGGTAATCACATGACATCAACAAAACCGTCGCTGACACGTGCTCAGTACTTCTTGAAAATGGTTTTGTCAACCCTGCTGCGATATCGACATGTTTCTGGTCGTTGTTCTTAGAATAAATATCTTGAGAATTAAGTGTCCGTTATATTTATTTACAAACCATTATGTGACTTCTATATAATATGTAAAATTCTATGTACAAAAACTTTGGAAATTTGTTTATTGTCCATATCACGTGACTATATGTCCTCTGTTGTCTCTGACATGTTGGTTGCAAGAATTGTATGGTCATATGACTCGGGATGCAAATTGCCAGATCCTGGTCAAATTTCAGCAACGAAGTACTTTTGTCTCGTCTGTCAGCAGATCAAAGACATGACGAATGTTATGCTCACAATTTTAGAGAAAATACATCATATTCCTATCGATTTCATGCATGTATATCTAGATGAAAGGTCGTTCAAGTTTGCTGGGCCGGCTAGTAAGCGGCTACCCCATTCCGATACCAAATGGTTTCGGCGAATTCCAATTTTTCGATAGGGAATGTTCTCTGAACCTACACCCCAACATAAATATCCAAATATTAAAAATGGGGTGGCAAGGGTCAGAGGAAACTCGAACTAGGAATCCGTGTGCCACAGAACGCATGGCAAGTAATATTGTCTTGAATGCAATCCGAGTAGGCTGTTGCTCACTATTGAAATGTAAATATTTTCTTCACACATTTTTGCATGACAAATAGTTAAGTTCATTTTTTTTCTTTTCTTCAGTGAGTTGCGCATGCTCGTGACTGGGTGAAGCCGAGGGATCAAGAGTTAATCGCTTGGCAGTAATTATGTATCCTGACGATCGGTTTATAAAAGGCCGACGATGTTAACTATCTACTCAAATTAACGGAGCAATTCTGCTAGTGTGACTTGTTATCATTGAAAAAGTAAGTGTTTCTACTTCGGAAAAGTCAGTAATTAAAAAAAGATGCATACTATATTTCTGGAATTTACCATTTGTTGACTCAGCTGGTATGATGCAGGATCAATTGACATAACAGAATCAACATATTTCTATGAAACAATGAATAATTGAATTTATCTTTGGAATGTCTTATTTTTTGCTTTTCTTGGTATTCAGTAAGTATGGCTTCATATAAAATTTATCCTATGTGACGCAAACTCTATATAAATGAGACTGAGCAACAGTCTGTTGAATAAATGTAATAATTTCATTCTTGTTCCTGCTCTTGTCGTGAAGTTCTACTGGAACATATATTAAAGTTCATTTTTACATTGGCTGTTATTTATATAGGTAACTTATCGTATGCCACACAACAGTAAATTTAATTCTCGGACCAGACAGATATCAACCTAATATATGCGACAAAGCCAACATGAGTCTTTAAGAAGCTTCAAAACTACTACGAATAACTTGAACTAATTACTTTTCTTGAACCAATTCTTTATTATTATTATTATTATTATTATTATTATTATAGTTTGATGGTCGGACTTTAAGCGCTGAAAAAATACTAAAGCAAAATTGAGACTAAATGTTTTATTTATTTATTTATTTGTAGAAGGAGACAAAACATAGATCGTGCAACTTTAATAAGCTGAAATCCAATCTGTTCTCACTAGTATGAGAAAAAACTTGCGAGTATTCCTTTACTTTTCACTATGGATGGCTGTCTGTTTAGTCGCTGTCGTCTTAAACATCATCAACGTTGATTGGTCACAAACTAACATCGTAAATGGAATTTTCATCGTAGTGGTGTTAGGCATTCTACAAGGTTCCGTTTTCGAATTTCCTGTCCAAACGATTGCAACACTCATTGTCGGGGGCGACCGAAGGGAAAACGAGAAGGCTCCAGCAGACAGATTGACAATAGTTTTGAATTACAACCTTCTGGCAACGAGCAAAGATGACATCGACGAATGTTTTGAGACGATGTACGAGGCTTTCATCGGTAATCTTGGACCAAACGTTTCTGCTGTCCTAGTCAGCGCAACAAACGACGAAGAACTGAAAAATTACGAGTTAGAGAAACGAGACACCAACAGAGCCATAATTTACGACGAACTGTTTCGTGAGGGTGTTTCTTTTTCGCAGGGAGATTACGAATCCATGGATTCACATCGATTAAAGACTGTTTGGCAGATGTATGAAAATATAGATCCGACTGTCTTTGTACGTGAGTATTTAGACGATATATGTGATAAATATGCACGAGAGTTTATGGTCCTGCATCGTGTGAGTCGTGTTGTACGAAAATGTGGCCAGTACCAGGACTTGATGTTGTTATCAGAAGGAGAATGTGAAGCATACAGTTACTGTGATCCGGAATATTACGGAAAAAATGCTCGTCCCTACGGGCAGCCTCTTTTTCATGCTTCTGACGATGTCGATAATGTTTTTGAACGTAAATTTGATTACACGCTCGTCCTTGATGCTGACACTGGTGTGCCAAGAGGTGCAGTGACCGAACTACTTCAAATAGCGGCAGCAAACCCAGAAAGGGGCATAATTCAGCCAGCAATAAAGCTTCATTGCAAACCTGACGACACAATTTTTATGCATTTAGAATCCATGAGACAAGGCATATACGAACCGATGACAAATGCTATTACCGCCTTCTTGGGCCAATCAGGATTCTTTGGGAAAGGGCTGATAAAAAATCGTGTGTACATTGACAAAGTCATTGGCACCAAAGACAAACTTATTGAACGTGTTCCTATTGATGTTCTCAGCCATGATACATTTGAGGCAGCCATTTTACAACCTCTTTATGCTGGGTCAGTTTATCTGTTGGAAGCTCCAAGCTACAACTATATAACATGGAATATTCGCGAAAGGAGGTGGAATAGGGGTGAAATACTTCTTGCCATGTATTTTTGGCCTAACGCTTTTGGCAGGCCGATGAGATTCTTACAAAAAATCTTTCAACGAAAGAGCTTCAACATGACTAAAGTAAGGACACCAAGTAAACTAGATTTTGTGAGCTCTTACATTGCTCATTCGGCCTTACGGCAAATGTTTATGAAACCTCTCCTTCTGTTGTACATCATCCTCCATATCAGCGTCCATCTTCGTTATCGGTATGCTTCCATTATCATCGTCATGTTCATGGTTCTTGTCTTTCCAAAGTTTGCAACATGCAATAGGAAAAACTATAAAGGCGTGCTTTTCGAGACAATAGCTTCAATCTGCCAGTTCACTCCCGAAGCTCTCGTTGGTACAGTCCGTATCTGCCGGTCCTGGACCGCCAACATTTCACCCAATGTCAAATGGATTCCACAGAGAGCTGTGGAAGAAGAATTTAAACACTCAAACCCTTTTGTTTCCAGTTTGAAACATCTATGGGGATATTCAGTGTTTGCTTTATTAGCAAGTATTGCAGTCGGATTATTTTTGGAACAGGCGATTCTAGTGGTTATTATGTTTGGGTCTTTATTCCTACTTCCGTTTTACACCGGATTTACCTCCCTTTCCTCTAATTTCAAATGTAGCTGTAGACGACAGAGACATGACATGTACAGAGAAAATATTGTAGATGGACTTCAAATTATATCAACAGCTGCAACATATCGAAGCTTGGGCACTCTGACTAATAATTCGTTTAAATATGACCCATTCGTTTATAAAGACTCTGAGTAAAGGGGTTTTGTTTTTATTGGTATGGTAATAACATGTATGTTCTTATGATAGCTTCGATTAAATCCTTCACGTGTACAGTCTCGTAAGACAATCTTCGAAAGCCATATTTCGGCATAATTTGATCGTAAAGAACACTCTGATAACATGAAGCTTTGAACTCTTGGCATGAACAAAAAGGAAAAAAAAATAAAGATGAGATTACAAATGAAGAGGCAAACAAATTATTCAGTTATGGATTATTGTACTAAGCAATAAACAACGTTCGTGAAAGACAAGCGTCAATAATTAATTCATTGAAGCATAACAAGTACCAGTTTGCACTGTCGTAGCAAGTTCAATGCCTTAACAAATCAAACGCGCCTCTGGTTTCAAGTAATGAAAGGCACTGAAATATAATTAGACTTTGAAGAGAAGAGAAATAACTTTTATTTTAATTATCTCAAGGAGCAAAGCTGACCATTTGCAATCACACTTTGACTTAAAAAACTTGAGTGTCATGGCGACTGTATTATATTGAGAGAAATGCATGTTTTGTACTTTAATAGACGACAAAATGGCACTTTTCTCTGACAATTCACCATGCATGGCAGTGAAGTTATAATTCCATTCAAAACTACCTCAGGAGTGGTTGTCTCTGATATTGTGTTTGTTGTATGTATATTTTATTAATTTTATTTTTTTTTACATTTTTGGAGGTATCTCAGGGATATTGCTTGTTTCAGTGGTGTATGACATCATTTATGTACATCAGATATATAATAAAGAAAGCGAAACTAAAATTATTGTTAAAAATAATCATTTTACCACATAATCTTTCAAATGTCTCATTCACCATGCCATTGTTTCATGTTTAAAAGCAAAATAAATATTTATTTATCACAGTCATCGATATTTACTTATTTTGACCATTTTACAAGCAGACGTAAAAGGAAATTATCATCCTTGTTGGCTGGTACTCTTGGTCTCATTGTAGATAGATTTACACTGTAAAAGACGCATTAACCAGACCTTAAGCGGACATCGATCTTATGCAGGAAGAGAGCCTTTATTATGTTTTACGTTTGACTTTCAGGATCTCACTAAAGTTGACAAATTTATCTCCGTGGTTTCAAGTATTTTTGCACTTTGGATCAAAACAATACTTATGCATACATACATACATACATACATACATACATACATGCATGCATACAAGTAGTATAGTGGGATACCCTAGCCTCAATGTAATGTTAAACTAGGAGGGTTGTACCCTAGCCTCAAGGGGAATTTAACATGGGGAATTTTAACATGGGTGGGGCTATAGAGGGACAATGGGAATTGAACATGGTGGCACTGTCTAGCCTCAAGGGGAATGGGACAGGACCGTCATTTTGGGGACAATGGGACTTACCATTACAAACACTGTCCCGGCACTCTGGCGACAACGAAAATTGAACATGGGAGATTTATATAATACATGCAAGAGGCAAATACTGATACCACATTTTTAAATAAAAACTTTTGGAGGGTTAGGCAAGAAAGTCATTTCTTTTCGAGACCAATGAGGGGCCGTGAAGAGGGCCTTTGGCTTCTTCTTCTTCTATTTCCTCCACTTCTTCAGCCATATACTGACCTTTCCCACTATTCCTGTCTTCTTCTTCTTCTTTTGGGACTCTGCCATCCAGTCAGGGTGACCCATGGCTCTAAACTTGTTCTGGAATTTGATCCTTTAACCAACTTTCCTTTATCTTCTTCACTTCTACATCTATCACTTTTCTCATCTGTTCTTCCACCTCCTTCAGTTGTTCACGACCCCTTTAGACAAAGGGCCACTCTGACCATTGCTCTATCTCTTCCAAATAACATCTTGCTTCTATTACCTTATCCATAGCTCTTTTATTGTCCTCACTCTGACATGGCGGGGGGGGGGGGGAAATTAATTAGTCCTCTCCACATCTCCACTTCTTCTTCTATTATCAACTCTATAATCTCCCTGGCTAATTTCAGTTGGTTAACATAGTCAAGGCTCTTTGTTAACATCTATTCTCTTTCAATTCTTTGAACTTTATATTCACCATTCGCCATCCAAACGGAACTATTTCTTAAATCTTTGAACAAAGCTGACACTGTCATCTTCTCTGCTTATTCCGTAGAATGGCGAACGGCGAAGGAAAACATCCAATAATTTTTCTCTTCTCATATTATTTACTATCCACACAGAGGTGAGGAGACAAAAAACTAACCACAATCTAACCACAATCTACTATCCACACACGAGAAGAAGTCAAATCAAACCCAAAATTTACTATCCACACACGCGAAGAAGCAAAAACTAACTATAATCTACTATCCACACACGCGAAGGAGCCAAAACTTAACCCCAAATCTACTATCCACTCATGCCGAGAAGCATAACAAACCCAAACTATACTATCCACACACGCTAAGAAGCAAAAAGAAAATCCAATTTACCATTCACGTAGAAGAAAAGTTAAACAACCACACGCTCTACTATCCACACAAACGTACGTGAGTGCTTACAAAAGCCAATAATCTACTATCCACACAAATGTACGTGAGCTCTTACAAAACCCAATAATCTTCCATCCACACAAACGTACGTGAGCGCTTACACACACACACACACACACACACACACACACACACACACACACACATACACACACACACAAACACAAACACACACAATCACACCAGGAAAGGAGTAAATGTTTATAATCACACTATTCCACACTCATACCATTTGCAAAGTGAATAGTGTTTCTTTTCTAAAGATTTGATTAGGCCTGAAAAGGGCTGTTTTTATGGAACTCCATATGCACCTGGCTAATGGTTGCATCTTCCGGGTCTGGCACTACAGACACAACGTCGACTACAATCCCCTTCCCAACTGATTCGTGTCCTTGGGAGTGCTGAGGGACGTTGACTCGCTTCACTACCCCAGTCTTCACTTTCTGGGATAGTGAAGACTTCCCTCATTCTTATATGCCACACCCGAGGATGCTGCCCTTGCCGTGGCTCCCGTTGTCTCTCTAATTCCTCCTCCCAGTTTTCCATTTGGGGGACAGCAGCTCTTGGTACTGGTGGAAGAGGTTGTGTCTGTGGCTGTGGTGCAGCTATTGGTTGTGGTACTGGAAGTGGTTGTAGAGGTGCCATCATTATAGGTTGCACCTCACACTTAGGTCTCATCATTACGTGAAATCTGATCCTCCTCTTCTTTTCATCCTCTTCTTTCTGTCTTCTCACCTCTTCCTCCTCCTAGGTCTCATCATTACGTGAGACCTGATCCTCCTCTTCTTTTCATCCTCTTCTTTCTGTCTTCTCACCTCTTCCTTCTCTATCCTGGCTTCTTCTACAATGGCATCTGCTGCCAGCTCATTCAGGAGGCCCCTGGTGTATTACAGGTGCATCGTTGAAAATGGGTAGTCAGACTGACGATTGTTTCTTATAAATACTTGAAGCACGGACGCGCAAGAAAACATCCCCTAATACCCAAACTTACATTATTTATATGATCACCAATAACGCGCGGACCTAAAAGAAACACTCAATCACTTTTTTGTACTAGCAGTCACTCATTCAAAATTGTTTTGACAAGCGACGGAAACGAAGGACTTAGAGTCACACTTTCTAACCAAGATAAAGATATCACGTGCTTATAGACGCACTTCTATTTTTTGCTAGCTGACTAACATAGCATAGGCAATGGAATGAGTACTTCTTTTCTAGAGTATGGGGTAGCCCTGAAAAGGGCTGATTTTTGTGAACGAGGAGTGATGGCAATCTTTTAGGATATAAGATTGTGACATCGTCTGGTGGCAGACTTTCTGACAGGATAGGGTCTGCTTCTTCGGAAAGAGAAGGATAACTCTTTGGTGTCGACACGGCAGTCGACAAAGCCTCTGTCAGGTTCCTGATGCTGTTGCTGATGCTAGAGCTCTCTCTGTTTTTTCTGAAGTCTGTACTTCTAAATCCATTCTTCTTTTTCACGGTTAATTTCCTCTCTGAAGACCTCTTCTATTAGGTCTTCAGTGAATTTTAACATTCTGACATTCTCTATCTCTTCAGGCTTTGGTATCAGACTTTGTCTGACACGATACAAATTGACGTAGGCTTCGTTCAGCGTAGCTAATCTTGAGCACATTTTCGTAGGAGGATGAGTCAACAATGGATGGTCAGACTGTCAATCAATCAATCATTTAAATTCAAGTGATGTTCACTCACCAGGAACATGTATCACTGGTTAGTTCACGCATAGCGTGATTTTTAATTACTCCTGAGGAAAGGAAGTAGTGCCACTTTCCCCAGGCTTTAATGTATTCACAGAACACATATTAATTGGGCCGTCAGATCAAGATATTTTGGACATGGTAGGACTGGAGACTACCACTGCTTTTATGGTAAAGCGCGGACGCGAACGAAAACATCCATACATGGTTTCGAGTCGGAACGCTCACGTTTGATGTGAGGGATAGAGAAAAGTGAAAGAGCATCGTTCATGATACCAATAGCAAAACAAACGACAGACGCATTTTTTTCTTCTTCAAAACACAACATTTTTTTATTCAAATAATTCACAACTAACAATTATCATTTTTTTAAAATTAAAAATTAACAATTCAATTCAATAACACACATTTTTTTCCAAGTAACTATCTATTTTGGACATGGTTGACAACGTTGTGAATGAAATTGAGATTTCCACTGTTGGAAGACATTGGGCCATTGATGGACACTACGTTTCCTAGCTAAAGACAAAAGATAACCATAACGACCGATGTAAAGAGGGATAACAGTCTTCCATGGCTTCTAATAGTCTAGAATGACTTCTCTCAAACTGTTAATTGCTATGGCATTATCGAATTCTGCATACAGGATAACGTTTACCGTCTGGGTTAGAACTTCTGCAAACTGAAGTTCCACACGCAGTTGACCAGACTTTATAGGGTGGAAATGTCCATCGTCACTGCCTTGGTCTGGAGTGAAATCAAAAGCCCACAAAATGTAATCTCCTGCATAATCGTCGTACGAAATGCCGTGACTGGTGTTGGCTCCTAACTGTCCGGTGTCTTCGCACAGGGACAAGTACGATCTCAAGTAATTCTTCTGGTTAAAATTAGGTTCGAAAGGTCGGTTACACAAGGCCTTGTAATCGCAACTGACTTCGATTTTGGAGACTCTGTAGTACTTAAACTGGAATGGATTTTGATCGTGGGCTCCGTTGAATGCTGCATTGTTCACGATGCCAACGATTAAACATTTGGGTAACTGTCTTTGGAACAGATGATCTTCGATCTTGCATCGGAGTCCAGAGGCAATGGTGAGAGTTTTCACTTCCACACTTCGTATAGGATAATTGGCGGTCGTTCTGCTCAAAGTGTGACTGATGTCGTTTCCCACTGTAGGTAACACGTCTACAGGACGCACGTAGAGTCTGGCTTCTTGGATGATGGTTTTGTACTCGTTAGCAAGAGCCATCAAATGGAATGCGGTACTGTTACGATTCAGTCTCAGGCGGATATCCACACCGTTCAGCATCTATTTCTCTTGCAACCACATGTCCAAATACAAACGATCCGTCAGTTCTAAACTTCGTCCTTGCAGGATTTTCTTTCTACGGTCGTTAAATCCTACATTGTGAGGATCGTCATCTGCTGTCAGGGCTGTGTCGTTAAACGTGTTCTCACCTGCTGTGTCAGCTTTCCATACCACGATGAGTGTTCTTGCTCTCTTTTCCGTACGTCAAGAGATTTCCAGGTACGCTCGGTAAGGGTAAGTATCCATGCTACTGCTGACCAGTTTGTTATTCAAATACAAATCCACTGCAATGAACAAAGAATGCATGAAATTGTTGACGGGATCTAGGGCAGTGTCGTCCGTTTTGATCACTTTGATTTTCAGGTACAAGTAACTGCTATTCACATCGATGTAATCTTCGGGTTGTCCTTTCATTTCAAACTCGATGGGACCTGAATCCGACAAAGAGGAAATGTGATGAAATTCTACCCATTGGAATTCTTGCATCGTCATCATGGTAGGCGGAATGGCAAACAAATCCAGTTCCGATTTGGAACAAGCGCAAGACTCTCGGTGCATCATTTCTGTTTCTAATTTTTTAATAAACAAAAACGTCTAAGTCTCGAGCAGTTCTTCTTTTCTTTGTCGTTCTAGCTTTAGAAGTATGTAGACTTGTGAAGGGCTGTTTTCTTCGTCGTCTCTTTCTGCCTTGTCCTTGCTGTGTCGTCTGGGAAGTGGGAATGCCTGACTCGGTTACGTTTAGGAGTTACTCGTCGACCCAAAATATCTTTACGCGTTTGCAACAAGACATTTTTCCTGCCCTCAAGAATGCTTCTTTAGAGTTTTGTTTGTCAATGATGACATTTTGAAGAAATTATTTGCCTTGTGTCAATGCCGCATCTTTCAAGGCATGCAATCCTCGTATCACCATCGAATTCAATACCGGAGCAACCGAACGAAAGGCTGATTTTAACATATCTCCTAAACAATGTCCTCGTTGTCGAGCAACGCCTAGGTACACTTGATATTTGACTTACAATTCGTTAGAGAATCGTTTTCGAAAATGGAGTTTCACCGTGACTTTCCCTTTGAAGAATGGAATATTTTGTCCTAGATCTCCTTTTATAGCAATGTTGACAGTGTCAAAATACGACTTACTGAAGGGCAAATAGTGAGGATGTACAAATTAGCAGTGTACGTGATAGGTGATTGCACCTCCTTGGTCATTTGTCGTGGTACTATCCACTTTGAAAGGAATGACACGCAGTAACGGCACGGAGGTGTGTCCCACCACGTTATACTCCACCACATCGGAGTACACAAAGATCAAATTCAGTCCTTCGTTCAGTTCTACCGGGTTTCCAAAAGCCCTGTAAAAATCCATATTACTGTTGATCTTGGGGCTCAAATTGTTTGGTACCATCTGTGGATGTCCACCCAAAATTTCAAACAAACTACCATTACACCTGAGGGACAATGTGTCCGTATCCTGAAATTTGATCATGAGGCGATGAGCCACTTTATGGTACTCAATCTTCACACTTCTTTTGACTCTAATCAGGGCTTTGCCAAAGGCTAGGTTAAACCTCTCCGCAATAGTGTCCACCAAATGTTCACCACTAAAATAAAACTCTGAAGGAATTTTCAATGTGTAGATACTGAAGGATGGATTGCTTTCTGGTCTTGTGTCCCCTAAAAGCCCGATTTTATTTATTTCTTCTTCCAATTGGGCCTTCAGGATTTCCATCTGGTTCTGTTTAACAGTGATGTTTTTTATTTGTGTCGGGTGAATAATTTCCACCAAAGGCACTTCCCAATGGGCTTCGTGATCTAATTGGATGGTCTGAGGTTATTTGGCAGTGTAACAGCACAAAGTGTTATTGGGAAACAACTCAGTGGAACTGTCACTGGGTAAAGTTAAGTAAAATTGGTTGTTTTTGTTCATAATTCCAGAGTTCTGTGGCTGTCCGAGGGGTTACTGGAAATCAGAGGCGTGTCTCCACCCAAAATGGGGTTGTTATTGTTGTTGGAGTGGTGAATTTCAATGGACGTAAGATTTCCGTTGTTTTTGCCGTTCGAGGAGAATTTTCGGGAGGGATTGGGAAACAGGTAACCGATGCAACTGCTCAATAAAATGGTCCACAATTGTTTGTCTCCTTGTTGCAAACTCAAATTGGCAATGGCTGCACTGATGACATAATAAACCACAAAGATATGGCAGAAAATTCGATTTGCGTTTTAGGCACACGTTCTGCACAACACACCCACAAAGGCTGTTTCTGTAAAACTTGCAGAGAAGAACTGGGTGAAGGAGTGGTCTCTGCAGTGGTAGCAGTAGATGACTATGTGTGCAAGGGCATGTGGGTCAATTCTTTGTATAGTCGATGGCTTGCGAAGTGTCGATCCAAGAATGAAAACTGGATGGATATCCTTTCCTACGTACTTCGACTTCTTTGACACGTCGTTTGCCTACTTTTCGGGTTCTGCTTTCGAGAATGCTTTCGATGTAGTACACGTTGTCTTCTTTTTTGGTGACACTTTGTAACTCAGGAAAATAAAACGTTCCTTTTATCACTTCTCCGTTCATGTCTTCCAATTTATAGACGGTAGGATGACGACAATGCACTCGTCCAGTGACAAGAAACAATTCGGTGGTCCAGTTAGGTAAGTAACCTTTGTCGAAAGTGCATTTGGTTTTGCCAATGCGCACCCAATATCCCACAGCCACATCACCTTTCTTGGGGACAGCCACCGTCGGGGACGTACCAAACAGGCGATCAGAAACCAGCACTTCGTTGTCGGGAGTCACATCTTGCAGGCACTTCCAATGCTTCGATGGTAAGATTGGATGTACACTTGCACCAGGTACGGCAAGATGTCGATGTACTTGAGAGTGTGGTGATGCGTAAAATATTTCCACATGCGTTTTTTCAAGGTACGTTGAAAACGTTCCACGATGCTGGCTTTGGTTTCGAGATTCTCGGTTGTGCAGAAATGAATGTCACGATTCTTTAATTCTTTTTGGAAAGCTTGGTTCAGAAATTCGGTGCCTTTGTCAGTTTGCCATCGAAGAGGGTGATGACCTCTCAAATGCATGGCCAAGTAGCTCATCGAATCTTTAAACTATACTTGTCCCACTTGCATGGAAATGACATTGGCTCCGTTCAAAGTGATTTTAGGACCTTCGGTGCCTTGTTCCGTATAGTATCTGAGAAGAAACTATCCATCGTATCCGGAGAAATTATGGGCCATCACCGTGGTATGGCGATGACAAACTCCGTAACGTTCGATATCCTCTTGGCTCCACGTCTCGTCGATGAGTCTAAGATCCATCGGTCGAATTCAGCTAGCGTGTTCGGTCCTCGAAATATTTTTTTCACGTCTTCCAGGAATTTTACTGCAGTGAGGGCAATGACTAAAGATAGGTTCTTGAATGCACTTTTCGCACGCTCGATGAGCCACACAGAAATTTGGAATGTGAATGCCAGTCTCTTGCATGCATTCAAAATCGAAAAAGATGAAATTCTCTTTCTTCTTGTGGTCATCTTCCTCCTCTTGTTGGGGTTGGTAATTTTTAATGTAGCATTGGTGTTCCAAGTCGACGATGTGGTGACAAATGTGACATTTTTTCTTTCCTGGACATACGTGTGCCTTGGCATTATTGGTACGTATGCCTTGTCCACAAGTGGGGCACAATCTTAGCAGTTGACAATTACTTTTCTGCTGTGAACCTTGTGTCTTCAAATGTTGTTGGTAACAGACAGGGCTGACAAAAGTGCGCAGACAAGCTGGGCAATGCACTCGTTCCTGTCCTTTGCCCAGACAGGGTTGAGAGGCCAAACATCCTGAGCATGTGAATGTATTTTCCATCCTTAAAATCTTTTCCTCAAAACAACAGAGGTCCGCGCACTTCTTTTGGGTACACTTCCAAGGTGTAGCGTGGAGCTAGGACATCTTGCAATTTTTGCATTCCAGGAATGCCACAGGGTGTGTCTTTGGACAGGCCGGCTTATTGTTACAGGAGTTCTGCTTCATTTCTTTGTTTGGCTCAGTCCGATTGTCGAATAGTTTTACAGGCTCTTTTCCATTCTGCCGTGTCGTTCTTGTTTGCATAGATTCGTCCCACCACGATAGCCCTTGCTAAACACATCTGGTCTTGATGGTTGTTAATTCGGACGAGGCTCGTTTTGGCACTGCAAAGGTCATCCACCAATAAGACCTTTTTGCGTCCAGTCCCTTGGGGAAGAGATACGTGAGTCATGAATAGTGTCGCTTTTCCATTGGTGATGTGAAACTGGTTTTTGGATTGTTGCACGTGTTGAATCTTGTCGATGACGTTGGAAGGTGTCAATTCTGCTGGGCTGCTAAACTCGACCCAAACAGGGGATTTCAAGCTGTCGAGATGTATGGATAGTGTCAGGCGATCGTCTTTTTTGGCTTGACATTGGTGTTTAACAAAGAATCCCACATATCGGTGATGAACCCTTCTGCTTTCTCCAATGGTACATCGGACTTGAAATCTTTAAACTTCACCGTGTAGGTGTAAGCCGTGGTTCTAAATTTTCTAGAGGAGCGTTTATCGGTTTTTCGAATGAGATAGTACTTTTCAGGGTTTACTGGTGAACTTTGATTAGGTGAAGACTCTCTGTGTCTGGATTCTGGTTCACTCATGTCATCTTCGAAATCACTTGCATGAATTTGTGCCAAGCTATTGTACGAGGCGATACATCACCTTTCTTCCTCTTACTTTCATCTCCTTTCATCACGAACTGATGCGACCGTTTGATCTTGACTGAAAAAAGTCAAATGACTACATGTTAAACACCATGGGTCACTTTATATCCATGACATACCAGCGTATATATAGATAGATAAAGAGGGTGTGTTTTGCCTTTCACTATTCATTTCACTCTCAAACCGAGCAGAATAGACTTGGCATAAAACGTAAGTGTCTCTTGGTTCTAGAATAAGAATATACACTCATGCACTCATACATTCACACATAAAATAGTGGTAAAAAGGGTTTCTGAATTTTAATTGATGTTGGCAATTGAAATAGTATCTCTATTCGAGAGAAGTGGATAGCCCTGAAAAGGGCCTTTGGGTATTTGTTTGTTTAAATCAACTTTAGCTGCATTAAGCCTTTGCCACGGCCAAGGCCTACTTCTGGTTTGCGTCCTGTCGATGATGTTTGGGTAGAAATCACTAAGGTTGGTGCGGCAGACGTAGTCACATGATTGGGTTGTTTAGTTCGGGAAGGTCTTATTCTCTTTGGTCATAATAAATAAGTCTGATACATTTGTTTCAGACTTCTTAACTCTGCTAAAATGTCTAAAAGTACCGTGACCGTTTGACTTTCACACCCTTGTTTCTTCGCTGCTTCTTCTACCTGTCCTTTTGTTCTTATTTCTTCTTCTTGCTCTTGTTGAAGAAGAATAGCCTGTTCTGCTTCCTTTTGTTGCTGCATAAATTTCTCCAATTCTTTTTTCTGTCTCTGTTTAAAATTATCCACGTGTGGTAAAGAAGGAGAAGGTACTGGCAAAGGTACTGGTACCGGAACAAATTCTTGCGAGGTAAGAAAATCCACAAAATCCCAATTCAAAGTAGCCTCTTCTGGAAGTAGCTCCGTGTTCATCGCTTCTCGTCTCCACGACTGGTGCTCCACAATTCATTGTCCTCTGAGTTTCCGTCATGATTTAGAACGGTGTCGAATAGACTGCGCACAGACGCTAGCGCCTCTATATAAGAAATGTGACGTCACAGACTGCTCTCTTCGGATTGGACAAATGACTCCGTGTGGTGACTGAATTTTGTAACGCGTGTTTGGATTGGTCAACTAACTCAATCCGTTTCGATCCTCCATTCCCCTATAAATAAGCACAGTTCGCTGCATTCCTTCACCTGTTCTCGTCACAAAGATGTGGACCGACGTAGAATGCTCTATTCTCGTAGCGTCAATGCCGTTCCATACGGACTTACCCATGTATGTCAGATCATCGTGGACCATTGCCAGGAGGTACGATACAAGCGTTTGGAAAAAAAGAATTTATGTGCAAAGACAAGGCTGTTTAAAGAGACTTATGATCTACGGACCAGAAGTCAGACAAAGTTTGAGGAAAAGAAGAAGACCAATGCCATGCCCTCTGTGTTTACGAAATAATGTTAACATAAACCCAAAGGCCCGTTTCAGGGCCCCTCATTGCTCTCGAAAAGAAATGACTTTCTTGCCAATTTTTTTAAAAATGTGGTATCAGTATTTGTTTCTTGTCTGTGTTATATAAATCTCCCATGTTCAATTCCCATTGTCGCCAGAGTGCCGGGACCGTGTTTGTAATGGTAAGTCCTATTGTCAGCAAGGTGACGGTCCTGTATTTGCCATGTTCCATTCCCCTTGAGGCTAGACAGTCCCACAATGTTCAATTCCCTATGTTCCTATAGTGACGGTCCTGTATTTCCCATGTTCCATTCCCCTTGAGGCTAGACAGTCCCACCATGTTCAATTCCCATTGTCCCTCTATAGTCCCAACCATGTTAAAATTCCCCATGTTAAATTCCCCTTGAGGCTAGGGTACAACCCTCGTAATTTAACATTACAGTCACATTGAGGCTAGGGTATCCCACTGTACTACTCATGCAAAACAAAGCTCTGAACTAAGTAGCAGTAAAGAATGAAAAACCATCAAGTTTTGTAAATTAAACAAATAATTTATTTCCCTAGAATACAAAGTAAAAATTTAAAAAGACCGTATAGCATTGTGAATAAAATGCCAAATAGTTCTAAAAGTTCTATCGTAATTCCAAAATAATGAATGTGTTCATGCGCCTGTAGTATCAAATTTGTTAATGTGCCCCTGTCCTGGAATGTGGAGATGTTTTAAACGTCTTTAGAAGTATTAAAACAATATAATCAAAAATGTGTTTGTTCAAATGCACTATAATTCCATATTAATGTTTTAATCCAAGAATATTATTCTGTACTTTGCAATTCCAGTCAGTTATACCTGATTAAGAAAAGATTCAAATAAAATTAAGAACTGAACACAACAGCAAGACTTATTTTGCTTCAGATGATAATGCAAGAACGAATACTTTTTGAAGTTAACAGTGTTATATAAAAAAACCTATGATGCAACAATTTCCACGTTAAGTATTAGTATCCTACTTTCAGTTAGAAGTAAAAATGTTTAATTCCTTTAATAATGTTATGAATATTTAATTTATAATCATAAAGAAATATTATATAGGTATTATGCTGTTTCCGAAGTAAATGCCTCTGATCTGGTACAAAAAACTGAAATATACATGAAGCAATATAACACTTCTGTACACGTGAAAGTGTATTTATAGTTGGATTATCTTTCCCCTTGATATGCCTCACGTCAATATTGTACTGATACGTTGATAATCTAGGACTTTTTTCATCTCGCTTCTCGTAGTAACGGGATTGTTATCACTGAATACAATAACTGGAGATGGAGTTGAGCTAAGTGATACTTCAAAGTTTTACAAAGCCATGATCGATTGTGGAATAATTACTCATGTGTATATTTAATTCTTGTTATAAATATAGCACACTAGATGATCTGCAACATTTTTGTCTACTTGAATCAATACTCCACCAATCTAGCCATCACTTACATCAACAGACAATTTCATGAGTGACTGAAATTGAGAGCTTTAAGATATCTGATGCACCCTTAAGTATGGCCTTTTACTTATCAAAAGCCTCCTGTCATTCTTCAGACAAAGGAAACTTTGTTTTCTTACTTCAAAAAATATGTGAGAAATTCAGCGATTATGAAAACATTGGAAAAAATGTCCTATAATATTCATCCATACCCTCAAATCGCAATAGCTCCTTCTCGCTTATATGCACAGGGAAGTCAGATATAGCCTTGATCTTAATCTCTGCAGGTTTAACCTGACTGTGTTCTACAGTATGTCCTAAAAGTATACGACAAGCACGAAAAACTCATGTTTACTTAAATAATTGTCAGATTTGCATAACTGATTCTATCAAAGAATTTCGAATGTTTACTTAGTGATCTAACAGGTATGGTTGAAGATGATAACATAATCGTGTAAACATCACAATAATTTAGATCCAGCTGTAATCATGCTGATTAAATGTGTGAAAGTACAAGGTGAACCCTTCATTCCAAACGGTATCACTTTATAATGTTAAAGTGGATCTGGTGTTACGAATGCCGAAATTTACTTGCTCTTTCCGTCAGAAGAGAGAGCAAGGACTCTATCATCAGACTAAAATATCATTTCCTTTGTAGTTATGTCATACCTTTATTTCATTTTTGGCTGAGTAGAGTGAAAACTAGTTCTTGTTAATTCAAAAGCCTTTTACAATTTATATTTGAAAAAAGAAACATAATCAAGAAGACTTATTTATAAATCTTATATTGAAAAAAGTTTATGTTTTAACAATTATAATGGTCCACGGACAGTATGTCAAAAAGCTAGTTTTATGATAGTTTTATGAGTCCAGTTAATTTTCAGGGTAATAAGCAGAATATTTAAATTTTTGGATCCCTAATCCATGCATAACTTGAATGAACATTCTGTAATTAAAACTCTGACTCCTGATCACATTGGACAGATTTGAGACGGCCAATTGTACAAAAACCAATATCAAAGCTTTACTATGGTTGTAGTCTTAATATTCTTCAAAGGAATAGCCCTTGGAAATCATGTGGCGCAAACATTATGGTCAGCAAGAGTTGGTTGCCTGACTCGGCCTTAGATACGGTCTACTCATCTTTTAAACACAATGGTGCGTATTACGACACTGAGGACATAAACTAAGTAACAAACAAAAAAAGCAAAACCAACATGTTTCCTAAAACCTAACGAACAGTTTAAATATCAATGTTATAGAACGAGAATTTAGGAGCAACTTAGAGTATTATGAATTGAATCCAAGCTAACACTGATAAAAGTTCTATGAGAGTCCAACTAATTGAAATGTTCAGCATAAATTTCAGATTCAAGAATATACTGGTCCCCAACAGTCCTGACGTGTGAAAAAGATGTTGTCGAGAACTCAATTTGAATAATTGACAATAGTTTAAAAAATATTTTAGTCCAATGAGCACTTTCTACTTCAAATGAATAATCCAAGAACATTTTGTCGCCTCAAATAATATCCAAATAGAACATAAACAAATGCCTGCAGATTTTATGTTACACGAAGAACATATGAAAAAAGAATAATAAAACTGCCCTGTCCTATCTACACAAATACAATGGAAAAGGCTAACGAAAGCATATAATCACTTCAGCTACGTGAACAATACCCAATCTGCAACATCGTAAAAAAACTAACATGATTTAAAATACCCAATGAGAATTAACGTATTTCTCTTAAGATACCACCTGACCGACCAGTCCGATGAGAAAAAGCCCCAAACTCGTATGCATATTTCCGAATAATTTTATTATCAGTAACTGTCAACGAGTACACAAGCCTACGCAATTTTGCGTTCTTTAATATCTTAAAATAGAACCAATGCACGTACAAAATTTCAAATAAAAATAATCTCAGCAATATACAGCCATTAATACAAATTTGTTATAAATATAGATATATATAAAATTCATCAAATGCCTGAATAGGTTGCAATGAACAAGACAATATCTACATTATTTATCGGTCAAAAATGATTCAAGATCTTTTAAGTGATACTGACCCATAAATGATCAGCCAAAGGGGTGTCATGGGCTAGATTAAGACTTACAAGTCTATACGATTTCGGAACAACAGTTTGACACATCACTGAACACTCATTACCAGAGGATATGTGCGGTGGTTTCCATTTTCTCATTTAGGTTCCCATTTGTAACAAAAGAACAGGTACCTGTTTGGCTTCAGTTTCGCTAATTGTTTGCTGAACCAAACAGAAGATCACAGGATCTTGTTCGTATTCGACAATGAGTGATTCCTTTTCATCACCCCGATTTAAATAAAGAGATTGCTTAATAAAAAGGGGACAACTGTCACCAATACCATAGGAGCGACAATGACATAATCAAAAGCCTGGCCAACGAATGTGTCAGCTAGAGGAATAATGTCCGGATCAACATCGTTCTCTAGAATTTTCTTGGTCATAGCTCTAGTAACTACATAAGTTTGGTATACATCTGGATTTCTTTTTCAATCGGATCGACTTTGTGATCCAACCAAGGCTTGTTAATTATAATTGGATTAACGACAGCCTTTCATTCCAGATAGTGACCAGTGAGTAATTGTTGCCATATCAGTGTAGAATCGTGGATGATTCCCGATGCAAGTTTACAGAATTCGTCCAGATAGTCCCAAATCTGTGTCGCAAGCTGAACCTAGAGTTGTATTTGCGGTCGGGGATGTTTTACTGCGAGTTCACTGAGTGCATGGATGGCGCCATATATACAACTGAACACGAATCTGCCCACAATGGCAACTGGCGAGTTGGAGAATGACTTTTTCAAACTTACGAAAAATGCTATGTTCAAAATACTATGGAGAATCTTCGAAAAAGAATTAGAGTTGATTTTGTTCGAGAGAATAAACTAAACAGGCTGATTCTGGACACGGTGCTTGAGTAACGAAAAATCTTTCATGGTGAGCTCGTTGTCGAAGTTAGTGAAATCCATATTATTAAATTTGTCCAAGCCGTTCATGTACGAGTTCGATTTGAAACCACCTGCATTATAACCACTTATATCTACGTGGACGTGGACGAGACATCGCTAATAAACAAATTTGACAATAGCGAGTAATCAAATGACATTTTCTGCTTATCAATCTTAACAAAATAGCAGTAGGAAATATTAAGGAAATGACTTCGAAGAATACATGGGAATGCATCAAAAATGTACATGATCGCGGCTGGAGGTTTTGCGTAAACTTCTATAATTCGCATCCATACTCAACAGCCATTGTATCAAGTTAAAATTGTCTCTGCTGGATATCAAGCGATGGTTTTGCTAGATGCAGTTATAACTGATGTACGAGCACAACACGATTGCGATTTAAAAAATACATTTGTGATAGTTCCCTATCACAGGGAATGACTTGCAATTTCGCTCGCTCAACTCCCCTACTCGACAGTTTTGCATTCACTATCCGATGGCGCTAAATGGTAACATGTTAGGTGATTTTGTATATCAGTCCCATACGAGATCGTAAATAAAGTGATGGACACTACCGTATCAGTGTTATCCTCATAAATCTCCTGGTACATACACATATCGAATCAAATTAATTCCGATTGGATATCACGGTGGTGGTTGCAGAAACGTTGTATGAGCAATGGTGAAACTCTGTTGTCGAACCTCTTCAGCATGTTTTAATCCAATTGTGTGCCATGACCGAGCGAAGCCGCGTCACACACCCACGTGATCGCTTTTTATGATTAATGAAACATTCTTGTGCGTATCGATTCCCAAATAATCGTTTCACCTGGGGGTTAGCGCGTCTGCGATACATGCTGGATCTTTAGACGTCATGGACTCGGCTTCCTTACATCTGCTGGATACATCAACAATGGTCAACATTAGCATTTATATATGTGCATGAACGCGTCTACGACCACGTACTGGATCATGTGGGAGAAACAAAAAAATATAAGCCAGGTAAACTACGTTGGAGATCTTCATATCAAACCATCCACATGAAATTTGCCAAGGGGTGTGTTGGTAAATCTGTCGCAACACTTGTTTGGCCAGCATGCTCAGGTGACATTCTATGTAATTGTTTCAGCGTTCCATAACTTTTCAACAGGGATAAAATCTACATCAGTACGTTGAAGGGCATGATTATTACTTGTTCATTCGTGATCCTCTTGATAACATGCAACATTGACGCAGGGAGATACTTTTCACCAGGGTACTGACTCAATGGTGCCCCGGATAACATCGATAACATAGCAGCGATATCACAGCTGAGTTTGCTTTTTATACATCTTAACTTTTCTCCACATCAGATCAACGTTCCTACGATCGCAGATAGGTTGGTACGTGTTTGAAACAACGTTGGATTTGCAATGGGAGCTTTTTATGCGGATTCACACACAACATAAATTAATAATTGAATAGTGCAACAATTGACATTCAACATGGCATCACTAAAAAGGAAAAAGCTCCAACTTTGCTGTCAATGACTTCTTTGCGCCGTCAAAGTCCAGATTGCCCAAGCATGGTGAAATGTTTTCCACGTTAATTAGTGGCCGGTACGGATCCGGGATAACTCAGCTTTTGTTGATTTAGATCATGCGATATTTAACGTAGGTTAGGTTGTATTGATTATCATCATCAATGATTGTAAAGCGAAACACTTACATTGTCCAGAAGCAAAACTTGCGCCCTTGATTTCTTTTCCATAATCACCTTCCCCTGACGACCCTGACCCGAAACACAATAATCTTGATGTGTACGACGATGCTTGAACACTACGACGACCCTACGAGATTTTGTCCCCGGTACGACACGAAAACATGTGCGACATAATGATGGCCACATCTGCCTAAAGTGATTCGGAACGACGGCATGATGCTGATGATATTTCACGGCTTTAATACGCATAGCCTTGCAAACATGCTGTGGACTTGGTGTACTGCCGACCACTCGTGGGACCTGTATCGTTTCCTCACGATCGTCTTGACTGGAGCTTCGTGCTTCACCTGGTTAAAGAATCGCACTGGCCAGAGCGCATGCGTCTAACTCGAACGTGACTCACACAAGCCTCTGACAAAACATAAAGTGCAATTTAATAATCACAATAAACATATAAAACTGAAGTCTGCCAGCTTGCGATGCCATAGATGAATACGGTGTTATGAATATTTAATTTGCAATGTTTGTTAGTTAATTTTTATTTCAATATATGCTATTTATGTATTACATTGTATGTTGGACTTTGTCTAAAAACAAATTTATTTTCTACTTGACCCGAATTAATGACTTTTTTAAATAAAAAAAAGCAAATTAATTTTACTCCGTAAATAACTAATTCATAGCTAAGATATTCCCTACTTGTATGGGTTAAATATGAGGATCATTACTAATAGTAGTGGGGGCCCCGAGTGGCCGAGTGGTCTAAAGCGCTCACCGTTCCGGATCACTGCCATCTCACCTCTGTCTGCGTGAGTTCGAGTCCAAGGCTCGGCTAGCGTGGGTACGTGGGAAAGCCTGCTAGTAGCTTCTCGTGGGTCGGTGGTTCTTCTCTGGGTTTTCCAGGGTTCTTCCTCCACCAGTTATACTGGCCGCCATGTATAGCCTATCTTGTGCTGAAAAATGGCGTTAAACCCTAGAACTAGAACTAATAGTAGTGGGGAGCCCCGAGTGGCCGAGTGGTCTAAAGCGCTCTCCGTTACGGATCACTAATGTATTAGGGTTACTGGAAAGAATTAGGCTGACATTTAAAATGTTTGATTTTTGAAAAAGCTGGGCGTAATCATTATCTCCTGAAATTATGCAAACTAGTGATGATACGACGTGTTTCGTCCGTCCGTCTCTGAAAATATGCGTACGTTTATAGTAGGACTTCATGATTCCACGCGTTACATCCATTTGACTGCTAGCTTGCATTCATGAAGTACTAGTGCATGTTTGTAGAAAATCGCAGGACCTATATGATATTTAAAGATACGTGTCAATGCTTTCTTTTGAGATAGGGGTATTCATATTTGATGGCGATTTCATTAGTTATGGTTCCTAATCACTGAGAGGGTAAGGGAAATGCATATCGTTAGGAGAGAGAAGCTTTGGGAGTGGGAAGCTATAGCTGAAAAAGGAAGGAAAGCTCAAGCTAACACTACATATATGAATTGTCGAATGACAAAACTACTACTAGTACTGCTACCACTACTACTACTACTACTACTACTAATAATAATAATAATTTCATCAGCCGTTCCACATCGGCAGTACAAGGACAAAATCACGAGAATCGTGTAGCTGGTTTTATCATCTAGCTGATTCAAGCCTATGTTAAGGTTTACAGTAGGCAGATTTTGATTTGCATATATGCATTTATCTGTCACTTTTACCTTGTATCTTTTCGTTCTGATAAGGAGGGTAGCAAATACTTTAGGACTGATTCCTCATATATGAAGGTGGTGTGGAAAGTCAGTTTAGCAAAAGATGCTAATTGACACAAAACAGCTAAATGATACAATACAATGTAAATGAGAGGAACAATGCAGTTGTTATTATGGGTTAATTTGAATTCTGTCCGAACAATAACTATATGGCTTATTCCTTAGTTAGTTGACCTGTCCTGACAATTTTTTAAAGCTGTATTATAATCGTGGACTAAAATATCATTAAAGTCACAGAGAATCAGATATTGCAAAAGTGACACTTTAAACTTCTGTCTTCGCCCTTTTTCATTTCTCATATAAATATGGTCAGTATTTAAGAGAGAGAGAGAGAGAGAGAGAGAGAGAGAGAGATATGCTAAAACCCATGTCCCTCAAACACTTTTTTCATGAAATATTAATTGAAATATTCAGGAGAATAAATATAACATTAAATAATCCTAAAAATAACATTCTGGCGTTAAAACTTCCAAGCCAAAAAAATTGATTGGACTAATTAGACGTTTCGACCATTATGATAATCGTAACTGATGATAATTTCAAATGTTTTTCTTTTCTTCTTTTCTTTATAATACAATGATGTTAAAACTAACGTCTTTTTTAAAAGCTATATATATAAACACAGTTTTAACGAGTTTAAATGATAATTAAATTCAATTGTTAAGTAATATTTCAAAATATATTGCAGATTTGATTTATGAGACATTTTTATTACACTAACTATCAATGCCTAATTAGGCAAATATTCCTTCTTTTTGCCAGCAGCAGTCGTGAATAGAACGATCGTATGCGATCATTGTTTAGCTTTCAGACCATCTTATCTGCCTCACAACTCTTTTATTTTCTTCACATAACACCCCTACTCTTTTTGTATGCTAACGTAAATATTAAATGTCACTTTCTTCACAAAAGTTATACCTGTTTTGAGAGAGAGAGAGAGAGAGCTAAAATGATGGATTTGTCGAGGACACTTTTAAAGTTATCAAACCTTGTTACACAATTGGAATAAAAATGAGATTCAAATAAAAAATCTAATTAAAAATCCCCGTGTAGTAGAACGAACTGGGAAAGCTTACCAGTAGTCCTGAGGGTCGCAAGTTATTCCCGGAGTCTTCCCGGAGTCTTCCCGGGATCTTCCTCCATCAAAATGTACTGGACGCCATGTAAAGCCCACCATGTGCTTAAAATGGTGTTAAACCCTGACCAAATCTTTTTCTCTTTGAAAGAAAGACAAGGATTAGTTTTGAAAATATGCTCTCTCCTCATACCCCCTTCCATTCAGACCTTATTCATTAGGATAGTCAGAGTTATGGATATGGATGATTTAGAACAATATTGCCTACGTTTTTCTTTGTCTGAGTGCTGAAGCCCGTGGGGGGAGGGGGCGGGTTTGGCTTGTGGTCTGAAGCGCTCGTATTTACAGATCACTGGCATTTCACGTCTATTTGCGTGGTTTCTAGTCTCGGCTCAGTCAATGGGACTATGTGAGAAAGTTTCAAGTAGCTACCCATAGATAGGTGATTCTTTCTGGATTTTCCCGGGTTATTCCTTCACCAAATATACGGGCTGCTGAATCATGGCATTAAACCCACAAACAAAATTTCTTTTTGACTAATGGGGCCCCGGGTGACCAAATGGTATAAATAGCTAGCCTTTACAGCTCAATGAAATCCTACCTCTATCCACGTCGGTTTGATTTCCGGTTCTTTCAAGTGGGTACGTGAGAAACCCTACCAGGATTTACCCGTGATCGACAAGATAATGCACTGGCAGAACTTTGGATATACGTCACTCTTTTTCAAGTGACGCATATTTGCTGGCACATTATGCGAACACAGGTTCGAGTCATTGCATGTCACTGTTGGAAGGGTATTTAACAGGGTTAAATACGGTAGTTATTGATGCTGCATCATAAACATGATATTAACTTCTAACGTAGAACACCGTCGCCTAAGGCAGCTTCCAGAATATGATTGATACAAGTATAAATGAGGTTAGTAAAAACCAACACGATGTGTGAAACAGCTTTTCCAATTAGTAAACGAAGCTCCATCAATGCACGAAAGGACAACCATTTTTGTTATATAAAAATCTCTTATTCCCATATACGAGTTCAAAGTTTAACTTACGTTATTACATATATCATTACTTGAGAACGTGCGTACCTCCATATCCACCTTTATTTATCTAGCTAGTTATTCATCCGCCCATAAGGTATCACCAGGGCCGGCGCCAGACTCTGCCAGACTATCTGGCGCCCTAGGCAAGGTTAGATTCTGCCCCCCCCCCCCGGAAAATATAAATTTCAAAATTTATAAACAATACAAAAAATTAAAAAATGCGTCCCCTGAAATCAGCGCCCTAGGCGGCTGCCTAGTTTGCCTATATGGTAGCGCCGGCCCTGGGTATCACGGTACCAATTGTTTTTCCATAGACCTTAATGCTAATGTTTGAGGGAAATAACTATATTTTCTTTCCTACTTCAGCGTGCATGTCAAAAACCTTTCTAGAGAGCAGTGTTAGATTGTCAATTTGACAAGGACAAAACCAGGTACGCCATTGCATTTAAGAGAGATAACTCTGCTGGAACTAGACAGGGGTAAGAGTTATGTAGTCACAGCAGACAAAGTTTCAGTCGTGTACCACATTTTAAAAAAAAAATCATAAAAAATACAAAATATCATCTAGATAGGAATTAACATAATCTCACATGTTGCCAGGAGGCACAACTTTTTTTAAGCCTAACAGAAAGTACAACTCTTAGATAATGCACCAATCACGGCTAGTTTTGTTGTTTATTTCGAAATACAATGTTCCCTACACCTTAAGCTCCGCCCACATGGACTTGCGCAATTGGTAACGTTATACCATAAGTATTTACTGGCGTGCACGTATGATTGCTTATTATCATAACTGTCAAAATGAAATGTCGAAAATGCCGTATTTAAAAATAATCGTGTTCGACTGTAATGTCAAGGTCACCAAACTTTTTATGTATATCCTGTTGTGACCACGTGTTACACATCAAGACTGCCTTCCACATGGCATACTATTATAATGCTTACTTAACATTAATCTCCTGTCAGAGCTCTTAGTCCAGTACCATTTCTTGTATTGCTACACAACTTGAATTTAAACATTATCTTAGAATACTAGCAGCTATTGAACTGAGTCGTTGTGATCTACTTTCTTGTATTTTTTAAAAAGTGAGTCGTTGTGATCTACTTTCTTGTATTTATTTGTTAAAATTGTTGAATTGTTGTGATCTACTTTCTTGTATTTATTTGTTAAAATGGTTGAATTGTTGTGATCTACTTTCTTGTATTTATTTGTTAATAAAGCTGAATTGTTGTGATCTACTTTCTTGTATTTTTGTTAAGAAAAAGGTGATTCTTCGTGATTTACTTTCTTGTCTTGATTTGTTAAAAAACGTGAATCGTTGTGATCTACTTTCTCATATTTATTTCTTAAAAAAGGTGATTCGTTGTGATCTACTTTCTGGTATTTATTTCTTTCAAAAAAGGTACCCACTCGTGACACAGAAGCAACGTGATCTCTTAGTCTCCAGCTAACCAGTATGTTCAAGTCACATCTGCAAAATATATCATATAATATATAACAGAGAACGAAAGAAAATGACAGGGTTAAAAAAACAACCACTATAAACTTTTTAGAATTTAGTCGGGGCCCCAAGTGGCCGAGTGGTCTAAAGCGCTCTCCGTTACGGATCACTGCCATCTCACCTCTGTCTGCGTAGGTTCGAGTCTCGGATTCGGCCAATGTGGGTATGTGAGAAAGCTTGCCAGTAGCTTCTCGAGGGTCGGTGGTTCTTTCCGGGAATTTCCCAGTTTCTTCCTCCACCGTTAATACTGGCCGCCATGTGATGAAAAATGGAGTTAAACCCAACAACAACAACAAGAATTTAGTCCTTACTTTTCATTAAGTACAAGTGACGGTAAGGTTTCCACAGACTCGTATTCTTGAGCACCTGACATGGGGGCGTATGTTGACATGGGTGGAGTAAATTATAATCAAAATCTGAACAGCCTATATCAAATAAAATTTATGAAGACTCCATGTATTCAATGTGGAAGTCAATCCTTCCGGTTACCAATTTCTGACACTACTCCTTTAGAGGTATATACTCTGTGTGTGTGTGTGTGTGTGTACATGTGTAAAACCCGCAACCTAAAAGTTACACAATATCTTTATTATTCGAGCATAGCAGAACACAATGGATATCTAGTTCAAATGACTGGATTTCTTGGCTGGTCACATGCAGATTCTTTTCCGTACTATACGACTTGTTTTCTTGATAGCTGCGTATGTACAGTAGGATAATACAGCATTCATGATTTCCTTTTGTGGAGATTACACTATTAAACTTGAGATTTATTTTATTATTTCCGCAACTATTTGTGACTTCTTCATATTAACTTAACATAAACGTCTTACTAAATGTCTTCAGTAAAAGTAAGGATTTTTCACAAAATATGTATGGTTATTCTGGTCATAATAAGTAGCGAGTTGAAAGCAATAGACCAGGGCTGCACAACCTTTTTCGGCCAAAGGGCCAGATTGCATTTTTGAAGACCACTCGAGAACCGCAAATACTAATTTCTTTGATATAATTACTGTTCACGGGCCAGATTTCTGTGTTTTAATTTGCCCTGGGGGCCGGACAGAACACGTTTGCGGGCCACATAATGTGCACCCCTGCAACAGACGAACGGCACGACATAGGTCATCATCTCGCAAGTACCATAAACGTAAGAGTGTGAGGTCCGTATAACCGTGCTAGTTGAGAGAGAGAGAGAGAGAGAGAGAGAGAGAGAGAGAGAGAGAGAGAGAGAGAGAGAGATGGGGGTATGTCCATGGTACTAGAACCTCAAGTAATGTATATCAGTGTGTGTGTGTGTGTGTGTGTGTGTGTTGCATTAAAGTGAACAATACGTTCGGTAGTCCAGTTACCATGTATCAATTTAGAAATGTACATAGTCTTTACAGTTGAATAATCGTAGTTCTTGAGATAGATCCCGATTTCCCATGAACATTAGTCAATTCAAAGTGAATGCATGCATAAAATGAACTGTCTTAGACTAATTAGAAGATTGCCAACCTATATAAACTGAATTTTCTTGCATTAATTAAAAGATTACCAACATATATTAACTGAACTACCTTACACTTATTAAAAGATTACCAACATATATTAACTGTACCGCCTTACACTACTGGATTGATTACCAGCATGCATAAACTGAACTGTCTTACACTAATAAAAAGATTCATAACATATACTGAACTGAATTTTCATACACCAATGAAACATATACCAACATACACAAACTGAACTGTCTTACACTAATTAAAAATTACCAACATATATTAACTGAACTGTCTTACACTAATGAAAATATTACCAACATATACAAAATAATGAAACAATTTCCATCATGTAAACGGTGTACTTATTTACACTAACGAAAATATTGCATACAGGTAAAATAACACGTCTTACACTAATATTAAACATTACCAACATATACCATAAAAATGTCCTCCAATAATATTAAACATTATTAAAATATACCATGAAACTGTCTTACACTAATATTCAACATTACCAACATATACCATAAAACTGTCTTATTCTAATATTAAACATTACTAGCATATAATATAAAACTATACTGTCTTGCACTAATAATAAACATTACCAACATATACCATAAAACTGTCTTATACTAATATTAAACATTACCAGCATATGCCATAAAACTGTACTGCCTTGCACTAATATCAAACATTACCAGCAAAGAATATAAAACTATACTGTCTTGCACTAATATTAATTATTACCAAAATATACCATAAAACTGTCTTACACTAATATTAAACATTGCCAAATTATAATATAAAACTGTATTACACTAATATTGAACATTACCAACATATAATATAAAACTGTCTTACACTAATATCAAACATTACAAACATTTATCATAAACCTGTCTTATATTAATATTATTAAATATTGCCAACATATACCATAAAACTATACGATCTTACACTAATATTAAACATTACCAACATATACCATAAACGGTACTGTCTTACACCAATATTAAACATTACCAACATGCACCATAAAACGGTATTGTCTTACACTAATATTAAACATTACCAACATATACCATAAAACGGTATTGTCTTACACCAATATTAAACATTACCAACATACACCATAACACTGTTGTCTTACACTAATATTAAAAATTACCAACATATACCATTCACCTGTCTTACCCTAATGAAATAGTTCAAGATTATTAGGATTTTGCAGTTAGTGCGTTAAAATAGATCGAGAAATCACATTTACTACTAGATAAATTTGGTTCTCAACACTTAATGGAATATCAGAACATCCGTAAACAGTATTAACTGTACTCTATGACAGTATGGGGACTTAATTATCATCATCATCATCATCATCATCATTATTATTATTATTATTATTATTATTATTATTAAGATGTGATGATTACAATATTACGTAAAATGTTTCACCTCTGAAGACGACAAACATGATGATAATACCGACGACGACGACGATGACAGGGATATTGGGGACATAACAAACAATACCGGATCGGAGGGGGTGTTCGGGGTTTCAGGAAAGTCACTTTTTAAAAAAAAATTTGACTATCATTTTATTTCTGCGCACGTTTATTAGGTATTATTCACACCTTGAGTAAATAAACACATAGACGTTTGCTTTTGGTGTCCTGTTGAGGAACGTCAAGCCACGTTCAAAATTTGGAACACCCCCACCCCAAACAACTGACCTGATCCAGCCCTCAAACTGTTCATATTGCTAAAAGAATTAGATTTCAAACAACATATAAACGTTAGACGATGTTTTATCTCTTGTGTATCATTAACATTGTTATCATCAATAACGTACATATCTTTCATCACCTTTCCTATCTAATCATGTTCATGAACATATTTTAATCATAGTATGTAACAGGAATACCTATAATTCCTTTTACGCGACTGTTAGTCTCCTAAACTCTTAGTAATGCTGTTTCCCATGACCAAAGAGAGAGAGAGAGAGAGAGAGAGAGAGAGAGAGAAAGAGAAAGGAAGAAGAAGTTCAAGCTATCTTCAAAGAGGTGTCACTTTGACGGCGAAGATATGGCTACATCTAGAGAATATGGCGATGCGAGGGTACTTCGGGATACTGTAACGACACAAGCCTCTTTGATATTCCGATGAATGAACTCATTTTTTTAAAATACTCAACATATACAATCACATTCCAATATCAATCTACATAAACTTAAATTAAGGATATAAGATATACATATAAAACTACGATATTTCTTCACTTGCTAACATCATACACTTGTATAATTTCTGCCTTATAGAGTCTAATATAGATAATTAAATTTTGAATAAATTAACGATAGCTAAAAAATCGAAAATTCAATATTTCAGACTAATACCGCAATCATTTAATAGAAATATATTTTACTGAATTCAATCTAAAATGTCAACATATTAAACTCTATTATTTAAAGGGTATTTTATTTCTCAGTTAAGTATTACTGAGTATGATGTTGGTAGCGAACGTTGTTTTTTATGCTATAATCAATAATATAATTAGAAGTAAATATAAGTTCTTCAAACAATTAAATGTTCAAATACATTATATTAAAGAATAGTAAAGAAATATTTAAATAATCCAGTGTTGCAACGTACTGATGTTAGATTAACATCTTAATACTAAACATCTTTATACTACATACAAATTTGTACATAGACGATAATCTTACCTCTAATGACACAAGCCTCTTTGAGATTCCGTCGAATGGACTGACGCGTCTGCAGTCCGACGCTTTTTATATCAGTTTCTTAGGACGTAGCCAAATATGGTCGTACGTCTAGTTATTTTGTGTTGCGCCAGAATCTCAAAGTGAGGCTCCACTCTTTCTTACAGACTATCGTCTGGGTCTATGTACGTCATTAGGTAGACAATTTTGCCAGATCAGCTCATTTACTCATTTAGAAAGAATCTTTGGAATTTGTCTAGTTCATCTACCTACACAACTTGCCAAGTGTAGTGTTTTGCAGACTTATAATACAAGGGACATGTATAGTACGAGAGGTTTTCGCCTTTTGCCCATAAGGGCGCAATCTTTATTGAATAGTATATAATTGTAATACCAAAATCAATGAATTTAATCTCAATATATTTTAAAAGAAAATTACTTTCAATATAATTTAATGAAAAATTACTTTTAATACAATTTAGAGAAAATTTCAATCTTATTACTTTTGCTAAAAAATTCTGTCCGAATATTCCTATGCTAGAAAAAATAAAAGAATGATGACACTAATTCTGAAACAAATTGTGATGCAATATAGCAGGCATTTGTATATATGTTCTAAGTATACGGTACATATGGAGTGAATTCATAACAAAAAGGATCAAAAGGTACTGCACTTTCAACAAATAATTAATAGAGAAAATAAACTAGGGCTCTGGGTCCTTTCACAGACAAAAAGAACATAAACTAGGGCTCTGTTACCTTTCACAGACAATAAGGAAAGGAAATAGGATTCTGTTTACCTTTCATAGATGATAAAAAATCGTGGAATTTGTATAAGTGGAAATATTAATGTTAGACTATGGCTTACGTGTTTAAAATTCATTTTGCAGATGGTATAAGCCATGAACACTGCAGTTTCGAACATCAAAATTCACAGGAATTGTTAAATCATGACGGTTTAAAATCGATTACATAATGCACGAAGGAGTGCAGTAAAATAGCATAAACAGGTAATTATACATAAACATATATAGACAGTATTATAGTTACATGCTAATCCTTGAACACCCATATTTCAAAATAAACATTACGCCTTTTGAAAGCTACTGACGTTTAAAAGTATTGTTATCCTATATTCTTAGACTAATGTACTAACCACCAGTTATGATAGCCAAAACTATAATTTACGACGCACACTTGAACATAGGAAATCTGCATCAGCGGTACGCATCACAACTATAATAACGATCCAATCCCACGAGGATGAAATTCAAATACTAAATAAATCCGCTTTCGTCACGCGCTTTTTCAAGCGCATTCGGGTTAGTAGGGCATGTACTTGGGTGGGTCAAGCACAGTGAAATGAGCAATCAAAATCACCCATTTGGATATAATTCTGTATTGGAGACGATATGTTTATAAAAGGACAGTTATGTAAACTCGCAAATCAATACCAGTTACTCTACTTGGATTACAGACACGTCCGCTGGTGTTACTTCTTATCACTGAACATTAAGTAAGTGTTGTAAGTTTTGATAAGTCAATAATTAACAAAGATAAACACTTTTGCATTGTCTTCTTCTCCCCCATTGGTAAAAGGTATACCATCCAGACTCAATTTTGTTAATATAGATGACTTGTTCATATTAAACATTTAATAATGTCATTAATCGTTTTACCATAGTACATAGTTTTTAGCATTCATGAAATGTCAATGTCATTGTATTGTGTCCTAAATGAGACGAAACCTTTTTCTGTAGGCCTCGACTGTGGAACTTTCTGTAAAAAATCTTTTTTATTTTCTTCGTCGTCTTGTAGTTAAATATTTTTACACCTACATGTGATCAATTTTTCATAATAAGACATCACTCTACGATTTAAAATAAATCCATTTTTGTACTAAAGGAAAGTCGACTTACATACACCGATATTTGGGTACGGTTAAAGCTGTATGCTGATAACCAGACACGAATCCTCATCGAAACCGTGAAAAGAACTACAATAATATTGTTTGGAGAAATGTTTCTTGGAGCATTTTCTTGATCCCGAACATGTCAGATTTGCATATTTGCCTGTATTTAATGTCCGAGACGAATATATTTGTAACTATGGTAACGAAAATTTAGCGTGGGAAATATTGTTTTTATATCCTTAAAATTTTTATTTTCAGGCGTGGAAAGAGATAACAGATAGTACAACTTTAAAGAGTTTCAATCCAATCTACTCGCCCCAGAATGAGGAAACGTTTGCGAGTATTTCTGTACTTTTCAATATGGATGACTCTCTCTTTAGTGGCTGTGATCTTAAACATCCTCAATATGGATTGGTCACAAACGAATATCGTAAATGGCGTTTTCATTGTAGTGATTTTAAGCATTCTACAAGGCTCCGTTTTTGAATTTCCAGTCCAAACGATTGCAACTCTAATTATCGGTGGCAACCAAAGGGAAAACAAGAAGGCTCCAGCTGACAAACTGACGATAGTTTTAAATTACAACCTTCTGGCAACAAGCAAAGATGACATCGACGAATGTTTTGAGACGATGTACGAGGCTTTCATCGGTAATCTTGGACCAAACGTTTCTGCTGTCCTAGTCAGCGCAACAAACGACGAAGAACTGAAAAAATACGAGTTAGAGGAAAGAGACACCAATAGAGCCATAATTTACGACGAACTGTTTCGTGAGGGTGTTTCTTTTTCGCAGGGAGATTACGAATCCATTGATTCATATCGATTAAAGACCGTTTGGCAGATGTATGAAAATATAGATCCAACAGTCTTTGTTAGTGAGTATTTAGACGATATATGTGATAAATATGCACGAGAGTTTATGGTCCTGCATCGTGTGAGTCGTGTGGTACGAAAATGTGGCCAGTACCAGGACTTAATGTTGTTATCAGAAGGAGAATGTGAAGCATACACCTATTGTGATCCGGAATATTACGGAAAAAACGCTCGTCCTTACGGGCAGCCTCTATTTCATGCTTCTGACGATGTAAATAATGTTTTTGAACGTAAATTTGATTACACACTCGTCCTTGATGCTGACACTGGTGTGCCAAGAGGTGCAGTGACCGAACTACTTCAAACAGCGGCAGCACATCCGGAGAGGGGCATAATTCAGCCAGCAATAAAGCTTCATTGCAAACCTGACGACACAATTTTTATGCATTTAGAATCCATGAGACAAGGCATATACGAACCGATGACAAACGCTATTACAGCCCTCTTGGGCCAATCAGGATTCTTTGGGAAGGGGCTGATAAAAAATCGTGTGTACATTGACAAAGTAATTGGCACCAAAGACAAATTGATTGAACGTGTTCCTATTGATGTTCTCAGTCATGATACATTTGAGGCAGCCATTTTACAACCTCTTTATGCTGGGTCGGTTTACTTGCTTGAAGCTCCAAGCTACAACTATATAACATGGAATATTCGCGAAAGGAGGTGGAATAGGGGTGAAATACTTCTTGCCATGTATTTTTGGCCTAACGCTTTTGGCAGGCCGATGAGATTCTTGCAAAATATCTTCCACCGAAAGAGCTTCAACATGACTAAAGTAAGGACACCAAGTAAACTAGATTTTGTGAGCTCTTACATTGCTCATTCGGCCTTACGGCAAATGTTGATGAAACCTCTCCTTCTGTTGTACATCAATCTTCATACCAGCGTCCATATTCGTTATCGGTATGCTTCCATTATCGTCGTCATTTTCATTGTACTTGTCTTTCCAAAGTTTGCAGCATGCAATAGAAAAAACTATAAAGGCGTGCTTTTTGAGACAATAGCTTCAATCTGTCAGTTTACTCCAGAGGCTCTCGTCGGTACAGTCCGTATCTGCCGGTCCTGGGCCGCCAACATTTCACCCAATGTCAAATGGATTCCGCAGAGAGCTGTGGAAGAAGAATTCAAACACTCAAACCCTTTTCTTTCCAGTCTGAGCCATCTATGGGGATATTCACTATTTGCCTTAATAGCAAGCGTTCTCGTCGGCCTATTTTTACAACAGGCAATTCTAGTTGTTATTATGTTTGGGTCTTTATTCCTGCTTCCGTTTTACACCGGATTTACCTCCCTTTCCTCTAATTTCAAATGCAGCTGTAGACGACTGGGACATGATATGTACAGAACAATAGTGTAGATGGACTTCATATTATATCAACAGCTGCAACATATCGAAGCTTGGGTACCTTGACTGGTAGTCCGTTTAAATATAACCAATTAGTTTACAATGAATCCAAGTGAAATGGTTTTATTAACAGTTGTCCAAGAAAAGACCGAGTTGTAATTAAACGTTAGTTACGTATGTTCTTTTTGTAAATTCGACACTTCAGGTTTATGATCTGAAGTGGAAACTTTCAATGACAGCGATTTCAACATGTTCATTTTGCAAAAACTACACGATGATAATAAGCCTCCATTTCTAACCGAAATCCAATTATGTGGAAAACAATGCTTTTAACTCTTTTGTAAACTAGTTAACTATTGTTTAATTATAACTTTTTCTGTTAAGGCAGCTTACTGTGTAAATGAAACGCAAATACCAATAATTTGCAGATTCTCGTAGATTTCCCTTCCTAAAGACTGTGCATCTTTTGACAATCAGAATTAGAACTTTTGTAAAACTGAGGTAGCATGACTGAGTAAAACGTGCCACCTTTTGACCTTTCAATTTTATTGAGAAACTAAACTACCACTCTTGTTTCTAAAGGACATCAAACTGGGTCAGAGTTAAATAGAACGAAGGAAAACATTTATTTCGAAATAACACGGGAAATAAAACGAGATACAGGCAATCATAACATGAAGTACAAACTAAAAGACCATGTAATTTTAATACTTCCATAGGCGAGAACGCGCGCCAATTCGTTTCTGATAAATGCACATGCTCAGCAATGGACTTTTAAATGTACTTTCCATTCAAACATACCCCAAGAATGGTTGTCACTGATTTTGTGTTTGTTGTCTGTGTGTCTTACTAATTTAATTTCAACATTTCTGGAGGTATCTCAGGGATAGTGTGATTTGTTCAGAGGTGGATGACGTCATTTAGGTATGTCAAATACATAACGTTATTCAAATATGTCAAATGTCAGAGCAAGAGTAACTTACCAATGTACTTCTTTATAAGTTTAGCAGCAGAGAGGGTGAACAGTCTCTAATTGGTTCACTCTCCGTTTCGCAAAATAAGCCTTCCTGGAAAAATCGCAGCAAAAGAATAATCGCGATTGTCTCAGTAGCTGGTACGAGACAACCCTGTCAACGAACTTAATAAACTCTAATTGACGTACCCAGCCTATCTGTGATAAGTTTTTCTGATCGCGAAAAATCGCAGGAAAAGTCAGCGATCGCGTCGGTGCCAAGTTTGAGGCAGCGCCCTCTCTGCTGCTGTAAATTAAATCATTATTATATCAATAATGGCAAACATCGGAGAACCATATTCCGCTAGATTAGCTCGAGAGCGATTAGAGGCATTAAAGAAACACATACTATTGAGAGATGCTGTCAAAGAAAAACTGTAAGCAAGACAAGAAGCACAAGTTGAATACGCAGAAGGTACAGAACTGTTATTCAAACCTGTTACTAAAGTTACTGAAAAAGTCGTAACGGCTATTAAGGAGGATCTTCTCCCAGTATCAAAACAGACCGCTGAACAAACTAAAAAAATAGCAGCGAGAACTAAGAAAACAAAAAAGGTTTTACGAGATCTTCCAACTGATATAGCTGCAGCTCAGCCTCCTCCCGTCGATGAAGAAATACTTGAAGGTATTGGAAAATTTTGAACTGAAGTCGTCGACGCAAAAAAAAGAACTTGCATCTAAACCAATAAGAGAAAATATTAAACTGATTGCAAGATTTAAGGAAGGTTTTGTCGAAGATATTAGAAATAGTAAAGAATATGTTTTACCTAACAAAATATTAATTAGTATGTTTAATAAATCTAGTATTTAAAATCCCAGTTTTGAAAAAGTAAACGATTATAATCTTATTAAATGGATATATCGTATATATAAAAACAAAAAACAAACCAGAGATGATGATTTAGAACACAGAAGTCTTCATGAAGAAGTATAACGAGACAGTGAAACAAATAGAACAACAACCCTCCCAGCAGGAACGTTCATATCAACTTCCTTCACCTCTGCAACAGATAGAACAACAGTCTTCTTCACCGCAGCAAATGTTGATGTCGGAACTTAAAAGGCCTGAAGAGCTACTTAAAAAAGCAAAAAACTAAAGATCACCCTGAAGACTTTTTAAGAAAAGCACGGAAACAACAGAAGAAGGAGCAAAAGGAAGTGGGTTGGAAAACGGTCTTGTTTGTTCTAACAATATCCTCGATGACGTGCAACGGTTAGAAGTTCTTACAGGAGGAAAACGAGCTGGAAATAACTCACCAGAAATAATTAATGAAGCAGCTGATATTTGTGAACTATTATTTCAAGGCGGTATCATGGATATTGATATTTACCGAGAACTTATTGATGAGCTCGTTGATGATTATCATAGTGATTAATTGTCACAGTGATTAGATTAATAAATAATTAAATAAAAATAATCGTAAACAATTCTCATCGTAGATCAATCATGGTCAGGGTGGTACATTCAGGATTACCAGTATATAAGATGACTTACGGAAATGGACTTGGTGATGTTGCTCAGGGTTTATTCACAAGGATAGCCCCCAAAGCAATGCCATTTGCAAAACAATTATCGACGAAAGCTATTGATGTTATTCGTGAGAAAGTTGCTGGTGTTATTGGTGATCTTACTGATAAAGCATTCTTGGCAATCAAAGATAGATTAGCGAGATTAATACGAAGAAAACCACCACCAGAAAAAATTACCTAGTACTAAAGTTATGCCCGCAAATGTCATTACAAAAAAATTGTTCAAGTAGTAAATGAAAACCTAGCAGCCTTGATGAATCAAGGGATTGAACAAATAAATACAAGTCTGATATCAGGAAATGGTCTTCGTTTTAGAAGATAACAAATTATAATAATATGTTTAAACGTAAATCCGACACAGCGTTTGACATAGACGAACCGGTTCTTAAAAATGAATCAGTGCGTGATTTTCAGTATTATTCTTATGACGCACGAAATCCAAATCAGCAAGGACGAATTGAATTACAGGTTCAAGATACAAGCAGATATTTCTTACCCGCTAAAGCATTTATTGAAGTAGAAGGTGAAATTATAAAAACAGATGATACAGAATACGGAGGTAATGTTAAAGTCGGTTTTGTTAATAATGGAATTATGGCCTTGTTTGAAAGTGCTACGTATATGATTGTCGGAAACAAATTTGAATCAATTGAAAATAATGTTGATGTAGCTACAACAATAATAGGTTTGGCAAGATATTCTGATGATTATACAAGATAAGGTGGTCCATCAATGATGTTTGCTAAGGACACTTCTGATTTACCTAACAATGATCAGTACAATATAAGAAGACCAAGAAACAATGCCAACAATGCTGACGCTGATGTATGGCCGGTGGTTCATGGTGCTAATACAGAACTTAATTTAGGATTTACAACGCGTAAATTAATGTTGAGTGGTGATCGTAGAAGATTTTCATGTGCAATCCCGTTGTCACACATATTTGGATTTTGTAGAGATGTTAGAAAAGTAATTTTTGGAGCAAAACAAACAGTTGTGCTTTTTAGGAAAGGTACTGACGATGATGCTATCTGGCGACCTGTTAATGACTCCGGCAATTGCTGAAGAACAGCGATTACTTTTTTTATGAATCAAGGGGTAAATCGTTTTTATCATGGTTTACAGTAACCACAGATAGTGTTCAAAGTTTTATTAATGGTTTATTTACATGGCATATAGCATCGTAGCAGAGAGGTTCTGCACCACGACATATTTTCATTGCTTTTCAAGATACTGCAGGATTAAACTCACAAACACGGAGTCATATGATATTTGATAAAATTAGTGTTTCTGAAGTTTCCTTAAGAATAAACGGACATCAAGAACCATCTGAGAATATACTGTTAGATTTTAATACTAATCATGCTGCACGTGTATATCATCGTTTGACGAAACATCTAAGTATCTAAATATAGATACTTGCTTACAAATATCACAATTAGATTTTACAACATATTATCCAATTTATTACTTTTCACTGGAACATCTTGATTTAGTTAGACAATCTGTCGTTGATATACACTTTCGAGCTAATGTAACAGCCCCTCCTATTGCTGCAGATGGTCCAGCGGTTGTTTATATTGATTACAGAGCAATCGCAGTTATCCTCAGCGATAAAGCAATGTTACGTGAAGGTGTTGGTGGGCGAATGAGAGTTATTGATGCACCAGTAGAAAACAGGTAGACAATTAGACCAACCGCGTTAATTATAAAAATGTCATTTAGTCACGTTAATGTCATTCTGACTCCCGGTCATGTGAAAAAATAAAAAAAAACGCGAGGGCATGCGGGTCAAAAATAACAATGAAGCGAGATCAGATTGCTAGTGGTGGTCCAAACAAGTTATCGTTGACTAAAATTCAACTAAAACATTTCAATAAAGCGCAAAAAGCAAAAACCGGAGTTCAACTTGATTTCGCTCCAAGTGCCATCAAAGACATGATTAAAACCGGTGGTATATTTCCACTTCTCGCGGCAATACCAGCATTAATTGCTGCTGCTGCCCCAGCTGTTGCAAAAGCAGCCGCTTTAGGTGATGTTGGAACCGCTGCTGGAATGGCATTACAGAAAGCAACTGGGAAGGGATATAAAAAAGGAGCGGGTCTAAGACTTCCAGGAATTCCGCCCTCATGGTACCCGAAACGTTTTAAACACAGAGTGTTTCACCGATGTCAAATTTTGATTTACTCGATGCTGCTAAGCAACTTAAAAGAAAAAATTCAGAGGTGTTTTTATGCGAGATCAGTTACCGAGCCAACCGAATACCAAAGAAGCAGGAATTATGAATCTTGATAACAGCCATCGTCCAGGAACTCATTGGGTTGCTTACGTGATTGATCCATGTGGAATTTATTTCGATTCGTATGGGTTTGCACCGCCAGTTGAATTTTTAAAATACATCAGCGGATTTCAAATTCCAGTTTGGTACTCAACGCTATCAACACAAACATTAACCGATCCACCAATATGTGGCCGTGAAGTAATTAATGTACTTGACGCGTTATCAAAATTATCCAAACCACCTCACAAAGTCGTGCACGAGTATACCGCAGTAAGATTTAACATTTTAAACAACGCTTAAAGATAATATGGTAGATATTTACGGAAGATCTCTCAGCATGGGTAAAGACATTAAAGGCGATGATATTGATTATCAAAATATTCGACTAAAGATGAAATATCTGATCTCATGAACTTGTCCGGATTTGACCGAGATGAGGTTGTTGTTTTTCGTGATAAATACGGTGTGTTAAAAACCAGCAATATCAAATGGAATGACATAGTTCGACGAGTACTCGGTGCGGTCACAGATAACATCCCTGTGTTTACTGACAGCGAAAATATCAGACTCGAGTATATCAGAGATGAAATCACAAAAAGTGTTGTTAATTGTTTAAAACATACCGGCGACACAATGACAGGTGAACTCAACATGAGCGGAAAAAAATAATGGTGTTAAGAGATCCAACATCCGACGAAGATGCCGCAACAAAAAAATATGTTGACGTTAACTACAGCACCGTTGATAATCAATTATCCATGTTGCGGGCTGAGTACGATGTTTGCTCGATATTTCAGAGTTATTAATCAAGAACATAAACGACAACGAGAACGACTACAACAGAGTTTCCAAGAACATCTTTTTGATATAGCAAGTTCACGCAGCGAAATCATTAAACAAATAGAAACATTAAATCAGCTCGTATCCGACATGGAATATATTAACCAGCGAGTAATTCAGTTAACAATTAATGCTGCAGAGGACCCCAAACAACAATTTTTTAACTGTATACTCAATAACAGAAGGTGATTTACCAAATTTTAAATTTCCCGGGTATAACGCAGACGAACTAAAAAAATCCACTAACAAAATCATCGATGAGTTTTTTTCTGAAATACTTACACGATGCAAGGAAACACTACCATCGGCAATTATTCTCCATACAACAATAATCCACAAGGAGAAGGACGACATGTATTCCCGGAAATCATAAATGTGACCCAGGTGGTCGCGATCAATCTTGTGTGTGATGTATTAGATGGAAGTTACAGCACAGACACAACAATATCAAATCAAGCGCAGCAAGGATTTTTTCCTTATTCGTTCACACCGAAAGAACCACCCGGATATCTGATTGTACAAGATCCGATCAATACGTTAAATCTACGATGTCATAATCCACTATTATCAAGAATAAATTTCAAACTAACTGACCAATCCGGGCATTTGCTGGATTTAAGGAATCAGATGATAAATATAAATTTATATGTAAAATCATAAGGATTTCCAATTGTGAAAAATGTACGATTTCAAGGAAACAGTACCAAAAAAAATAATTCTCCGTTCCCCTTGATAATATCAAGGAAAAAATCAGGGATAAGTCAACAGGTGGATTGACAAATACTTAGACCAGATTTTATAAATATTATAAGAAATTTAGTTTTTACTGAAAATCAGTCTGATTTGTTCATTTTGAGGTGTATTTGGGTATTAAAAATCGTGTGAGTCTAACATTTCAGTGAAAAACAAAAAAAAACAAACAAACAAAACAAACAAATATAATATTTTACTGAAATCTGTCAGTGTAATCAGAATTACCAAAATGTTTTAAGAAATTTATTTTTTACTGACTGAACTAAAATCTGACATACTACTTTCACTTTCTAACTTTCATTTTCATTAGACAGAATTTTTCTTAGTTGCCTCACACGAGTATTAATTATCTTTTTTCCTTCATATTCACGAGATAATTCTGATCTAATTTTTTCGATTGCACGAGACAACGAAACAAATTTCTTTACTTCACTTTCTTTTATTGTGGCTAGTGATTGAGACATCGTCATCTGAATCTTCTTTATAAATCTATACTGAGATGGCAGCGTGTATGCTCCTTCCTCCTTTCGCTCTTATAGTGTTTCAAAATCAGAAATAATATTTTCAGGATTTAATTTATCGGATATATTTATGCCATCTCGCTCTAATTTTATAATAGCAGAAATTACATCGTTGATATTTTCGTAATTCAATATATATATATATATATATATATATATATATATATATATATATATATATATATATATATATATATAGATATATATATATATATATATATATATATATATATATATATATATATATATATATATATATATATATATATATATATATATATATATATATATATATATATATATATATATATATATATATATATATATATATATATATTTAAAAGAAATTATTTTTACACCAAAAATAAACAGTTGCATAATGAGCGGTTACCATTCATGGGTCCCTTCACTGGCCTGTGTGTCTTTCATACGGTCCTTTTTTAAGACATTTTTCTTCTTTTGAGACTTTTGTCTTTTTTGAGACTTTTGTCTTTTCTTGAGACCTTTCTTATGGTCTTCTCGGCACCCTATCACCGTTTCTTTTAGCCGACATTCTTTCTGAATGATTTTTTTGTGGGGTACCCAAGTGATTTAGAGCTTATACATCCACGCTACTGTTTATTTTGGGGGCGAAATGCATTTCATGCACACATCCCCCAGAATCAAACCCGAGGCAAGTGCAAAACGCACTCACCACCTTGGTTGACGTGGTGAGAGATGTACATGTATCGCTTTTCGGGCTGCCGTCCCCACTTTCTATAGGAAAAACCTTATTATCGGTACCGTCGGCAATATGCCTGTTACAAGATTCTAACCACTGACCCCGGGAATGAAAATCAGACACTCTACCACTGCGCCATGTTCCAATCTACTGGTATATGATTCAAAAATTAATATATAGTTAACCGACATTTTCCCAAGTGGATCGCAAAATACAACTGAATTTTAGTTCTGAACACAGCTAACATTTTCCCAGTTGGATCTGAATTTTAGTTCTGAACACACAAATTCAGGTTTGTACCCAATAAATCGAATTTGAATATATGTACCCGAAAATAATTAGTAAAACGATGTGGCTACTTGCTGTTTTGTTTTATTAATTACTATAGCAGAAGAAATGCAGATAAAACAACAAACCGAACGAATTTAATAAAAAAAAATATCACTTCTTAAAAATATACTATTTATACTTAATAAACGATTATATATACCGCAATGATAGTCTTTGATATAAAACAACACGGAGATAACTGATGCTCTACCGTATACCACTCTCAACAAATCGAAATTAAATAAGTACGGTTTGTCGAACATTATGGATTCTCTGCTAACTTTAGAAATATATAACAAGAGATAATTAAGGACATTATATATATATATATATATATATATATATATATATATATATATATATATATATATATATATATATATATATATATATATATACATATATATATATATATATATATATATATATATATATATATATATATATATATATATATATATATATATATATATATATATATATATATATATATATATATATATATATATATCTGCAAGCCTGTATGTGTAAGATATGTCTCTGGGTCTGTGACATGGTCAAGGGGGGTAACTAATCGCATGGCGTATACTCAACGGAGTCATCTCTCTTAATTAACACTGAAAATTATGATTTTAGCGATGAGAGAAATTAAATGAGTACAAGCGGTATACTCACCGTAACCGTCCTGGAAGGTGGTTTTTTTTGTTTATAATTTTTTGAGAATGCGGATTTGTATACATTTTCTGCAACGTTTCGTACTGAAGGTATGCAACTGTCAAAATATTTGCCAGCTGCATTCATTGATTGAAATATTATTTCTTCGCCAGTCTCTAAATTTATGGATATAACTGCTCTGGCGCTCTGATCACTACATCTAGTATTACCAGATTTACAATTTTGATTTTGTGTGACAACTCTCAGACTGGATAAATAATTATCGGTTTTTATACTGTTGATGTGATCGATCACAAGACCATCTTTGATCACCCCCAAAGAAACACGCGTATGTAAATCTATGACAGCAATAATTTTTCTTCCCATTAGCAGTAAACACGAGATAACGATGATTGTTAACAAAACCAACTGGTCTTTTCAACCTACAGTGTCTGACTACACCATCACGATTTGCTTCTTATTTCTTTATTATGGGATGTCTAACAAATTCTTGGTTTGAGGGGTTCTCCGTTTTATATAATAATATCATTTGTTTAAATCAAAATTTGTCTGAGAATTTATTTAGATAATCCTCTACACGCTTTACAACTCTGTGACTTTCATGATTTTGTATCATAACATCTCTTAAGTTCCCTGTATCTTTTACCACCACATTGTGCGCACAATTGTGTTTTTCCTCTACCTCCGAGACCACATCGCAGAAATGGTATTGTTCCTAAACTCCCATTACGAACGCTTTGCAAATGTTGTCCGCAGAATTCCTTTCCGCAGGATTTATTACACGTGGTCAATGAACCTATCAGAAGCCATTTGCATTTCTCTCTTGTTTGAGACATTGTATACATAATATTTTAATTTAAATGTTTGTCTTGAAAAAATATGAACGAATTCGAGAGATCATCCAAGATCAAACCTTGGAAAACTTCCAGATTCGATAGTGACAGAAGAACCCCTGACTTGCGGAAGCGAACTCTGACTGATCCGACTATTAATCAATTAATACTATCAGGGATGCTATAAAAAGAATTTCCTGATGATGGGGCATCTGACACGTGGTCGACATTTAAAATTATACGCAATGACAAAGTCATCGACTCTGTCAAGGACAAGGATAAGGGTGTCGACGATGTCATTGATGCTACAATGAACGATACACGGGGAAAAACGATTATCGATTACCTTGATGATCAGAAATATATTTTCAGAATAAAGTTTATTGTGCTAGCAGATTCCGCTACGTGGATTATCCGTGACAAAAGTGACCCTGTCCTTGCTAATGGAAAAACTGCTTTGTTAAGTAAAATTTCCAACCCAGGAATGCTGACTGGTATTGACAGATCATATTACGTTCGAGCGTACCCTGTGACCGCGGTTGTTTATGGAATTTATCAGCTAAATGATAAACCCAACATCAATGATCTTGCACCAATGAGATTTTCAAGGTTGAATTGTGTAGGATAACGAGTAATTGAGCATTTTGCAAATGCGAAGCGTGGAAATGGGTTAACTAATCAGCGACGTGAAAAAATAAACAAATGGGCTGAATCGGTAAAGGATACCGGAGCTACAATAAATGATGTTGCCGAGTTATCAAGTATATTAAAATTTCCAATAAGAGTAAAAACGTTGACCGGAGAAGTTTTATATGAATCGCCGAATAAATCGAGAGGAACTCCTATTGAAATTATTGATCACAATGTGCACGCTTGGACCATCGCAGTCACAATATTTCCACGGAATCGAACTGTAAGGGAACTCGGGGGAAAATATGTTTGATTTTATTCACGCGTTAAGTAAAAATGATCCTGTATCGGTATGGTTATTTTCAAGTTCAGATGATAAAAAATATGATCAATTTGTTCGACCCAACGGCGATTTCTACTGTGAAGAATCTCTTCCGATGAGACATCTTGCGCAAAGATATTCAAAAAATACTGATCAATTATTAAAAAGTTGTTTTACAGTTCCGTCAGTTGCTGCCCACGTTGCCAGAGAAAGAGAAATTCATGGAAGCCAACGCGATTTGAATTTCTTAAAGATGTGCAGTTAAGTTGTATCGAATACGGACATGACGGTTTGTGGAATATAAAGTACAACCACAATGATATTATCTCGGTGGATATGATCGCGTGTTATCCAGGAAGTTTTCCTGGAACGGGTGAGTGTTCTGGATATTTTGCGTGGTTTGGACATCCCTGTCATGAAATGGTAAGAGTTGCAATTAATGGTCCATTACCCGATTTTGATTTGACAGAATTCGCTTGTGTAGTGTCGTTCCAATTCGCTAAAAATCTTCACCCGTGTTGTTATGTTTGGCTTGGTAGACACTTTTCAGAAAAACTCTGCGTACCAATAGTGTTATTAAGATATATGATTGATTGTAAAATACTGATATCGTTGACGGTCAGTGAGGCAATTATATCATATTGGAAACAAACCGAAGTTTGGTTACCTACACCTGAACTACTCCCTTATCCTGCTGACGTTGACGACTTTGATGCGCGATTACATATTTCCGCGAAAAATACCACTGAGGAAAGCATTGCAAAGAATCTCGGTCGAAAATAATTGGCAAATTTACCCAAGGTGGAGCATATGATCATCTATGGCATCACGCACGATTAATTCTAGATGATACCGAATATGATTTTATAATCGCTGATGCAACAGCAAAAATATATATTGTAGTCGAGAAAACGCTTACTTATCCAACGGAAAAAAGTTAGGCACAATTGTTAGTTACATGATGGAGAATCACCGCAATATACACATCTAAGATCCTCAATGCTCGCTTATGTTTCTATAAATTTATTATCAGTGATAAATATATTTCCTCGCACGGCAGTCAGAGTTGTCACGGATTCATTTTATATCGATAAAAAATATTCAGAATTACTGGCTCGTTTTACAAGTACTGATGCATCATGGGGTTCGTACAGAATGAAAGAAGAAACGTTACGTGATTATGTAGAATCCGCTGATGTTACGATCAATGATAATTATCGCAGCGATCAGATATCAGAATTATCATATGCGGCGTCCGTGTATGATCCGGTATCCAGACATAGGACGGTTTATCTAAACGGGCCGGGAGGTTCTGGTAAGACGACTCGAGTGATCGAACTATTCCGACAGAATTCAGATGATATGATTGTGATAACACCTACACACGGACTCGCGAGAGAAATGAAACAACGAGGAGTACAATCATGTACTTATCATAGCTTTTTCAAATACAGCGGTGACACATGGACTCCTGACCGAATGGGAGAGAAATATATTCCAAAGATCATCATTTGGGATGAGGTGTGCACAGTGTCGTTAGAAACATTAAAAAAATTTCTTGATTGTTATTAACAAAAAATACAGCTGTGATAATGTGCGGCGATCACGGCCAACCACCACCGTTTGTTGGGTTATCTCCACATAATTGGCTATAGAATTTTGTTGATTATTACTCAGAGATAACTGATGATCATAGAGCACTTGATGAAGAATTAAAGGAGTTTAAAAAATTAATCAGACTACAACCGAATAAAATTCAGTGTGAAATAGCGCGTAAAATAATTCCAGAAACTTCTTTGAACGACTTTTGGGAAAGGTGAAGACCAAACGATTTGATAGAGGCAAGTAGAAAGATAGAGACACACTTCAACAGCGGTTATTTCAGTTACACAAAGAAACATTCTCAGCGTTACGTGTACCGTTGTGTTATAGACCAGCTGATACGCGACGACAGAATATCGAAGTCTATATACCAGGACAGACCGGGAAACAGAATCTGGTGTTGAATGATATTATTTTAGTCCCTGTCAATGTTGTTGAGGATGCGCTACATGCTGACAAATCCCCGTGGACGCTAGGATACGCAATGACGATACATTCATCTCAAGGAGTAACTATCTCTAATACTCGAGTTTGAATCGTTGATGATCGTATCGAATGGTCGAATTTAGTTTATGTCGCAGTGTCTCGAGTCAGAAGAATTTCTCAGCTGCGGAGAATTGTCATGGACGCGTCAGTGATCAGTGATGATATTGACAGCGATATAATAAGAAAATTGTTAGCTGGTTATAAACAAAGTGACAAATAAAATAAACGCGATTTTGATCTTGACGCTGAATTTATCAACGCGCTGAAACAACAGCAGAATAATCATCGTGCAAGTTGTAATTGTATAATGTTGTGGCAGTATTCGAGTAATAATCCAAGACAATTTACCGTGGATAGAAAAGATTGTAGTCGCGGTCATACACGCGAAAATACGATGTTAACCTGTCTTGAATGTAATCTACGTAGGGGTGCTGGCACCCTTAGTGCTAGTTAAGTGATCCGGGTGGTAATTGTGTATCCTCCGGAATTACTTGTAATTGTTCAGTGTAAATCCATGTTGAGGAGCAGTTGAATCCAGTCTGTAGATTGCGGGTCTACCAGAGGATCTTACTATGTTAGATAGCTTGTGCGTCGTAATACTCCAAATAGGATCAGTTGCTCTTTTTTTACCACCTTCAAGTTCACCGGGCTCATATAAATATCTTACAATCACATTACCAAGTACTGGCTGGGCTGAAAAATCTCGTCGTTGTACGGGTATATGCGCGCTTGCTATTGCATTAATGGGTTTCATGTTGGTTGTTCGAGTTATTTCATTATTTAGCGCAGCTATCACACTTGGTAATCTTGCAACCCATTCGCGAGATCTCTTGTCTTGAATGAATTCCTTCGCGTATTGATATCCAAATAACCGCTCAGCAAGTGTTCGATTAAATCGTTCAACAATTGCCTGATCACGATGAATTGCAGTATGCCCTGGTCTAATTTTGACATTATGTTTTTTCGTCAACGATAATACTGCACCCTACAATTCTTTGCCAGGATCAACCTGTAACAGCTATGGCCATCGCAGACCACCTCGTTGATAAATTCGTTTAAACGCAGAAGCTACCTCAGTTGCTGTCTTTGTTGACAACGGCTCTGCTTCTTTGTATCTACTTGCAACATCAACGACAGTTAGCGCGTACTTGTACGTTTTACGACGTTTTCGTATTTTAATGGTATCGTGTGGTAAAAATAATATATCAGCCTGATGAACTTCATTTGGCACGCTGACATCAAAATATGCAAAGTGAATTCGTTTAGGCGGTGGTAGATACATTGCCATATTGTCTGTTTAGATAACCACGCTTCGGCAGTAACATTATTGACTTTTGCTGCTTCGGTTAGTTTACTAATCGCTGGTCTACCCTTCCAATAACCTCTTGGGGAATAATAAATCGATTACATTTATAACTAATTACCAGCACCTAGCGCTAATTTACCTTTCATTGCGGATCTTACTAACCAATTAGCCATTGATTCCTTGAAAGATTTATTTTTTATGGAATTTAGCGCATGAATTAATTTTACATCTGCGATAAGTCTATGTTGCAGATCATTATTTTTATAAGCGACATCATGAGCATGACACGCTTTATCAATTTCATTTATCGGATATTCGCCGGATCTTGGTTGATCTTGATTATCAAGTCTGATATCAAGTCGGGTTCTAGGGCCACAGTAATTATATCCTGGGAGTTGTTTTTCTCCTGGGTATTTAGCCCACGGAGTTCCGGGTAATTTTCCTGATTTTGCTGCAATGTCACCTCCTCGTATTTTTTTAACGCTGACTTGTCACCGGGGATAAATTTAAATTTCTTTGTACCACACCACGTACCCTTACCTGTAACCGCTGACCTGTTATTTTTTGTTGTAATAGTTGTTAGTGTATCCGTCGGGGTACGCGTCCTGCATTTCACACAATATAGATCCATAATTATTTTATATATAACATGGATATAATTGATTTCTCAGCGACAGGAAAACGAAAACGGTCGAGCATCGTGCTGCGTTACCAAATTCTATCAGAATGATAATAATAGGTCCATCTGGATCGGGTAAGACACAATTGCTACTCAATTTGATAATGAGATGGTTAAAATGAGATAAGTGGAATTTGGTAGCACCATCAGTTGATGATCAACTATGTTATGATGTACTTTAAGATTTTAATGAAAACACAAGATTGTTGGATGAGCGTGATGACGACGTCATTGATTTATAACCGATATTGATGAAGCGCCGAGTGTTGATGATTTAGACGGATTTATTATTAATTTAGTTGTATATGATGATGTGATGCTGGACAAACAATCAAATCCAATAAGGATTTTTTCTCGAGGCAGACATAAAAACACTGATGTGATTTATGTTACACAGCGATACACACTAACACCAAAAGTGATCAGAGATAACTGTAATATTTTAGTTGTGTTTAACGGAGTAGACACATACGTTGCGAAATATTCATCAAACTTGGTGTGGCGGTGACATGGATATAATTAAATTTAGAAACTTCTTTTCACGAGCGCAAGCCACGCCACACGGATTTATAACAATAAATCTGTATGATCCCAGAACAAGATATCGTGTGGGTCTTGATAAAATTTTTGGATAAATTTATAGCAGCAGAGAGGGTGTTGCCTCAAATTTGGCACCGACGCAATCGCTGACTTTTCCTGCGATTTTTCGCGATCAGAAAAACTTATCAGCGATAGGCTGGGTAAGTCAATTAGAGTTTATTAAGTTCGTTGACAGGGTTGTCTCATACCAGATACTGAGACAATCGCGATTTTTTTTTTTGTTGTTGCGATATTTCCAGGAAGGCTTATTTTTCGAACGGAGAGTGAACCAATTACAGACTGTTCACCCTCTCTGCTGCTAGTTTAGTCAAACTACAAGCAACAAATATCCATATCTGCCGAAGCATAATTTATCCGTAGATCAAGGTCTATGTTGTTTTTCATACTGATTCTTCCTAACAAACGGCACAGGCCCAGATCTGTCGGCGAATTATGCGTCGGTAAATATATGTGAAGTTTGCAGTTGGTCTCGTAATTTAAAAGAGTAATTACCATTACCACCTCATCCTTTTAATTTCAACTATTTTGTTTTGATATCGCTGTTCGATATTGGGAACCTGTCTCCTGCGCGTGTATGCAATATGAAGGTGTGCAATATCGTAAAATACTGAACGAGTCTGACAATGTAAAGTTAACGGAGAAAAAAATGACCATAAAAATTTGATTTACTTCATGTAGTGCATATTATAAACACGTACGCTTTGATGCAATTTAGGCAAAAAAGGTTTTCAACTTCATCGGGATTTTTTTCTTCTGATTTTCGGAAGTGTTTTTAAAATTCTGTTTTGTAATTTTGTTTTTACCTTGGGTAGCAGCAATACCTTTGAGTACTCACGTATCTAAACCGAGATACCAGCATATACATAGAGAGAAACTATTATACCTAGATTATTTCAAATGTAAGAGAAAGGTTTAAGATAAATTGTACATTCTTTACATATCGAGTGACTAATTGAGTGTGAAAAGTCCCAGTTTGAACGACAAAGGGCTTACCACTCATACGAAATTTAAACTGCAATGAAAATGTAAGTATAGAAAAAAGTACATATTGTCCTTCGGCTGGATTAGCTATAGCTGATGTCTGATTAAAGACACCAATCCTATTCTGAGTGTGTCTGATCTGGATTTTTAACGTAGCTTTAACAATATTTCAGTCATATCACTACGATGTCTGTAGTGTGGCAGTTTATAGTGATGAATAGGACTGGGGCATCATGCCGCAGACATGTAGCATGATGTCCAACCCAGTCACAATATCCTGACACCAGGCCGACCAGTCTTAACACTAACCTCATAATTCTGAGCGCCAAGCGAGGCAGCTGTTAGTACCATTTTTGTAAGTCTTTAGTATGACTCGCCCAGGGATCGAACCCACGATCTCCCGCATCCAAGGCGGACGCTCTAACCAGTAGGCCACCGGAGCGGTCATCGATCCTATTTTGAATATTTTGACATGGGTCATGACAATTTAGCTGACCAAGCCCCGTTTGATATCAGGCAGAATATTTCTTTTTCAAACGCTGTTTGCTGAGAACGTGTATTCCTTTTAAATCCCCAAATGGAGAGTGGTGCAAAGATACACGATTTGCTTCCAATATTTCCAGATATTTCAAGCAGAAAGATATTCTATTCATACTCTTTGGTCGGCATCACAAACATTATAACACTACTTAATTCGTTTACCTTCTGTGCCAATTTATTTATTTAATTTGATCAGTTTTAAAATTCATTTTGCACACGTGCTAATATTAACAAGTTATCACCTAATGGTGCGGGGCCCCGAGTGGCCGAGTAGTCTAAAGCGCTCCCCGTTACGGATCACTGCCATCTCACCTCTGTCTGCGTTGGTTCGAGTCTGGGATTAAGCCAATGTGGGTATGTGAGAAAACTTGCCAGTAGCTTCTCGAGTGTCGGGGGTTCTTCCCTGGGTTTTCCCGGGTTCTTCCTCCACCATTAGTACTGGACGCAATGAATATCCTATCGCGTGCTGAAAAATGGCGTTAAACCCCACAACAACAACCTAATGGTACCTATTTAAACCCGATGCTGTCCTAAATAAAAAACAAACTTATAGTTTAAATAAACGTAGAGCATGTCTAAACATATATCAACCGGTGAGCTAATTCTATATACTTTATAAACATTTGCTAAAATAACCAACGAAGCGAAATCTCAGTATGTTTTCAATAGTTTAATGTAATACGTTGTGTAGATATTTTCTGTAGATAAAACCGTTCAGCCGGCTGTTCATATATGTTCTTGCCATTAAACTGTATTTATGAGCATCATGGAAAATGCTGTGTTAACATATATTCAAAATTAACATAATTACTCGAAATCATTCGATAGTGGAGCGTAAAGGTCCTCGCCTTGTTTCACGACGTGACGTTAAGTCTATGTAAAATTTTCGTAAGTTTTAATCGCAAAAGAATTGTTTGCTATTTCGTAATTGTTACAAAACATATGCGTAGGTACTTTTTGCACGTCTAGCCAAAACTTTTTTGTAAACATTCTTTTGTGTGGGAAATAGATAATAAATCGGTAAAATATAATAGGGCTCTTGCAAGCTACTTACAAAGGACGGCGACCAAGATGACTACAACAACAACAAGAATAACAATAACATTTAAACAACCCCAAAAGAAAATACAGGGCAAAACTGGATTGACCTATTGTTGTTTTTGTATGAAAGATATATACCATTTCTGATTAAAGGAGATAGGGTATGTGCGCTCGTGTGTGTGTGTGTGTGTGTGTGTGTGTACAGTGACATATTTATGATTTTGCCTCTTGCACTGTCAGAATTCCTGCACCTCCCCCCCCCCCGGTTTAAAATAAATCCTTAAAATCAGACCTTTAACGGTCTTTATGTTTTTAAAATTGAAGCTAGAGGGTTTAGTTTTTATCCAAAATAAATGCATATTTAACAAATCTAGATTTTCATACCTTAAAGTCGGTACGTGCAAAAGTTGGTGTATGCCAAACCATTTGACTAATTCTCAGTCTTGAAAGACATGCTCCTAAACGTCGTTGGGTTTCATGAAAGCCAGATATTATCGAGGCTCATTAAATTATGTCACGTCAGTTTTCCCTCAAAATGAGATAGATTGCCATTTTCCACATGTGTACGAATTAATCCTACGTTGATCGGTGACGTCTGGAGGTCAACTGATTTCAGTCGAAAGCTGTCACACACGATTTAATGACGTCACCTTTGTAAAAATAGGAAAATAATACCACGCTATGTCGGTTTGTCTTCAGCCCAAATTCGTCCTTCAATTTCTATATTCTACCACCCCAGGTATCACCAATATACAATTTGTTTCAAAATGCACGCTTTTTCTTCTGAGATTCGCGTTAAAAATCGGGCATACCTATCTTCATTCCTTCTCAAATCAATTTGTGCGCCACGTGTAAAGGTTGCTATTAGATTAGTCATTAACGGGATTTGTCGAATGCATCACATGACTACTATCCGAGCGCTCCGGAAAAAGATCGGAATTACGTGCGACTTCGTTGACTGAATTAATACGTGACTCCGTTTAATTTTACACTGAATATTTTAACGTCGTTTAAACTTAACGCCTTGGTTATTTCAAAGACCTTTATTATTCAAATCATTTTAGTTATTAGACTGGAAGAGATGTGACATTCATTATGAAAGACGGTATTTGGGGCTTTAAAATATGCCACTGCCTGACAGTTTATCGTCCCTAGGCAGCTGCCTTGTCTGCCTAATGACAAAACAGTAACTGTGTGTGTGGGTGTGTGAGAGAGAGAGAGAGAGAGAGAGAGAGAGAGACAGAGAGAGAGAGAGAGACAGAGAGAGAGAGAGAGAGAGAGACAGAGACAGAGAGAGAAAGAGTCTGTTATACCTATATTTAGTCAAACGTCAATGTGATCTTTAGGATAAATTTTACATTCTTTACATATCGAGTGGCTAATTGGGAGTGAAATGTCAAAAGTGCTTTCCAGTCATACGAACTTCAAGTTGCAATGAAAATGTACGTACACAAAGTATATTTTGTCCGTCAGTCAGGATTAGCTATTGTGTCTGTGTTATGTATATTTAATTTGCATTGTTTGTTAGATTTGTTCAGTTTTGTTTTATTTCATTGCTTGATATTGTATTGTAACATCGTATGTTGGTGTTGGACTTGACCTTGTCCAAAACTGAGTTTATTTTCTGCTTGACCTGAATTGACCTTTTAAACAATATTCTGTAAGCAACTAACGTATAGCTAAAATGGTCTCTATGTTCATGGGCTTAATATCAGAATCATTATTAAGATAGCAGTAAATATGTTTATTTGGGTCAAGGTCAAGATTATTGGAATTTACATGGTCCACCTGATATAATATAGGTTCTATCTTTAGGTTTGGTAATACGTTTCTAATATTTACAAACATTCTGGAAGGTTATTTTCCATTAGGTAATAGTTTTGTTTTTATAGAAAATGCTAATTTTGACCGGAGGTCAAATAGAAGACTATATAATCTGTCACTGAATGGAAAATTCATTCGTGCATTAAAGAGCTAGTGCAATCAAGTTGTATTATATGCTGTAATATTTGCTGTGATCAGTATTTTTTTTGGCTGGAAATTCTTTCTTCAAATTACTGAATTCAATTGAATACTTTCTCTGGAGTGAATGATATTCATTGGATTTTATAATGAATTCAAACCTGGATTGATATTATTGTGATTCACCAAAATACTGTTGGCATATCAACACTCTACGAGCTACGACAGACACAAATCAACTTCAGTTTTGGATTTAGTTTGGACTTCTATTGAACTTTATTGAGGAATTTAAATTACTAGGACTTGAATCCGTAATTCAAAGACTATTTGGGATTTGATTCGCAATACTGTAAGTTCCTTTTTATTAAATATTTTACTTTGCATTTTAGGGAATTTAATTATTTGTTGAACTTTACAACGCTTGATGCTATTCACTCTTTTCTGTTACTTATTTTAAGAGCGTAGACTCGTAATATCTTATTAAAGACACTGATCCTATTTTGAATATTTTGACATAGATCATGACAATTAGGCTGGCCAAGCCCCGTTTGATATCAGGCAGAATATTAGTTTTACAAACACTGTATGCTGAGAATGTGTATTCCTTTTTAATCCCCAAATATGCAGATATGGTGCAAAGACACACGATTCGCTTCCAATATATCCAGATGTTTCAAGCAGAAAGATATTCTATTCACGATCTTTGATTGTCATAACAAATATTATAGCACTATGTAATCTTTTACCTTCTTTGATAATGTATTTATCTAATTTTATAAATTATAAAATTGATGCTTCATGTTTCGATACGTACCCTAAAGTAAGAACATATAAATATTAGCACCTGTGCAAAAGCAATTATAAAATTCTGGTGAATAATAATTTGAATGAATAATTCTGAGCAAATGAAATACTGAACATAACAATAATACTTATTCTGTATCAGATGTTATATGCAAGAATGAGTAATTTCTGAAGTAAACAAGATTTAATTTTTTTAAAAACTAAGACACATAATAGAACCAGGATGAGGGTCAAACGTTCAAAATTCTAGAAGATATTTTAAGTTGTCAAAATGATAAAGCCTATTACTAAATTATAGTAAAAAAACCATGGGAAACATCATGTAGACCAGATTCATATGGGGGAATTCCAATGTCATAGACCCAGAGTAAAAATAAACATGTTTACTTAAGAATTATCTGACTAATTAATCCACAATCGTAGGGAAATATTAGCTATGTATAATGTTGTTTACAAAATAAATGCTGCTGGGCAGGTATACAATGGATTTGGTATTCGACAAGGTCAGGTACCCTATAAAAATGTAGATACAATATGATCATTAAGAAAACCAAAAGACAATTTAAATTAAATATACAGAAGGTAGACCTAGTGATACTTACAGACTATGTTCCCTGTCGAATTTAAGTTCGCGTGTTCTCTTATTATTAATACACATTCTTAGCTGAATATCATCTTCTTTTTCCTTTAGCTTGTATCAGCTGAATATCACGCCTGTCGCCATTATTTCTATTCTAACAAGTTTAAAAATAAATATTTTTGCTTGTGGATTCTATTTCGTCTCTTCTGTATTTAGCGGCCTTTTGATGCTGTTTCTGATACCATACCGTACTTCTGCTATACCAGTACTACACATCATGTGCAAATATTGCAAGCAAGCTCCCCCACCCCACCCCACCCCGAAACGATTCAGGTGTGGAAATATTTAATGTAAATTTTACGACTTTATGGTTTTAAAAACAAACAAACAAAAAGAGCGAAAACTAACAAGTTTTGTAAAACTGAAAATTTAATTTCTTTCCTTCAAAGTCACAGTATGGTGAATGAAATTCTTAACAGACCTGAGTGTTCTGTAAAGTCGAAAAGTATCGGGTAATCGAAATGAGGTCCATTCGTATTCCAAATTATATTCACTAATGAACTGGTATATTAAAAGTATTCGTGAAATCACTATGATACAATCCGAAAATGTCTTTAAATGAATTGCACAGTAAATCCGGAACAGTTATAATGCCTAATATACTGAACAACATCTTGGACTTTGAGGGAATGTAGTTTATATACAAAATTATTTTAAGGACCACTTTTTAATAAACGCTTTACATAATTATTTCATCTTTACCTTTTAACTCGCATTGTTTAATACCTCATTTTAAGTGCTTTTGAAAGTTTTTGTTTCATTTTTCAAACACATTATAGTATTTGTTGGTGTAGTTCGTTATAGTAACATTTGCTTCACTATACCTTAATTGGTACCATATTGCGGGCATTGTGTTGACGTGCTTTTAAACCTACTACAACTACTACATTATCAAAGATGAACGGCTGATGAATTTGAAATTGATGAAACTTATTTCCTACTCAGAAAAGGAGTAATGCAGTTTTAGTAATCACATTTTAAAATGATAAGGCATTTAGTGTGACTAATAATATTAAACAAGCAACTAATATAATAGATAACGTATATGTTTTACATTTTGCAGGCAAAAATACACGCTAGTGATTTCAGAAATAATAATAATAATAATAATAATAATAATAATAATAATAATAATAATAATAAATGTGATTGACTTGTCATTCACAAAGTGTTTATAAGAGTGTCTCCTCACAGTTGGAGCGTGGTTTGGTTGACCTGGATGGTAGGTTTCATTCTGTTTTACCCTGTAATACTTCAGTATCAACATAAGTGCTCATGACCCCTCAATTTCATTACAGTTCAAGGGTAACACATACCATAAAACTGTATTACACTAATATTAAACATTACCAACATATACCATAAAACTGTACTGTCTTACACTATATTAAACATTACTAACTCTTATATCACGTGTTTAGGCTCGAATAAACAGTAAGACAAGAAAGAATGAAAACAACAAGCTTTGAAAAAATATAATAATTTATTTCCTGGAAAAATTCTGGAAAAATGGAATAATATAAACTTAGTTCTAAGAATCAAATCCCAAAATAATCCAAGAATAATCCACGACTACATTTTTTAAATCCTAATAACAAAATGTTCGAAAGATGGCAGACGATGACCTATGCTGAAGTCTGTAGTGTTGAAGTCTACAGTTCCTTGTAGCAGCGAGAATTATCACTCCGGTTAAAGAAATTTGAATAAATTGTTATAAAAACTGTCTTTGTTCGACAATTTCACATGAACACACGTATTTTCCAGGAGAAAAAAATCCTTTTGAATCCGAGTAATTTTAAATAACTCCACTCCAGGGAATTAGAAATAACTCCAAACAGTACAACATATAACTTCCAGCGGGACAGCCTAATTAACACTGAGAACATCTCTCTAAAGCAAAGGTTATATCGTCTTATAAAACGTTAAAAAGGGGTCACGTGATCATGTTCTAGAAGATAGTACAAGTTAGGTACTTGCTAAAATACACGTACACCCAGTGTGGCCCTGACGAAAACCAATCATTTTACTCTAAGAAATAAAAAAATAAAATTGTTTGCATCTTAAACAAGCAGTCCCATCATGACCTAGACAGCAATCAATCATTTTAAAACTAAAATAAAGCTTATTTACGTGGTTGCTACTAATTTTGAATAAGGTCAGGATCTAGATCAACACCTGGTGTTTATAAAACGAAGAGTCAAGGTCAAACTATTTTATGGAAAATGTATCATCTCCAGTGAACAAAATTTACATTACAATAGCATGTAATGAAAAATGAAAAATTTAAATCTGAAAAAACAATTACATTGAACTATATATATATATATATATATATATATATATATATATATATATATATATATATATATATATATATATATATATATATATATATATATATACATATATATATACATATATATATACATATATATATATATATATATATATATATATATATATATATATATATATATATATATATATATATATATATATATATATATATATATATATATATATACACATACATATATATATATATTAAAACAGATAAAATTAAATCAAATATGTAAATGACACAACATATACCATAAAACAGTACTGTCTTACACCAACATTAAAACTTACCAACATACACCATAAAACTGTACTGTTTTCCATTACTATTAAAAATTACCAACATATACCATACAACTGTCTTTCACTAATGAAATAGTTCAAGAGTATTAGGAATTTGCAGTTAGTGCGTTAAAATAGATCGACAAATCACATATACTACTGGATAAAGTTGGTTATCAACAAAGAATGGAATATAAGAACATCCGTAAACAGTATTAACTGTACTCTATGACACTATGGGGACTTTATTATTATTATTATTATTATTATTATTATTATTATTAAGATGTGTTCCTATTGCTGATAGAATTTGATTTCAATCAACATGTCACCCTTAGAAGATTTATTTACCTCTCGTGTATCATTAACATTGTTATCATCAACAACGTGCCTATCTTCCATCACATATCCTATCTAATCATGTTTATGAACATATTTTAGTCATTGTATATAACTGGAAAAACTATAATTCCTATGCTAGAAAAACCAAAAGAATGATGACAACAATTCTGAAACAAATTATGATGCAATGTAGCAGGCATTTGTATACATGTTCTAATTATACGGTACATATGAAGTGAATTAATAACAAGAAAGATCGAGAGGTACCGCAGTCTCAACGAATAAATAATAGAGAAAGTATTTCACAGACAATCAGAAACGGAAATATTATTCTGTTTACCTTTCATAGACGATAAAAAAATCGTAAAATTTGTGTAAGTGGAAATGTTAGACTATTGCTTACGTTTTTAAAATTCATTATGCAGATGGTATAAGCCATGAACGTTGCAGATTTGAACATCAAAATTCACAGGAATTGTTAAACCATGACGGTTTAAAATCGATTGCATAATGCATGAAGGAGTGTAGTAAAATAGCATAAACATGTATTATATATAAACATATACAGACAGTATTATAACCACATGCTAATACTTGAACACCCCCATTTCAAAATAACCATTACGCCTTTTGAAAGCTACTGACGTTTAAAATTATTGATATCATATATTCTTAGACTAATGTACTAACCACCTGTTGTGACAGCCATAAATATTATCTACGACACATATATTGGCCATATGAATTCATGCATCGCGATACGCATCACAACTAAGAAAACATTCCAATCTTACAAGGATGAAATTCAAATAGTAAATTAAGGAGCTTTCGTCACACGCTTTTTCAAGCGCATTCAGGTGAATATGGCATGTACTTGGGTGGGTCAGGCACAGTGAAATGATTAATCAAAATCACCCATTTGGATATAATTATGTATTGGAGACGATATGTTTATAAAAGGACAGTTCTGTGAACTCACAACTCAATATCAGTTACTCTACTCGGATTACAGACACGTTCGCTCGTGTGGCTTCTTATCACTAAACAATAAGTAAGTGTTGAAAGTTTTGAAAAGTCAATAATTAACAAAGATAAACAATGTATTTCTGCCTTCTTCTCCCCCGTTGGTAAAGCGTATACCATCCAGAATCAATTTTCTTAATGTAGATAACAATTTGATATTAAATATTTAATAATTTCTTTAACCCTTTTACTGTGGCACATAATTTGTAGCATTCATTAAATGTCAATGACTTTTGTATTTTGTCCTAAATGAGACGAACCCTTTTTCTCTAGGCCTCGACTGTGGAACTTTCTGTAAAAAATATTGATTTTCGTCGTCGTCTTGTAAATAAATATTTTTACACCTACGTGCAATCAATTTTTTATAATAAGATATCACTCTACGATTTTAAATACAATCCATTTTTGTAATACGGAAAGTCGACTTACATACACCGATATTTGGGTACGGTTAAAGCTGTATGCTAATAACCCGACACGAACCTTCATCGAAACCGTGAGCAGACCTACAATAATATTGTTCGAAGAAATTTTTCCTGGAGCATTTTCTTGATCCCGAACATATCGGATTTGCATTTTTGTCTGAATTTAATCGCCAATGAGAAGAGTTTTGTAGCAATGGTAACGAAAATTTAGCGTGGGAAATATTTTTTTATAGCTTTTAAAATTTTGATTTCAGGCGAGGAAAGAGATAATCGATAGCACAACTCGCTCTAGAATGAGGAAAGGTTTGCGAGTGTTTCTGTACTTCTCAATATGGATGGCTCTCTCTTTAGTGGCTGTGGTCTTAAACATCATCAACATTGATTGGTCAAAAACGAATATCGTAAATGGAGTCTTCATTGTAGTGTTTTTAAGCATTATACAAGGCTCCGTTTTTGAATTTCCTGTCCAAACGATTGCAACACTAATTGTCGGTGGCAACCAAAGGGAAAACAAGAAGGCTCCAGCTGAGAGACTAACGATAGTTTTCAATTACAACCTTCTGGCAACAAGCAAAGATGACATCGACGAATGTTTTGAGACGATGTACGAGGCTTTCATCGGTAATCTTGGACCAAACGTTTCTGCTGTCCTAGTGAGCGCAACAAACGATGAAGAACTGAAAAACTGCGAGTTAGAGAAACGAGACACCAATAGAGCCATAATTTACGACGAACTGTTTCGTGAGGGTGTTTCTTTTTCGCAGGGAGATTACGAATCCATGGATTCACATCGATTAAAGACCGTTTGGCAGATGTATGAAAATATAGATCCAACAGTCTTTGTTCGTGAGTGTTTAGACGAGATATGTGATAAATATGCACGAGAGTTTATGGTCCTGCATCGTGTGAGTCGTGTGGTACGAAAATGCGGCCAGTACCAGGACTTGATGTTGTTATCAGAAGGAGAATGTGATACATACAGTTACTGTGATCCGGAATATTACGGAAGAAGATGCTCGTCTCTACGGGCAGCCTCTTTTTCATGCTTCTATCGATGTAAATAATGTTTATGAACGTAAATTTGATTACACGCTCGTCCTTGATGCTGACACTGGTGTTCCAAGAGGTGCAGTGACCGAGCTGTTTCAAATAGCGGCAGCACATCCGGAGAAGGGCTTAATTCAGCCAGCAATAAAGCTTCATTGCAAACCAGACGACACAATTTTTACGCATTTAGAATCCATGAGACAAGGCATATATGAACCGATGACAAACGCTATTACAGCCCTCTTGGGCCAATCAGGATTCTTTGGGAAGGGGCTGATAAAAAATCGTGTGTACATTGACAAAGTAATTGGCACCAAAGACAAATTGATTGAACGTGTTCCTATTGATGTTCTCAGTCATGACACATTTGAGGCAGCCATTTTACAACCTCTTCATGCTGGGTCAGTTTACCTGCTTGAAGCTCCAAGCTACAACTATATAACATGGAATATTCGTGAAAGGAGGTGGAATAGGGGTGAAACACTTCTTGCCATGTACTTTTGGCCTAACGCTTTTGGCAGGCCGATGAGATTCTTGCAAAATATCTTCCAACGAAAGATCTTCAACATGACTAAAGTAAGGACACCAAGTAAACTAGATTTTGTGAGCTCTTACATTGCTCATTCGGCATTACGGCAAATGTTTATGAAACCTCTCCTTCTGTTGTACATCATTGTTCATATCAGTGTCCATCTTCGTTATCTGTATGCTTCCATTATCATCGTCATGTTCTTTGTGCTTGTCTTTCCAAAGTTTGCAAAATGTAATAGGAAAAACTATAAATGCGTGCTTTTCGAGACAATAGCTTCAATCTGCCAGTTCACGGCCGAGGCTCTTGTCGGTATAGTCCGTATCTGCCGGTCCTGGGCCGCCAACATTTTACCCAATGTCAAATGGATTCCGCAGAGAGCTGTATAAGAATTTAAACACTCAAAGCCTTTTGTTTCCAGTCGGAAACATCTATGGGGATATTCAGTGTTTGCTTTATTAGTAAGTATTGCAGTCGGATTATTTTTAGAATAGACGATTCTAGTAGTTATTATGTTTGGGATCTTATTCCTGCTTCCGTTTTACACTAGTTTTACCTCCCTTTCCTCTAACTTCAAATGCAGTTGTATGCGAGAGAGACAGCACAGTTACAGAGTAAGCATAGTAGATGGACTTTAGATTATATCAACAACAGGAATGTATCGAAGTTTGGGCACTCTGACTAATAATTCATTTAAATATGACCCATTCGTTTATAAAGGCTCCAAGTAAAGGGGTTTTGTTGGGATTTGTATGGGAATAACATGTATGTTCTTATGATATCTTCGATTAAAACCTTCAAATGTACAGTCTCGTAAGAGAATCTTCGAAAGCCATATTTCGGCATAATTTGATCGTAAAGAACACTCTACGATAACATCAAGCTTTGGACTCTCGGCATGAACAAAAATAAAAATAAAAATAAAGATGAAATTACAAATGAAGAGGCAAACAAATTATTCAGTTATGGTGCTAAGCAATAAACCACGTTCATGAAAGACAAGTGTCAATAATTAATTCATTGTGTGAAGCATGACAAGTAACAGTTTGAACTGTCGTGGCAAGTTCATTTCGGTTACAAATCAAACGAGCCTCTGATTTCAATCAATGAAAGGCACTGAAATACAATTTGACTTTAAAGAGAAGAGAAATAACTTATTTTAATTATCTCATGGAGCGAATCTGACCATTTGCAATCATACTTTGACCTTAAAAAAACTTGAGTGTCATGGCGACTGTATTATATTGAGAGAAATGCATGTTTTGTACTTTAATAAACGACAGAATAGCACTTTTATCTGATAAATCACCATGCATGGCAGTGAAGTTATAATTCCATTCAAAACTACCTCACGAGTGGTTGTCTCTGATATTGTGTTTGTTGTATGTATAGTTTCTTAATTTTATTTTTACATTTTTGGAGGTATCTCAGGGATATTGCTTGTTTCAGTGGTGTATGATATCAAATACTTAATAAAGAAAGCGAAACTTAAATTATTGTTAAAAATAATCATTTTATTATATAATTTTTCAAATGTCTCATTCACCGTACGACTGTTTCATGTTTAAAAGCAAACTAAATATTTGTTTATCACAGTCATCGATATTTATTTATTTTGACCATTTTACAAGCAGACGTAAAAGGAAATTATCATCCTTGTTGGCTGGTATTCTTGGTCTCCTTGTAGATAGACTTACACTGTAAATGACGCATTAACCAGACCTTAAACGGGCATCGATCTTGTGCAGGAAGAGAGTCTTTATTATGTTTTACTTTTGACTTTCAGAATCTCACAAAAGTTAACGAATTTTTCTCCGAGGCTTCAAGTAGTTTTACGCTTTGGATAAAAAATACTTATGCATACATACATACATACATACATGCATACATACATACATACATACATACATACATACATACATACATACATACGTACATACATACATACATACAAAACAAAGCTATGAACTAAGTAGCAGTAAAGAATTCAAATCAAATTAAGAACTGAACACAACAGCAAGACTTATTCTCCTTCAGATGTTAATGCAAGAACGAATAATTTTTGAAGTTAACAGTGTTATATAAAAAAAACTATGATACAACAATAGATCCTCTCTAAAACATTAAAGTTCTCAACAAGTTTAGGAATTTCCAAGTGAAGAACTAGTATCCTACTTTCAGTTAGAAATAAAAACTTCCTTTTATAATGATATGAATATTTAATCTATAATGATAAAGAAATATTATCTATGTATTATGCTGTTTCCAAAGTAAATGCCACTGATCTGGTACACCATTAACTTGTTGTTGGACAAAGGTCAGTTAGAGAATGCAGATAAACATAAAATACATGCATATATATATATATATATATATATATATATATATATATATATATATATATATATATATATATATATATATATATAAGTAGAATTAATTAAAATGAAATATACATGAAGCAATATAACACTTCTGTACACTTGAAAGTGTATTTATGGTTATATTATCTTTCCCCCAGATATGCCTCATTTCAATATTGTACTCATACGTTGATAATCTAGGACTTTTTGCATCTCGCTTCTCGTAGTAACGAGATTGTCGTCACTGAATACAATAACTGGAGACGGAGTTGAGCTAAGTGATACTTCAAAGTTTTACAAAGCCATGATCGATTGTGGAATAATTACTCCTGTGCATATTTAATTCGTGTTATAAATATAGCACACTAGATGATCTGCAACTATTTTGCCTTCTTGAATCAATACTCTACCAACCTAGCCATCACTTACATCAACAGACAATTTTATGAGTGACTGAAATTGAGAGCTTCGATATATCTGATTCACTCTTAAGTATGGCCTTTTACTTATCAAAAGCCTCCTGTCATTCTTCAGACAAAGGAAACTTCGTTTTCTTACTTCAAAAAATATGTGAGAAATTCAGCGATTATGAAAACATTGGAAAAAATGTCCTATAATATTCATCCATACCCTCAAATCGCAATAGCTCCTTTTCACTGATATGCACAGGGGAGTCATAAATAGCCTTGATCTTAATCTCTGTAGGTTTAGCTTGACTGTGTCCTACAATATGTCCTAAAAATATACGACAAGCACGATAAAACTCATGTTTACTTAAATAATTGTTAGATTTTCGAATGTTTTCCTAGTGATCTAACCAGGTATGGTTGAAGATGGTAACATAATCGTGCAAACTTCACAATAATCTAGATCCAGCTGTAATCATGCTGATTAAATTTGTGAAAGTACAAGGTGAATCTTTCGTTCCAAACGGCATCACATTACAATGTTTAAGTCGATCTGGTGTTACGAATGCCGAAATTTACTTGCTCTTTCCGTCAGACGAGAGAGCAAGGACTCTATCATCAGACTAAAATATCATTTCCTTTGTAGTTATGTCATAACTTTATTTCATTTTTGGCTGAGTAGAGTGAAAACTAGTTCTTGTTAATTCAAAAGCCTTTTACAATTTATATTTGAAAAAAGAAACATAATCAAGAAGACTTATTTATAAATCTTATATTGAAAAAAGTTTATGTTTTAACAATTATAATGGTCCACGGACAGTATGTCAAAAAGCTAGTTTTATGATAGTTTTATGAGTCCAGTTAATTTTCAGGGTAATAAGCAGAATATTTAAATTTCTGGATCCCTAATCCATGCATAACTTGATGGAACATTCTGAAAATAATACTCTGACTCCTGATCACATTGGACAGATTTGAGACGGCTAATTTGTACAAAAACCTATATCAAAGCTTTACTATGGTTGTAGTCTTAATATTCTTCTAAGGAATCGCCCTTGGAAATCATGTGGCGCAAACATTATGGTCAGCAAGAGTTGGTTGCCTGACTCGGCCTTAGATACGGTCTACTCATTTTTTAAACACAATGGTGCGTGTTAAGACACTGAGGTCATAAACTAAGTAACAAAAAAAGGGAAAACCAACATGTTTCCTAAAACCTAACGAACAATTTAAATATCAATGCTATAAAATGAGAATTTAGTAGCAACTTAGAGTATTATGAATTGAATCCAAACTAGTACTGATAAACGTTCTATGAGAGTCCAAATAATTGAAATGTTCAGCATAAATTTCAGATTCAAGACTATACTGGTTCCCATCAGTCCTGACGTGTGAAATGATGCTGTCGAGAACTGTTTATGAATAATTCACTATAGTTTAAAAATATATTTTAGACCAATGAGCACTTTCTACTTCAAATGAATAATCCAAGAACATGTTGTCGCCTCATATAATATCCAAATAGAACATAAAAAAGACCTGCAGATTTGATGTTACACGAAGAACGTATGAAATAAGAATATTAAAACTGCACTGTCCTATCCACTTAAATGCAATCGAAAAGACTAACAAAAGCATATACTCACTTCGGCTACGTGAACAATACCCAATCTGCAACATCGTAAAAAAACTAACATGATTTAAAATACCCAATGAGATTTAACGTATTTCTCTTAAGATACCACCTGACCGACCAGTCCAATGGGAAAAAGCCCCAAACTCGTAAGCATATTTCCGAATAATTTTATTATAAGTAACTGTCAACGAGTACACAAGCCTACGCAATTTTGCGTTCGTTAATATTTTAAAATAGAACCAATGCACGTACAAATTTTCAAATAAAGATAATCTCAGCAATATACAGCTATTAACACAAAATTTTTAAAATTATAGATATATATGAAATTCTTTAAATGCCTGAATAGGTTGCAGATGTACCTTATGTGTGTTCTGATTGGGTTTTCATGCCATTTGACAAGATCTACATTATTTAGAGACAGCACTTTTAATTTTCGGTCACAAATAATTTAAGATCTTTTAAGTCATACTGACCCACAAATGACCAGCCAAAGGGGTGTCATGGGCTAGATTAAGACTTACAAGTCTGTACGATTTTGGAACAACAATTTGCCACATCACTGAGCACTCATTACCAGAGGATATGTGCAGTGTTCTCCATTTTCTCATTTAGGTTCCTATTTGTAACAAAGTAACAAAATAACAGGCACCTGTTTGGCTTCAGTTTCGCTAATTGCTTGCTGAACCAAACAGAAGATCACAAGATCTTGTTCGTATTCGACAATGAGTGATTGATTTTTTATCACCCCGATTTAAATAAAGAGATTGCTTCATAAAAAGGGGACCACTGTCACCAATACCACTTAGCGACAATGACATAATCAAAAGCCTGACCAACGATTGTGTCAGCTAGAGGAATAATGTCAGGATCAACATCGTTCTCTATAACTTTAAATTACAAGTGGATTAACGACAGCCTTAACTCCAGACAGGTCGTTGAATGGTAATAAATTAATACCATCTATAGGTGCTGAGACAAAGTCTGATGACAAATTCACACAATGGAGAGGAACATTAACAAAGGTGCTCCCCACTCCCTGAACAAGAACACTTTTATTAGAAGAAGACTTCTCAGAAAAAGGCAAAATATCTGATAATAAATGACTCTGGGAAGCTACTATATCCCGTAGAATTTTAATAGGGATAGATTTTGCAGAATAACCAAGACGTAATATAGAATATTTCAATATGAATAGTTTATAATTATCAGTAACAAAATCAGACTTGGGTTTATTCGACCCAACAAATGTATTGCTTTCAATAAATGACTTCATCTTGACATCTTAGTAATAGGACTATTTGGAATAGCTCTGTCTTGATTCTATTTCTTAGTTTGCAATATGTAGCAATCAGAAATAATGTGGACAATAGGTACACGTAAGAAGATAAGGATTTCTGAATAGTCTTATCATAAACTTGATTCATAAATGTTGTGCCAGGATTGATATGTGCACGTGTTCATATGTGATTGAGATGGGTATATTTAGCGAACAACTTCTGAATAGAAAACTTACTGATAAAAGAAAAAGTATCAAGTTCTGATTGAATTACATTGGTGTTCCAAATAAGTTCCAATATTGAACTTGCTGATGTGCCTGTCGTCTCGAGCGTGCTAACATGCCACCTGACTGGAACGTGGCAATGTGTTAAAAGTCTTCTAGTGTATCACAATAATCTAATCCAACATATCCTTCTCTAAATTCACCATAATTCTAAATTGATTATTTTAGTCTAAGAAAAGGACCGAACTCATGTAATGACATTTGATAATAATTTGAACTAAAAGGAAATTCATCTAAACCAAAGAACTAATTTTGCTTCAAATGATAAGGCATGAAGGAGTAATTGTTCAAATAAATAACATTACATAAAAAAAGACACAATAATAGAGCCATGATGTTGGCCAGTCTCATCTCTAAAACATTCAAAGTTGTCAACAGATTTAGGAATTTCCAAAAGTAAAATACTAGTACCCTACTTTTAGGTAGAAGTAAACATTTTACCTTTATTGATAATCATCTGAATATTTATTCTATAATGATAGGAAAACATTATCTATGTAGTATGTTGTTTCCAAATTAAATGCACTGCTCAGGTTCAATATTAACTTGATTTTGGACAAAGGTCAGTTACAAAATATAGATGTACATATGCAATGATTTAAAAAAAAAACAAATACCACTCGTACAATCTATTGTCACAGGAAATGGCGTGGGACGCATTATTGTCTGAAACCATGTTCGAACTTTAACTGCTCAAAGACATTGACCAATATATATTTATTGAAACGGGTATCCGGGGCAGGGTTTTGAAGGCGATGTTGTGCGAAAATCCATATGTGGACGGATCTACCCGTTTGTCCGAAGCATTTACATCGTGTATCTTGGTTTGTAGGCTAGTTTCAGTTGATCGCTGTTTGAATGCAGACATACAGGTATACGACTAACAGTGAATATGGATACTTCTTTGGAGTTAGCAACGATATCACAGTTGAGTTTGCTTCTTATATATCTTAACTTTGCTCCACACCAGATGAACGTTCCTGCTATCGCAGATAGGACCTTTTCATGCGGATTCACTCACAATATAAATTAATAATGAATAATGCAACGATTGACATTCAGCATGGCATCACGAAAAAGGAAAAAGGAAAAAGCTCCAACATTCCCGTCAATGACTTCTCTGCGCCTGCAAAGTCCAGATTGCCCAAGCATGGTGAAATGTTTTCCACGTTAATTTGTGTCCGGTACGGATCAGGGATAACTCAGCTTTTGTTGAATTAGATTATACGATATTTAACGTAGGGTAGGTTGTATGTGATGAAAATCACCAGGGATTGTATAGCAAAACTCTTACATCGTTCAGAAGCAAAACTTGCGCCCATAATTTCTTTTCCACAATCACCTTCACCTGACGACCCTTACCCGGAACACAATAATCATCGTGTGTACGACGAAGCCATGCTTGAACACTACTACGACCCCGCGAGATTTTCTTCCCGGTCGGACACAAATCATGTGCGACATAACGATGGCCACATCTGCTTAAAGTGATTCGGAATGACGGCATCATGATGATGATATTTTACAGCTTTAATACGCATAGCCTTGCAGACATGCTATGGACTTGGTGTACTTCAGATCACTCGTGGGACCTGTATGGTTTCCTCACGATCGTCTTGACTGGAGCCTCTAGCTCTACCTGGTAAAAGAATCGCACTGGCCAGAACGCAGGTGTCTAATTCGAACGTGACTCACACAAGCCTCTGACACAAACATACAATGCAATTTAATAATCACAATAAACAGATATAAAAATGAAGTCTGCCAACCAGCGATGCCTTGGATGATTATGGTGTTATGTATATTTAATTTGCATTGTTTGTTAGTTAATTTTTATTTCAATATATGCTAATTAAATATAACATTTTATGTTGGACTTTGTCCAAAATCAAATTTATTTTCTACTTGACCCGAATTAATGACTCTTTTTTAAGCAAATTAATTTTATTCCGTAAGCAACTTATTCATAGCTAAGTTATTCCCTACGTGTATGGGTTAAATATGAGGATGATTACTAATAGTAGTAAATTGTTTACTTGGGTATGGGTCTGGGTTATTGGGATTCCACTAAAATTTAACTGGTGTAGCTGACATTGTTCAGGCTATTTATTATAATTTTAGTAACAGACGTTCTAATAATAACTAATATATTATTTTATAAACATTAAGAACTTTCTAGAAGGTTATTTTCTTTTAGATAATGGTTCATGTTTTAGAAAATGTTTAATGTGACCTGAGGTCAAGTAAAGGACTATATAATTTGTCACTAGAAAGATTATTCAACGTGCTTAAAATCTATCAGAATTAATTCGTGTTATTATTGTGTTCAGTGTTCATTTCGACAGGAATCGATTTCTTCAAATGGTTTAATTTAAACGAATTTTCTTTGGAAATGCTAAGTGCTCATAAAAAACAATATTCTTAGACACAGACATTGACTGTAATATATAGTGAATTTAAATCTGGAATTATATTACCGTCTTTGAACAAAAAAAAATGTTGGCCCAGCAGCAACATACAGGTCATCACAGGTACGTCGACAGTTTTAGCACTGGACTGAATTTGGATGTCTAATAAAGTTTATTCAGAACTTTAAATTACTAGGACTTGTGTCTGTAATTCTATGGTTTTTTAGAATTTAATTGGCAATGCCGTTCTTTTTTAATTTTCACTTTCTGTTCTACATAAATAAATAATTTTTTGAATTTTATCAAGCTTATTGCTTTCACTCTTTTATGTTACTTATAATAAGAGCACGGACTCTGTAATAACGAGAAGCGACACCGCAAATCTGCTAGCATCCAACCGTAATGTCTCAGCGACAACATGACTCTTTTCGAACTATCAAAGCGAAACTTCAGGCGCAGAAATCCGCATGGAATGCTGGTTTTGAAGAAAAACTGTTGCATCGCTCAAAGAATTGCAAAACCGCATACCATGTTGAGGATATTCAGAAATCACAAGAGAGATCGTGGAAAATCTGACCAGAAAAAAATAAATCGTCTCCAATTCTTAAGATTTCCAAAACAGCCACAGAACAAGTTGCGGATGCCATGAAAATCTTACAATCACAAATCCGCATAGCCACTATATAAAAAGAGACTCAAGACTGAATTTTTTCAAAACGGAAAATCACCAACCGAGTACAAGCGACATTTGCTAACAAAAGTTCAACAAGCTAATGAGTGAGCACGGCAGCATTTAGCACGCAAAAGCCTACTTGTAATGTCTTTTAAATGAGCTGCCTTGGGGAGCGAATTACCCAGCGACATGTGGCCGAGTGACATTAAAACGGAATGGCCTAAAAGAGTATTTCAGGAGTTGGTTAATATTTTTTAAAATTGACTGGGACGATTATATGTGGACTGAGTTTATAAAAACTTGTGAAAGGATGTAGGAAATATGTCGAAATGAGATAGATTCAGACTGTAAGACATTTTGTAAAACGTTCCCACTACTCTGTAAAAAAGCAATAACAGAAGCTCTACTTGTCGAAGAATATTATTAGCCTAAGAAAAACATAGAATACACCTCAGATGAAGAAGACACGAACCAGTGCAACCAAACTTTGTACGGCATAGCGCGAACCTCCATTGTTCAAATGCGAATATGTGGCCGACATCAGGCAATTGTACTCGTGGATCATCTGGAACACTCGCCGTGTCAATTTGCGCTGACATTAGCGCACCAGAGATCATCAATGAGGCCGCAACGATTTGTCAGCCATTAGCAATTTCTCACTAACGATTTTCTGGACCTTGGAAGGTTGCGCCTATTAATACAAAACCCAATGAAAACATCGAGGATCTATATAACGATTAAAGAGATATTCAACTAGCACGGATAACTCGCAAAATGCCTTTTGACAGAGGTCTTTGACTGCCCAGAACGACTAGCACATAACTTCACCATTGATAGAATTTACGCGTAGCATGCCTGCATGAAATAGGGATCATTATTCTGGATTTTACAACAGGACGTGGTACTAATTGGGTTGCATATACGATTAAACCTCGCCTTTTTACATTTTGATTTGTACGGGTTCGCACCATTACTTTTAGTTGTTGATTCTGTAACCCGTAGACTACCGCCACTGTTTTACAAGGATATTCACTCAACTGTGGCCCGGGTTGTATGTAACATCGCCACGAACGCATGTTGATTCTACATTGTCAATCGCAAACTCCGTTCGATAGTATTAAAAAGCAATAGCTGACCTTGTGAATTCGCAGTAACTCGACGTGTCCCTGAGGATTGCTACAAAAGAGGATTTGACTAAACTTCCCATCAGGGTTGTTCTTCACGTTGATCCAGACGAGTTAGTGTTTTCCCAAGATCAAATTGAAACACTGCAAATTTCGAACGTGGATATTAAATTTGTTGCTTTAAGGTCAAAATTTATATTGCGAAAAATCTGGCCGAAATCACTGACAACAGGGTAATCAGTTACTGAGGTCCGTCGATGGTCGCTATTCAAAGTCCGTCAACTATGCTGTAATTGCGTTCCAAACAGTTATGGCAGCACCACCATGCATGTTAACTTCATTTACAACGCTCATAACAATGTGTACCAGGAAAGGAGAAACAATGATTGATGGCATAACAAGTGATGGAATCGTTTATGCCGACGTGAATGATTATGATGTTACGTCTCCAGAATGTTAAACTAAGTAAGAAATAATTTATTTCTCTAGACTACTAAGTAATTATACTTGCAGTATTGTGAATTAAAGCTTAAATAATCCTAAATGTTGTATCACAAACCTAAACATTAAGTACTTTCCGAATGAATTCTAATAGTGAATATGCTAATGCACCAATAATAGTCTTTATGTATCACAATGATATAATCCAGAATGTCTTTGAATGAATCCACAATAATGTTAAAAATATTAAAATTATTTTGTGTGATTGATCTTTGTCAATAATGATGGTAGGAGTTTGGCCTCAATGACTGTTGTTGGAAATAACATATTACATTATCGCTTATATTTGTCTTTGATTGTAGATTAAATATTAAGATTATTATTAATTATAGGTAACATATTGAAATGAATTTGAAAACAGGTAAAAGGTTTTTCCCTCGTGAATTCATGGTGTACCTGATGTTTGCATTTATTTTGTTAAAGTGCTAGTAATAGACATAATATGTTCGAAAACTGAGTATGTTCTAGAAATGAACTTTTGGTCCACGTCCTGGTTATCATGTTGTGATTTCTGTTTATATATAACAGAAGAAGAACACAGCAACAAATTTTTACTACTTTAACATCTGACTAGTAGAATCAGTCTTTTAGTTGGTTCAGATTAAATATGAGAAGATTTATTTATTTATATTATTGATTGGAATGTCAAAGTGCATTTTGAATTTAGAACAAGTAAATAATTTCGGATTATTGAAAATTCATTTAGAAACATTTTGAATTATATAACCGGAAACACCAAGACTGCAAGCATATTAACACTTTTCCGGAATTTTGATATATCAACACATTCAAGATAAAATTTATTCGGAACGCTGCTGAAATTTATTCGGAAATACTATAAACGTTTGGTCGTGTGTCACAACATTTAGGACTATTTGGCATTTAATTCACAATACTATAAGTTCTTTTTAAGGTTTTCACGTTATTTTAGAGCAATAACTTATTTGTTGAATTTTATAAAACTTATTGATTTTAGCTCTTTTCTGTTATTTCGATTAAGACTACAGAGTCATACCGAAACTTATGGCACTTCTGTGGAATATGAATTTCACTAAAATGGTTAAGAAAATTTGTTTATTAAATATAAAATCATTTTATTTCAGATTTTAATTACTCCCAGGTATTTTAATCTTATCTTTTGATAAATATTTAGAGAAACCATCAAGCATCCAAAATGTCATCTAGACTGGAGAATTTTATCTTAAATCCAACCTAGGAAGAGTTAGACGCTTTGAAATAAGATGCATTCCTGTCGCTTGCCAGACAATATAAAGTTTCTAAAGCGAAACATTCCTTTACGGAGTTAACAATCACATATATTGTGGTCCACTATTTGATGGAAAAGAATGGTTTGCATTAAAATGCTTGGGGTTTGATTACTAAGTCTCTATTTGGCTCTGAAATAAAATTGAAGGAACGCAGTTAAAAACAAACTGATAAAAATAGGGTTAGCAAAGCTTCAACGTTAATTTTTTTAATATAAATCTACAATCAGAAATAATAAAGAGAAACAAAGTTAAAGAAAGAGGTAAAGAAGATAGAGAAGAAAGACAAATACAAATAAAAGAGAAAAAGAAGAGAAATACAATTACAGAAAAAGGAATATGCAAGAGAAAAAAGGAGAAAAATACTAATGCAAAGTGAAAAAGAAGAAAGGAAAAAACAGATGCAGAGATAGAGATAAAAAGAAAGAAGATACGTGCAAATGCAGCAAAAACAAAATGAAAGGAAATTTTGACTAAATGAATTAGAGCTGGCAAGCGTACAACACTTTTCTGTTTACATACAAGATCAGAAGTTGATGTTACGAAACGTAATAGATTAGTTAGAGAAAAAGAAGTATATTTCCTCATTTTAATTATATTTCCTCATTTTGAGTATATTGCTGAAACTTGAAATGGCAAAGAAAGCATTGGACTTTTAATATTATAAAGTGTACATATTGGCAAAGTTTGTATATTCTACACTTCACTGTTTGTATAAGTAAAGTGCTAATTTTGATATTGTTACGGAATGTATTTTGAAGTGAGTTGGTGCCTGAATCATATCAACACAGGTTAATGAATTGTAGAATATAAACTGGACCGACCCATACTACATTTGTAAATGGAAATAACTATTTTAAATGTGATGATCACATAAGAAGGTTGGCCAAAATTACGATAACCGTATTTGTTAAAAAGTTCATGAATTGTGTCCATTGTGACGCCGAAACCTTCCTTGATGAGCATAAGGTCGAACATTTACAAAATACTGCTCGTATACTGCTTATTCCTTGAATCACAAGATTTCATTTGTTAATTAGTCTTTGTCTCAGCAGCTGTTTGCTGAAACACCATCTCAGCCTCACACGATTACTTCCAAGTCTCAGTTTGGAACAACTTTTAGGAAATAAACTTGTGATATTGTGATAAGATTGATCTGAAATTCTTATCTTTTTCTATGACAACAAATGCAAGAAGAAGGAACACATTATTTTTATTGCTATAGATTGAAAAATAAAAATAGAATCAAGACATAGCTGTTCAAAATGCCCTTACTCTAATAAGTTAAGACCACGGTCATGTATTGATAGCTATACATTCGTTGTGTCAGACAAACCCTAGTTTGATTTTATTATCGAGCATTATGAAACATCCATGTCGAGAGGTTCTATATTACATGATGGTGAATCTGCTAAGCATATCCCTATTATAATATTAAGGGTCTCAGTAACTTCTCGGGGTCTTTCATTACAGGTGCATTGCCTTTACCCAAAAAATCTTCTTCTAGTGTTTTTATTCAGCGAGTCTAGTCCCGGCTTTGCTACTGTCGCTCTCCATTGTTTAAATTTGATTTGTTGTCAGGACCTGCTGTGGTGGTCGGAATGGCTTGTACTTTGTTCATCGACGGGAGGTACCAATTTATTACTAGCCAATAGCCTAGCTGGGTATGATAATTTGGTTAATAAACTTGTCACATGCAAGCTTTGTTTGGGTAAAAGTTGATCATATTGACAAAAATACCTGATTTATACCCTGTTTGCCCAGTGACTAGAGCTATGCAAAATGAGGCACTGAGAACGATGTTGATCAGGACATTATTCCGTTAGCTGACACTTTTATTTGTAAGGTTTTTGATGGCGTCTAGTTTTAACCTGGTATTGATCAACCAAGAGGTATTTGTCACATTGTTGCTATTTCTACTACTCGTCTATTTAAGAAACCACGAGCACTCGTGGTCGAAAGAGAAAAAAATCTTTAGATAGCCTATATTTTTTCAATTTGCTAATAGTGAAACTGAACCCACAAAAGCTATGTTTTTTTTTGTGAACAACAGGATCTATATGAAGAAACATAGAACACCCGAGGTACTCGCTGGTGACGAATGGTCAGCGAGCTATTTAATTATTTTTCCTAATCATTTCCAAAGCCATTAATCGTTTAAAAGATTGAAAATAAAAATGGAAATCAAAGTATGTCACCAGGTTTGATGTTTAGAATAGATTCTGGCAAATTCCACTCACGTAAAAAGTAGAATTTCTTCATGTACAAATCCAGATGGACTTCGTCAATATATAGTGATGCCGTTTGGTATGAAAATTATCTGTCAGAATTATAGCGTTTATAGAACATGATAACATCTGGGTTAGATAATTTTGACGCTTACAACGATGACGCCACCATCTACAAAGATCATTTGGAAACTATATATAAACTCTGTGATCGAGTCAGTGATGCAAATCTGAAAAGTAATTTAGGTAAAAGTGAGTATTGCTGTATTTGTTGTACACTTTTAGACATATTGTGGTACGCGGTAAAGTCAAACCTGTTACAGGTAAGGTAAAGGCTATCTCTGAATTGGCAGTGCCTATCAGTATAAAGCAACCAATGCGATCTTTGATATGGCTAGATGTTATTGAAAATGTTGCTCAGGTTTTTTTCCATGATTACTGAACATCTAACAAATTTGTTCAGTTAGAAAACCAAGTTTCATTAATATTATTAATATCGAAAAGTTTTTGATAAATTAAAGAATATACATACCGGTTCTTTCAGCTCCAAATTTAAAACTGAATGAAAGATGAAAGCAACGGAAGGGTGGGTGGGGTATTTATTCAATAAGACAAAAATGGTGTGGATAGTCCAGTATGCTATTTTTCTACAACTAATGAAATAAGCACCAGATAAATTATTCCACAGTTGCAAAGGAATATTTGGCATTGATATTACATTTTCAACATGTTGAAGTGTATATTAATTAATTATTGTATTCGCTGATCACAAGATGGAAAACAAAATTACGGAATTCCTGTTATTGAGTTTGATAGTGCAGTAATACAGTATTGACATTAGGCACATCAAGATAGAATATAATCAAATTGCAGATGCATTTTGACGTGTATAGAAGTTCTATAAGCTTTATCTATATTTATATCATTTATAAGACATCTTCCTGTGTCATTGTAATTATTATGTTGTCATCGGTACGTTTGACTAATATGTGAAAGAAAACTTCATTTTAAAAGTCATTCTTTTTTTCTCTTTTTTTGAGGATAGTTGGTATTTGCATATAATTTATTATGTGCCGACGCTCTTTTTCCACGACTGAGGATAGAGCTTGGGGGTATGTATATTTTATTTTGTGTGCTTGACCTTTGTCCCTGACTAAGGATAGAGTTTAGCTGCTTACCTGCTTTTTATCTTCTTTGCAAGTTATAAATATACATTTGCTTTGGTTAGGTCCAAGACTTGTCTTTGCGTTTGACCTTAAAACGTTCTATAAACTAATTTGTTTACAGATTTGGTAATTTTATATTAAGGTGAATACATTTTGTAGACACATATATTGCGACACAGGTCAAGTGATGATGCTTACAAGGCTGAAATCAACAAAATTATTAATTCCTCATTATGATATCAGCCTGAAATCGTGTACTGTTGTGTTGAGATATAATTTGGGAGGAATACTTTATTTAAATTATTCATTGGAATTACAAAGTGCTCATTGACTGTTTGGACTAAAACACTATTTTGGGAGGTTGTAAATTCAGTCAAAGGCATTCTGGATTATATCACCGTGATACATCAAAACGGTTGGCATGTCAACTCCTCTGATGCTATTGTTATATCAGCACGTTCATTATTGGAATTCATTCGGAACGGTGTACATTTTAACGTGTCATAGAACGTTTGGGATTATTATAATTCACAATACTATAGGTCACTTTTAAATTTTCAATTTTCTTCTAGGGAAATGCATTATTTACAGCGTTTTGCTAAGAATTTGGAATTGTTTTCCTGGTATTTTGTTATCGACCGTACAGTCGCAACAAACTATATAAACGAATTTCACTTGACCTAAGAAACAATAGAGGGCTCTTGATGTTGGTTATTTTAGTTAGAAAATTATACTAAATTCATAAGAACGTTTCGGCCTTGAACGTAAATATTAATAAACATTTACTATTTATAATCATAACAAACATCAGAAACGAAAAACATGAAAGCTGTCAGGCAGACGAAAACCCTTTTCTTAACCATGTAAAAAATTCAAGCACGTAAAATAAATTAAACATTCATAACAGTGATAAACCTTAACGTCACATGTTAGCAGCGCGCATGTCCAGATCTTATGTATTTATCATATGTATCTTATGTGTTTATCATATCGGATTGCTTTAGTGGGTAGAGTCAATTGAAGACATTGATAAATATTCAGGCTGGTGAACGAGTAATGATAAAAAAGAACTCAACAATCTAAAAACAACTTTAAGCATGCAAAGTGCCTAGGATAGAGTCTGTACAGAGCGATCATATATGATATGATGGCAGGAAACAGATACCAATTATTAAAACTCTATTCAATGTGAATCGTAAAAAAATAACCATATATATGCAAATTGATATAAGAAATGGCATTTTTGTGACAATATACAAAGGCAGAAAAATGTAAATATTACATGTACCCTGACAGCTACATGGCTGTATGTTTGCTACATTTTTGCACAAACTATTTGAAAACATGTGTATTCTTTTACTTATTATTTATAACCAATCAAAAATGAAAACTTTCGAATACTAAACAGCTAAATACCAAAAGGGATTGAGTTGCATAAGTGGTTTGTTTAACTGTCATGAAGCTATCTTCTCTAATCTGAAATTAAAATCAAAATTGATTTTCGCATTTTTGGAAATAAGGAAGGTTTTTTTTTTTTACCACATTACAATACTTCCTACGTTTGCACTTTTCTTCATTTTAATCTGCAACATAGTTTAAGACCAGGAATCATAAGAGAGAGAGAGAGAGAGAGAGAGAGAGAGAGAGAGAGGTGTCAATTCAAACGATGGAATTGCATGAATCACATTTACATTTGTTAGCGAGATAAAATTGCAATTCAAAATCTAATTGAAAATTCCTTGTGTAGATGATCGAATTTTGTTTCGGATGTAAGATGATACATGTATGCAAATCTTTGTTACATTTAGGATATAACATTGAACTGCTATTCATCCTCGACGAACGCCACAAATAAGAGGCGATCAAGAATCTGACCGAGGCCGAATTCGCAAAAAGGCGCACGCAGAAATAAACTGGATGATCGCCCGAATAAATGACTAGTCCTGTGTGATTGATATCAAGTTGGTTACTTATTCCCTATTCCCGACTGAATATGAAATAAGTAACCAGTAGCCGATTGAATAAGGAATAAGTAACCAGTTATTTATACATGCATGTGGTTACTTATTCCTTATTCACATCCAGTTGGGTATTCATTTTTTTTTTCATTCACAGTTCCATAAGTAATTGGTTATAATTTACTTATTGAAAATTACAAGCCGTTCATGGCATGCATTGGTGTTATTCTAAACCAGTTAGAGAAATAAGAGTGTTCTTTGGTGCCAGCTCTATAAAGCTGACTATAGACAAAGCACGGGAGCACGGACTATGTGGAGGAAGGGGTTAAAGTATTGTTGGGTATACATAATTAGTAATTTCAGATGGGATCAATTAGTTCTGTTAGATGTTTGGGTCTCGTCCTGTTCTTCATGCGCGAAATATTAGTATTTGTATTCGAAAAACTTACTAATGACTCAATGAACTTGAAACCACAAAAACAAAACATACAAGTGTGAAATTGGAGATTTCTCTTATGTGGTCATAATGTGCTAGAGAAACATTATTTCAAGTATCTACGAGTTTAGGAAGCCTACAGTTGACATCGACTATTGTCTTGAAGTCATAGAAACTGGATAAACAAGCATACGGGTAGGTGTATGAAACCCGCTCAGTGTGAGTCAAATCTAATCATACTTAGTACGAATTAAACACGTACCTAAACGACTTTGCAACTGCTCATGGACAGTTTCTATTCAGGAATCTGTCCCAACATAAGGCAAAGTCATTAAAGGAATTTGCTTAACAGATCTCCAGAAAATAGGACTACATAAAGTGGGTGGGGGTGAATAAAATATATGCGGCAAGAAGATATCTTGCTTGTACAGGTGTGCCAATACTTCTCCATTTTAAATTGTTTTGACATGGACTTTTCACTTACATTTTATCTCTAGGGGATAGTGTCGAGCCACGAAAGAAGTCCTGGTGAAACTCATCAAGAGTAATCAGCGAAGCAAGGGGCAACCTATGAGCAACTGGTATGAAAAAGACGCACAATTCGGATCGATTGAATAGATTGTAATTATTGAACTCCTAACTAGAATATATCGATTTCAACGCCGCTCGGAGAATATCTAGTTAGGGATCTCTTCCAACTGTAGGAAAAGTTTAAAGAAAAGTGTCCACCTGATTTCTCGGAGTCCGGAGATTAATAAATGATAGTTTTAAAGTCCATTAGCAGAATACCTCTTCAGTCCATATCTGGTTCCTACAGCTCAACACTAAAATGATCTTTGCAGTTATTATTGTACGATATCTTCTAAGCAGAGATATACTTGACTCCCAAAAGCAGTTTTGTCGGGGTTTGTCTAATGCAAGCGAAGAACTAAGAGGGGCTTTACGGATACCAACAGTATTTAAAACCGTTATAATCTATGAACAGATTGCAGCCAAACTTTGCAATGCTTGAATCCTTACTCGGGGAATTTTTATTTCAACCCATGTTTGACAGTCGGTAAAGAGTAACCAATCCCAACAGTAGGAAAACGTAGAAGAAAATTAGTCGAGACTATTTTGATGAATTCGAGCAGCGGGGGGGGGGGGGGGGGGCCAACCCTACAACTTGTAGGAGGTTTCAAAGGTCGAAATAAACCTTCAAAAAAAAAAGGTTTCAACTAGAAATAAAACCTTCGACTATGTTTGACGAGGAACCTTTGGAGGGGGGGGGGAGAGGTCCTCCTAAGTTAGTCTAAATACGGTTTCGTTGAAAAATTCAATCATGGCGTTTCGATTAAAAAAAAAATGAACCCAAGTCATTGTCGTCGCCCTCCCTGCTGCTGTTAATTAAAAAATTCTGTAATAAATAATGGCTAATATCGGAGAAGCACATTCCGCTAGACTAGCTCGAGAACGATTAGAAGCAATCAAAAAATTTCTACCTGTGAGAGATTCTGTAAGACAAAAATTACAAGCACTTCAGGAAGCTCAAGTTGAATACGCTGCAGGTACAGAACAGTTGTTTAAACCCGTTACAACGGCTACTGAAAAAGCTGCTGCAATTACTGAAAGAGCATTATTGGGAGATATTAAGGATGAGGAGGAAAGAAAAAAAAATGTATTCTTCCAATATTAAAACAGACCGCTGAGCAAGCTGAAAAAATTGCGAGGAGAACTAAGCAAACAAAAAAGATTTTACGAGATCTTCCGACTAATATAGCTGCAGCTCAACCTCAGCCCGGTGAAGAAATACTTGAAGGTATTGAACAAATTCGTACTGAAGTTGCCGGTGTGAAAAAAGAACTTGATAAACCAATAAAGGAAAATGTTAAAATGATTGCAAAATTTAGGGAGAATTTTATCGAAGAAATTAAAACTACTGGAAAAGAAAAATTACCCAGACTAATATTAATTAGTATGTTTACTAAATCTAGTATCTTAAAACCTGGTTTTGAAAAAGTAACTGATGATAATCTTATTAAATATATATATATATATATCGCATAAAATGGAACAAAAAGCAAGCCAGAGATGATGATGATGACTACAGAATTCTTGATGCAAAAGTAAAGAGACTTTATAGAGAGGCTATGGAACAAGCAGAACAACAACAATTCTCTCAGCAGGAACGTTTATATCAACTTCCTCCACCTCTGCAACAGACAGGACAACAATCTTCTTCACCGCAGCAAAACCCTTCACCCCCGCGGCGATTATATACCCGACAACATACTATATCGGGGAGTCCAGTAGAAATAAAACGGATGTTAACAGGGAGGGATGATGATGATCCTCCTGACACTATTGGCAGTGGTTTGGGAAGTGGTTTTATTGACTGTCCTAACAATATCATCAATGATGTATCACGGTTAGAAGTTCTCATAGGAGGAAAGCGAGCTGGAAATAACTCACCAGAAATAATTAATGAAGCAGCTGATATTTGTAGACGATTATTTCAAGGTGGTATTATGGATGCTGGTATCTACCGAGAACTTGTCAATGAACTTGTTGATGACTATCACAGTGACTAATTGTTAGATAAATGAATAATTAAATAAAATGATCATACACGAATCGCATCGTAGGCCAGTTATGGTCAGGGTGGTAAATTCACGATTACCAGTATACGAAATAACTTACGGAGATGGATTAGGTAATGTTGTTCAAGGTTTATTTGCGGAAATGGCTCCCAAAGCAATACCGATCGCAAAACAATTATCAATGAAAGCTATTGACGTTATTCGTGATAAAGCTACTGGTGCTGTTGGTAATCTTGCAAGTAAAGCATTTTTGGCAATCAAGGATAGACTATCACGATTAATACGTAGACCTAAAAAAATTTTACCACCGGTGAAATTACCAAGCACCGAAGTGATGCCTGCAGATGTTAGTAAAGTAATAAATCAAGCTGCAAATGAAAAACTAGCAGAGTTGATAAATCAAGAGGCTGAACAAATAAATACAAGTTTAGTGGCGGGAAGTGGTCTTCGTTTTAGACGATAACTTTTATAATAATATGTTTAAACATCAATCCGACCCAGCGTTCGACATGGATGCACCAGTACCCAAGGACGAATCTGTGCGCAATTTTCAGTATTATTCTTATGAAGCAATATCGCCAAATCAACGAGGACGAATTGAATTGCAAGTTCAAGACACAAGTAGATATTTCTTGCCCGCTGAAGCTTTTATTGAAGTAGCAGGTGAAATTATAAAAACAGTTGATACAGTATACTTGGATCCGGTTAAAATCGGTTTTGTCAATAACGGAATTATGGCCTTGTTCGATAGCGCTGCGTATCTCATTGACGGAAAAAAAATTGAGTCAATCGAGAACAATGTTGATGTGGCTACAACAATAATAGGTTTAGCAAGATATTCTGATGATTATACAAGATCAGCTGGTCCATCAATGATGTTTGCCAAGGATACTTCTGATTTTCCTAACAGTGATCAGTATAATATAATACAACCAAGAAATTCTGCCGATACCGCTAACGCAGATGTGTGGCCGGTGGTTCACGGTTCTAATGCAGAATTTAATTTAGGTTTTCATACACGTAGACAAATGTTAAGCGCTGGTCGTAAAAAAATTTTCGTGTGCCATTTCACTGTCGCATATTTTTGGATTTTGTAGAGATGTCGGAAAGGTAATTTATGGAGTAAAACACACGATTGTGCTTTTTAGAAAAAATGATGATAATGATGCTTTATGGCGACCCATGGGTGACGCTGGTAAAGTAGTGCTAAAAAAAACTTTCGTTGTGGATGCCGGTAATGACTCCATCAATTGCTGAAGAACAGCGACTGCTTTCTTTTATGGATCAAGGTGGTAAAAGGTTGTTATCATGGCTTACAGTAACCACAGATAGTATTCAGAGTAATAATAATGGTTTGTTTACATGGCATATAGCATCACAGCAGGGAATTTCCGCACCGCGACATATTTTCATTGCTCTTCAGGATACTACACGAATACACTCACAAACACATAGTCACATGATATTGATCCACTTGGTGTTACTGATGTTTCTTTAAGAATAAACGGGCATCAAGAACCATCTGAAAATATACAATTAAATTTTGTTAATTATCATGTTGCACGTGTGTATCATCGCTTGACGAAATATCTAGCGCGCGATCTAAATATCGATACTGGTTTGCAAATATCACAATTGGATTTTAGGACACATTATCCAATCTATTACTTTTCACTAGAGCATCTTGATATAGCTAGACAGTCTGTCGTTGATGTGCATTTCAGAGCTCAAGTAAATAGAGGGGCTATAGCTGAGTACAGAGCAATTGCTGTTATACTCAGTGATAAGACAATGTTACTTGAAGGTATTAGTGGTCGAATGAGACTCGTTGATGCACCAGTGGAAAACATATAGTTTTCCAAAAACATGTAGTTTTCAAAAACAATTAAATCAATCGCGTTTATAATAAAAATGTTATATAATCATGTTAATGTTACTTTGACTCCTGGTCAGATAAAGAAATTACAATCGAAAAATGCAAAAGTATGTGAGTGGCGATAACACTAAAAAGCGATCAAATCTCTGGCGGTGGTCCAAATAAACTGTCATTAACTAAAACCCAACTAAAACGTTTCAATAAAGCAAAACAAATAAAAACCGGAATTCAACTTGATTTCGCTCCCAAAGCTATCAAAGATATGATTAAATCAGGTGGTATATTTCCACTTCTCGCAGCAATACCAGCACTGATAGCTGCTGCTGCCCCAGCTGTCGCTAAAGCAGCTGCGTTGGGAGCTGTTGGAACAGCTGCCGGAATGGCATTAAAGAAAGCCACTGGAAAAGGATACCAAAAAAAAGGACGAGGTCTCAGACTTCCAGGAACTCCGCCATCATGGTACCCAAAACGATTCTGAAAACCGCTGGGTTTCTACCAATGTCAAATTTTGATTTACTCGATGCTGCTAAACAATTAAATATAAAACATTTTAAAGGTGTCTTTATGCGAGACCAATTACCACAACAACCAAATAATCCAGAAACCGGAATTATTAATCTTGATAATAGTAACGGTCCAGGAACTCACTGGGTTGCTTACGCGATCCATCCACGTGGAATTATCTATTTCGATTCGTATGGGTTAGCTCCGCCAGTAGAATTCCTGAAATATGTGCAAAGTATTCCAACTCCAGTCTGGTATTCAACGCTACCAACACAAACACTGACCGATCCACCGATATGTGGTCGTGAAGTATTAAATGTTCTCACTGCGATATCAAAATCAACCAAACCACCTCATAAAGTCGTGCATGAGTATACCTCGAGTCGATTTAGATAATCCTTAAGAAAATAATGGTAGATATTTACGGAAGATCTCTTCTCAACAGAAAAATGAAACTCACTGATATAGATTTATCAAAATAAGCAACCAAAGATGAAATTGACAATCTTTTAACGTTAACCGGGATAGACCCAGATGAGGTTGTTATTTTTCAGGACCGATACGGAAAATTAAAAACTAGTAATATCAAATGGAATGATATAGTTCGCAGGGTTCTTGGAGCAGTTCCGGATAACATTTCTGTGTTTACTGACAGTGGAAAAATCAGAGATTCAAGTAAATCGTTTGCACCCATCAGAGATGAAATTACAAAAAGTGTAAGTAATGGCTTAAAAAATACCGGTGACACAATGACAGGCGAACTCAACATGAATGGGAATAAAATAGCAGCTGTAACAACTCCAAAATCGGACAACGATGTTGCAAACAAATTATATGTTGATAACGTAGACAGTAAACTATCCACACTGCGGGCTGAGTATGACGTTCACGTGGGTACTTTTGGAAGATTTCGCAGAAACCATCAAAAAACCGCAGAAGAATTCTTCGGTTCTCCGTACACTGTTGACATAAAACTTTCTGATATCAAAACCAATATTAACACGATCAAACAAACACAGCAAGATATCAAAACCAACATTAACACGATTGAAAAACCACAAGAAGATATTGTAAGTGGAATTCCTGATATCGTTAACAAAACCAGTTTGATTAAATTCCCACCTGGAGTTACTTCTGGTCATTTTAAAAATATAGTATACACGATATCATCTGGATTTGCAACATGGTCTAAACAAAATAATACTATCAAATATACCGCAACAGTTACTGGTGTGTACAGGTTTTCTGTGTTCAGTGCTGCAAAATTTGAGATATTTACAAAATATCCCTGACGACATTCCACTGATAAGTTTTCCGGGGTTGTGACTGTCATATTAAACAAGGGAACCGAAGAAGAATTCATACTAGAAGCAGCCGATAAGAAATTAACCGCAACCTCTTACTGGTGGTGTTTGGAATTCGTAGCTGAAACACCTGAATTGGTCACTGCGTAAGATAATAAATGACGTCCTTAACAGCATCAACAACAACATTAGATGCGCAACAATATAGATACGATGAAGTGCGCGAATGGCAGTCAGAGTTAAAAACCCTTATCGATAAATATAACCTAAAAGTAAAAAAATATAAACGACGAGCAGTTATCTTGGATGCGTTAGTATACTCAGTATCCGCGTTAGTTGCATCTACCGGAGTAGTATTATCAACACTAACACCAGTAACAATCGTAGTAATAATTGTCTCTTTATCAACTGCAATCGCAGGGGTTTTTAATATAATCGCGAAAAAAATATCCTCGTGCACAAGTACAAAATACCACGATTATGTCATGCAACTAAACACAGTCACAACCGCATACTCAAAATTATCGTCGTTGATATCATCAAGCATCGATGATACAATAATATCAGATTCCGAATTCGCATTAATGGTTAAGATATACGAAGACTGCACTCGTTATTTAAAAACAACCAAGAACAATAATGACGGAATTACTTCATCAAGCTCTGCTCGAAATAGTCGAAAATACAAAACCCGAGAGAATTTCGATGATAACGGTAACTTCGACTAACCCTGAATTTAGTATTAATTTTCCAACTGCAATTCCCGTAAAAGAAATTGCACTAGCTCAATTAAGAGTATATCACAGTTGGCCCAATATCAGATCAAAATCGTTTGGTGGATTACCAGCGAATAATTCGTTTGTGTTTGCACATAAAAATAAACCCGATGGTACTCCTGACTGGGAGGTCATTGGAATACCAACGGGATCTTATCAAATCGAAGAAATCAATGAGGAATTACAACGTCGAATAAAAAATATCACAGGAAAAGAATCCAAGATTAAAATAACTGCTCATGAACCCACCATGTCTTCTGCTATCGAAATAAGCACTCCAGATTATGCTGTGGATATGTATTAGAGTTCGATCAGAACAGTATTTGGATGGCCTGAAAACCCACCACCATCACCACCAATACCACCAGAACCGAAAAGTCAAGTGATCTAACCACTGCGCCACCGATCGCAATCTGAAAATATAAGATTTAATAAACATCATATAGGTAACTTGACAGAGCTTGGTAGTTGTTCTGAATAATTTTAAGTTCTGAATTAAATTTTAAACTCTGAACTAGATTTTAAGTTCTGAATTAGATTTTAAATTCTGATTTTGTGAAAATAACGTTTATTTGTACTGACAATCCAAACGCGGAAGTGTCGCTAGCTAGTGTGTATTTACAAATGGCCGTATACGTAGTTCTACTCGCCGCGGGATAATAATACACCTTTACAGGTAATGTGTTATGCAATCTCCCTGACAAAATATTTTACCTGGACTGACAATCGCAAGGTGAAAATAGACTGTTGTTACAATTGGCTGTGTAAAAAAAATATATATATCTCTAGTTTTGTTCGCTAGATTTACATGTAGTGACCTTGATTCGAGATAACTGCGTCATTGACTTTTACACAGTCGCTACAGAGTTATCTGTATCCACATAACGAAACGAAATCCAGCTATTAAATTTATATGAAAAAGTTAAGTTGATTATCTTATCTGCAACAAATTTAACTGACATCCGGTGAATACCGAAATACTTGCTAGCTGCATGCATCGAATGAAATATTTTTTCTTCGTTTGTATTTAGATTTATAGATACAACGGTTTTGGCACTTTTATCGTGACGTCCAGTGTTTGCAAATTTGCAATTCTCGCTCTGCGTGACTAATCTCAGATTAGATAAATTATTATTAAGTTTATTTTTATCTATGTGATCAATCACAAGATAATCTTCGATCTCTCCATTAAATACCTCGAATACAAAACGATGACAGAGATAACCTTTATTCCCAGCTTTGAACATTAGATAACCAGCATTAGTAACAGAACCAACTGGTTTTTTCAATCTGCAATTTCTAACTATTCCATTATGATTCGCTTCGTAATTCTTGATGATAGGGTGTCGGACAAATTCTTGGTTCATTATAATAACGTCATTTTTCTAATTTATATTTGTCTGAGAACTTAGTTATATAATCGCGCTCACATTTTAATATGTCATCTTTATTTTTTTTTGTTATAATATCTTTTAAGTTCGCGGTATCGCTTACCCCCGTAGTTTGCGCATAATTGTGTTTTTCCTCTGACCTCAATACCACATTTTAGACATGGTATTGGTCCTGACTTTCCTTTTTTAGTACTTTGGAGATGCTCTCCGCAGAATTCTTTTTTGCATGATTTGTTACAGACAGTCACAGATCCCACTCTGAACCACATACAATGGTTCATTATATTATAATATTTTTTCTTATTTAAATATTTGCTTTAAATATAATATGGAAGGATTTAAGAGATTATCTGCAATGAAGTTCAGAAAAGCTTCTAGATTTGATCTTGACAGACTAACCCCTGATTCGCGAAGGCGAGCATTAACTGATCTGTTTAATATTATCAGAGATGCCAAAAACGAATTTCGTAAAGATGGAGCATCTCACGTGTGGTCCACATTTAAAATTATACCCAACACTGACTTTGTCAACAAAATCAAAGACGCTATAATGAATGATGCACGATAGAAAACAATCATCGATTATCTTGATATTTATCAAGGCAATAAGAAATACTATTTCAGAATAAAGTTTATTGTGCGCACGGATGATGATACTTGGATTATTCGTGATAAACGTGATCCTGTCCTTGCGAGTGGAAAAATCGCTCTGTTAAGTAAAGATTCCAAACCAGGAATACTGACCGGAATTGACAAACCATATTACGCTCGAGCGTATCCTGTAACAGGGGTTATTTATGGAATTTATCCGATAAAAAAAAACTAACATTAATAAACTTACCCAAATGAGATTTTCATCCTTGACTTTAAATTGTGTAGCCGAGCTAGTAATAGAACATTTTACAAATGCGAAGCGCGGAAACGGTTTAACTGATAAAAGTCATGAAAAAATAAACAACTGGGCTGAATTAGTTAAAGATACAGGAGCGTCAATAAAAGATGTGACTGAGTTAGAAAAAAATATTAAGATTTCCTATCACCGTAACAACGATCACGGGAGAGATTTTATATAAATCAAAATATAATCGAAATGGAGCACCAATTTAAATTATTGACCATAATTCTCACGCTTGAACTAATGCAGTCACAATATTTCCATGAAATCGTGTTGTGAGATATTACTCGTCAGATAGTATTTGGGGCGGAATATTTGATGATATTAGCCAAATAAGTAAAAACGACCCTGTGTCAGTGTGGTTATTTAAAAGCTCCGAAGAAGGTGAGTATGATCAATTTGTAAGACCTAACGGTGAATTATATCGTAAAGAATCTCTCCACGAAGAAATGAGAAAACTTGCACAGAGATATTCAGACAATACTGAGCAGTTATTAACTAATTGTTTTACAGCTCCGTCAATTGCTGCTCATGCCGCTCGAGAAAGAAATTCCTGGAGACCAACACACGTTGAATTTCATGAAGATATCCAAAATAGTTGTATCGAATACGGACACGGCGGTTTGTGGAACACTCAGTATAATATCAGTGAAATGATTTCTGTAGACATGACTGCGTGTTATCTTGGAAGTTTTCTTGGGATGGGTGAGTGTGCTGGATATTTTACGAGGTTTGGTCATCCTTGTCATGAGATGGTCAGAGTATCAATTAATGGTCCATTATCTGATTTTAATCTGACAGGATTTACTCGTGTAACGTCGTTTGAATTCACTATAAATCTTCATCCGATTTGTTATGTTTGGTTTGGCAGACACTTCTCGGAGAAACGTTGGGCACCAATAGTATTATTACGATATATGCTTGACAGTAAAATACTGATATCGTTGACGGTCAGTGAAGCAATTATATCATACAGAAAACAAACTTCATTTTGGTTACCAACACCGGAGTGTATCAGTCTCGAAGACTGCAGACAGGAGTATCCAAATTTATCTGAGGATGTTATGGTTGATATTCTTAAATATAAACTCAACCACAGTGAAAAAACCGCAAAAGATCTCGGGAGAAGAATAATCGGTAAATTTACTCAAGGTGGTGCATATGATCATAAACGACATCATTCACGACTGATTATGGATGAAGCTGAATTGGATTTTATAATTGCTGATACCACTGCGAGAGATATACTTTGCAATCGAGAAGATGCTTACTTATCTGACGGAACAAAATTGGGTACTATTGTTAGTTATATCGAAGGAGAATCCCCTCAGTATACTCATTTAAGATCTTCGATGCTCGCTTATGTTTCTATAAATTTATTATCGATGATAAATAGATTTCCTGATACTGCAGTTAGAGTCGCTACAGATTCATTTTATATCGATAAAAAGTATTCAGAATTATTAACTCGTTTCATAAGCAATGATGAATCATGGAGTTCATGGAGAATAAAAAAAGAAATGTTACATGGTTATTGTGAATCCGCTGAGGTTGAGATTAAAGATAGTTATTATAAAACAATTATCAGAAATGTCGAGTGCACCAAGTACGATCCCGTATCCAGACACAAAACTGTTTATTTAAACGGAGCGGGAGGGTCTGGTAAGACCACTCGAGTAATCAAATTATTTCATGGAAAATTTTCAGATATAATTGTACTAACACCAACACACAGACTTGCCAGGGAAATGAAACAACGAGGAGTTAATTCTATTACTTATCATAGCTTTTTCAAATACAGCGGAGGTATGTGGACTCCAGATCGAATGGGAGAGAAATATATTCCAAAGGTTATTATCTGGGATGAAATATGCACGGTACCTTTAGAAACATTACAAATATTTCTCGATTGGTTATTAACAAAAAATACTGCAGTGGTCATGTGCGGTGATCACGGTCAACCACCTCCGTTTGTTGGACCATCTCCACACAATTGGTTAAAGAATTTTGTGGATTATTACGAAGTAGTGAATGATGATCATAGATCTCTCGATGCAGAAGTAAAAGAATTTAAAACATTAACCAGACTGCAACCGAATAAAATTCAGTGTGAAATTATGCGCGAGGTGATTTCAGAAACTTCTTTGAACGACTTTTGGAAAACATGGAAACCAAACGATTTGATAGTAGCAAGTAGAAAGATAGAGACACACTTCAACGGCAGTTATTTCAGTTACACAAGAAAAAATTCCCAACACTACCAGTGCCATTGTGTTATAGACCAGCTGATACGCGGTTACAAAATAGTGATATTGATATTCCTAGACAAACCGAGAAACAGAATTTAGTATTAAATGATATTGTTACAGTGGATATCAATGTTGTTGAAGATGCACTAAAAATAAACAAATCCCCGTGGACGCTAGGATACGCAATGACAATTCATTCATCTCAAGGACTAACTATCTCTGATACAGTTGTTTGGATTATTGATGATCGTATCGAGTGGTCAAATTTAGTTTATTTGGCTGTATCCAGAGTCAGACGAATATCTCAACTGCGAAGGATTATCTTGGAAGAGTCAGTAGCTGATGAAATTAATAATGAAAATAACAGTGATGTCATCAGAAAAAAATTAGCTGGTTACAAACAGAATGACAAAAAAATAATCGCAAATTTGACCTCGATGTTGAATTTATTAACGCATTAAAACAACAGCAGAATAATCACTGTGCGAGTTGTAATTGTATAATGTTATGGCAGTATTCGGATAAACATTCAAGACAATTTACTGTAGATAGAAAAGATAATCGTCTTGGTCATACACGAGAAAATGTGATGCTGACCTGTCTTGAATGTAATCGAAGTCGGGGTGCTAGTTAAGTGATTTAGGTGTTAATGGTGTATCCTCGGGAATTACTTGTAATTGTTCACGTGTGAATCCACGTTGACGAGCAGTGGAATCCAACCTGTAGATGGCTGGTCTACCAGTAGATCTAGTTATATTAGCTATCTTGTGTGTAGTGATACTCCAGATAGGATCAGTCGCTCTTTTTTTACCCTTTTCAAGTTCACCTGGTTCATATAAATATCTCACAGTAACATCACCCAGTATTGGTTGTGCTGTAAAATCACGTCGTACGGGTATATGTTTTTTAGTAATTGCGTTAATAGGTTTCGTGTTGGTTGTTCGAGTTATCTCGTTATTTAATGCAGCTATCACACTTGGTAATCTTGCAACCCATTCACGAGATCTTTTATCTTGAATGAATTCCTTCGCGTATTGATATCCAAATAACCGCTCAGCAAGTGTTCGATTAAATCGCTCAACAATTGCCTGATCACGGTAAATTTCAGTATGCCCTCGTCGTATTTTGACGTTATGTTGTTTCATCAGTGATGATACTGTACCCTGAAATTCTTTGCCAGGATCAACTTGTAGTAGATTTGGCCATCGTAGAGGTCCTCGTTGATAAATTCGCTCAAAAGCACTGGCTACTTCAGATGCTGTTTTAGTCGTTAAAGGCTTGGCATCTTTGTATCTACTTGCAACATCAACTACAGTCAACGCGTATTTGTATGTATTTTGACGTCTTCGGATTTTAATAGTATCGTGTGGCAGAAATAATATCTCTGCTTGATGAACTTCATTTGGTACACTAACATTAAAATGCGCAAAGTGAATTTGTTTAGGCGGTGGTAGATAAATTTGCCATATTGCCTGTTTAGATAACCAATTTTTAGCAGTATCGCGCGTAACTTTTGCTGCTTCAGCGAGTTTACTAATCGCTGCGCTACCCCTCCAGTATCCTCTTGGGGAATAATAAATCGACTCCATTATAATTAATTACCAGCACCTAGCGCTAATTCACCTTTCATCGCAGATTTTATTAACCAACTAGCTAATTTTTCCTTGAAAGATTTATCAGTGATGGAATTTAATGCGTGAATTAATTTCACATCTGCTAGATGCCTATCTTGTAGATTTTTACTTTTATAAGCTACATCATGCATGACATGCTTTATCAATAGCATTTATCGGATACTCACCTGGTTTGGGTTAATCTTGGTCATCAAGTCTGATATCAAGTCGGGTTCCAGGGCCGCAGTAACTATATCCTGGAAGATGTTTTTCTCCTGGGTATTTAGCCCACGGAGTACCGGGTAATTTTGTTAATTTTGCTGCAATATCACCTCCGTGTTGCTTTTTTTTTTTTACTTGATTTTAACTTACCACCTGACGGAGTCAGGGAGATAAATTTAAATTTCTTTGTACCGCATCGCTCACACTTACCCGTAACCGCAGATTTTTTTATTTTTTGTTGTAATAGTTGTTAAATCACTTGTCGGTGTGCGCGCCCTACATTTCACACAATATAAATTCATATTATTTTTATATATTATTCTAATGGAAATCACTGACTTTTCTGCTACAAAACGACGAGAACCAATTAAACATCACGCAGCTTTACCAAATTCGGTTCGTATAATAATTATAGGTCCTTCTGGGAGTGGTAAAACGCAGTTGTTACTTAATTTAATTATGAAATGGATGAAGTGGGACAAATTGTATTCGATAGCACCATCTGCTGACGATCAGCGTTGTTATGATGTGATAAAAGATTTTAATAAAAGTGCAAAATTGATAAGTGAAGATGGAGAGGATGTGGTGGAATTTATCACTGACATTAATGAAGCGCCAAGTATCGATTCTATTGATGGGTCAATTAATAATTTAGTGGTTTACGATGATGTTATGCTGGATAAACAATCAAATCCTGCTCGGATATTTTCACGAGGCAGACACAAAAACACGGATGTCATTTATGTAACCCAGCGGTATACACAAATTCCTAAAGTGATCAGGGATAACTAATATTTTGGCTGTTTTTAATAGAGTGGATACTCACACACTGAGAAATATACATCAAACCTGGTGTAGTGGTGATATGTATATAAATAAATTTAAAAATTTCTTTAGTCGTGCTAAAATAAACCCGCACGGATTTGTAACGATAAACTTACATGATCCTCGAACACGATATCGAATTGGGTTAGATAAAATGTTTTAATTAACAGCAGCAGGGACGGCGACGACAACGACTTGGGTTCATTTTTTTTTTTAATCGAAACGCCATGAATGAATTTTTCAACTTAGAAACCGTATTTAGACTAACTTAGGAGGACCTCCCAATAGGTTTTTCCCTCCAAAGGTTCCTCTTCAAACATAGTCGACGGTTCTATTTCTAGTTGAAACCTTTTTTTAAAGGAAAGTTTATTTCGACCTTTGGAACCTCCTACATTTTGTAGGGTTCGCCGTCCCTGCTGCTATTCGCGGTTAGATGAAAGAGGTCGAGCACAACACATGCGATCAGAATAGTATGGCAGATGGGGGCAAAACGCCATATTTAACAACTTTTGGTAATTTATGGCATGAGTGACATGATTGTGTTGGCAATTGGACAATTATTTTACATTTTCGTAACGTCTGACACAATGGAATGATGTTTCCTTACAACAAAACAACTATTTACGAGAAAAATGAAAAATGGTAAAACTTTATAAAGGGGCATTTTGCCCCTATGGTGGGGCAACACGCCCCCTCCGGGGCATTTTGCTCTACAATGCATTCGACATCTGTCAAAGTCTGTAAAACTACAGGGATACTATTGAACTATCAAAATCAAGTATTATTCCTATATGGACATTTTATATATGGCAAAGACGATAAAACTACAAACTGCTGCATCATTCAAACTAACAACAATGCGGATAAGCAAACAGCTACAACAATGTTCAAATTTAAATAGTCCCTAATTTCCACCGTTAATAAAGAAAAAGACAAAGCCCAAATGTCGTAAATGTTCCTGGTAAATTCTTTATTACTCACACTTAGCACAGCAAAATTGCATATTGATTGTGGTGCCACAGGATTCATGGCACCAATTGGAACATTCCTTGCACTGCGACCAGGAATCTTCTTTTAAGGTATCATCACTTCCTCCATATTTAAATTCGCAATTTCCACAAATGTTGTCTTTAGTATGTGTTGTCTGCTGACAAGGCAAGATCATGTTTAGCAACTGACTTTGGACCCAAAGCCTTTTTTCCTTTCTCATGGCCCTCTATACAAGTTGTTTTCATAATCCTTGATGGTTTTCTACCTATTTTTTTTTTTTGGTCCTCTCTGCATGTCTGCATCTTTTTCTTCTGCATTTTTTTCTGTTTTGAAACTTTGGTTTCATTCAGTTTGCTCCCACTTGCCTGTACAGTCCTATCACATTTGCCTTTTGTATTTGTTATCATCATTCTTTGCTTTTCAATAAGCATCTTTTTATTCGGTGATGACGTTAATTTCATGGCTGATTCTGCCTTTCGCTTTCTTGTGTGCTGACTGGATATTCTAGTCTTTGTTGAAAGTTTAAGCAATATGTTCATAAATGCTGAATCTTCTGCATTTGTTCATTGGTTATGAGATACCCACAGGTAACACTTTCCGTTCTTCCGGTAGCTTCGTCAAACATGTTCCGATTGCCTGTCTCCTTGACGGTGATGGCAGAGTGATGTGTTTGTTGATTATCAGGTGACTGAGTATAAACTGTTTTGTCTGTCACTGGATTACTCGACCCATCCAAAGTGGCTGTAGAACAAACAGTTAGCAGAAATTCAATCTTTATGCTTGGTTCAGTCAATGGTTTTGCATTGTCAGAAGTGATCATAACGTTACTAAGCGATTGATCATCAACTGACCCATTTCCCTCATTCGATGTTTCTTATCACCTGCCCCACCTGCAATAACTATAGGAATAACAACTGATTGTTTGTCAGCTGTCTTGTTCTCTTATACAGATGTTTCTGCATCACCCGACCCATCCGACATGTATATGCAGCCAGTAAACAACAGGTGATCAGCTGTCTCATTGATTCAATCAGCTGTGATGACAAAAGTTATGCCTGTTGACATGCATTAGGCCAATCTGATAGTGGCTGAGGTTCATCAGTTACCACAGAAGGAGCGAAATCGTTATCTGTGAACTTATTTGGATTAAAAGGTCAAAGTTCGCAGGCTTCAAAACTAGTGACAGCTTTTTGTTAACTGGCAGATCGGTTAAATGCTGCAGAATTTTGTTTAGAAGCTTCAAGCGCACTTATTCGTTTTCCTGGATTGCTTGTCATCCAGTTTCCAGACACCAAATTGAAAGCACGTTTTAGTGCCTTGAAAAACGTGACATGAAGAGGCTGGAGCCGATTGGTGCAATGGGGAGGAAAGGTTATCAACACAATCCCTTTCTCGCGTGCATAGTAAACAGCTTCCAACGTTTTATGGCTATGGTGTCCATCAAGAAGAAGAAGAAGAATGTGTGGAGAGTCTTTCGTAGATTTCACAAAACAATGAAACGTTCTAGCCATTGCAAGAAAATATGACTGTCCACCCACTTGGGCTACACAAGCCCAATGTTCAAACTGGTGTGGTGCGCCAATCATCAGTGATGGAACCAGTCGTTTACGTGGGTAGATAAATGCTGTCGGTGCAAAGGTACCGGCCGCATTCAGGACACGTATTACAGTAATAGTTTGACCACGTTCACCGCTTGTAACTTTACCAACTGATCTAACAACTTTCGATGCAATGATGTTTACTGGCTTGCGGACAGTACTAATGCCTGTTTCATCCATGTTCCATATTCTGAGACCATCAGCAAGTGTTGCGTCAAGAGATTCATTATATACTTGGTAAAAATTGACTACATGTGGCCGGTTAAAGCCAACGGCTTTGCTGACACTGGTTGCCTCTGGAGCTTTAATGGCTAGATTCGGATGCCTTTTCATAAAGCTTTTCAGACAATCAATACCTGCTGCAATGCCTTGAAATGCATGGTTTCTAATATTCAGATGAACTGCTAAGCCGTATGCCAAACGCAGTACGTCAGTAGAGGTATGTCCAAATAATGCCTTTACCATGGTCCGGATGTGCTCAACTAGAAGTAACCCCCCCCCCCCCCAATCAGGCTAGAAAACAGTAGTCTAACTTCCCAGCTTTGACACTCCAGGTTGCGAAACCTTCAAATCTCTTTGTCTGCACAAAGTTTTAGCTGGAATTCCATAATTCATGGCAACAGCTTTTAGTGAAGTTCCATAATGAATTGCTTCAAGAGCAGCTTATGAGCTAGTGTCCCACAATTTTCTCGATCAGTTCTCCTTCTATAAGTTCGCACCATCTGCAAAAAGGTATAGAATAATTTTAGGCATATGACGGTTAGTTAAAAACTGTACAACATTTAAACAGTTATGGGGCAAAACGCCCCCTGCAGGGGGCGTTTTGCCATTATCGTACAACATTGACAATTTAACAATAGGCGGAATTAACAACTGCTGCGAATCATGAAATATTTTACACAATGTATCTCTATACTATGTTGTTAAAAAAAAAATACTTACCCTGTTTTCTTTAGGTAGTGCCAGTCAAAATTACTGCAAACAAATGGATTGAACACTTTTACAGGAAGATGGCAGAAAATTATTATTCTTGCATAAAAGCCATTCGTGCTGCTGCATCCAACACTGGCCGCCATTCTCAAGGTCTGTGTAACCTGGGCAAGCGTGCTGTATAAAGACCAGTACATTTTCTAGCGCAGTAGCGTCAGGATGGCTTGTGAGCGTTTTACCTCATGGAGGCGTTTTGCCCCCTCTACCCTATATCTTACGTATATAGTTGGGCCTCTACGTCTCCTCTTTAGAGAATTCTGACAATGGACCTTCTTTGATATTTTATCTCTATGCGACAGAGTCCACCCACGAAGGAAGTCCTGACGAAAATCGTCAATAGGAAACAACGATGGGTACTGGGTATGAAAAATACTAAAATGATCATAGATTGTATCATAATTTTACACTAATTGAACCTCTACTAAGAGGATTTTGATTACAATGCCTCTTGTATAGTGTGTAGAAAACAGAAAGAAAATGCGATAGAAAACATGTCGAGCCGATTTCGAGAAATTCTCGGTTTGATGAAGTTAGTCGAGCACAACACATGACCTAAGACTTTATATTACGTTTATATTTGAGTTAATACGTCCCCTCTTTATACAGTTTGTATTTGAGTTAATACGTCCCCTCTTTATACAGTTTTTATATAGACTCATCTTTAATATTGTAATGAATTTGGATTATCAGCCGTTTGCGTATAGCTCTCCATTTTAAGGGTTTCATAGAGTTAAGTGATCATTTGGTTGATTTTGGGAGGTCGGTGTCCTCAGCCAGATTGCTTGGCCAATTGTTGAGGAAAACGTGACACACTAAGGTGCTGTTGAGATTCCAAGATGGCATGGTTTAATTGTATAGTGAATTAAGGTCAGAGTCTTATAAGTGTCCCTGGGAGATGAGTAGTCCCTATTAAAACCTTACTGTATGGAACAATTATGAGAGTCCATGTGCAGTATTTGTGATGGGTGATTGGTAAATTGTACAATAGAGTAATTAAGAAGGAACGGTTCCGTTGTCTGGAGATGTCTTTTGTTGTTATAATGGCAGATATGGTGCAAGGTTCTAGGCGAAAAGAGGCTTAAAAAAGCATGATTTCACTGGCCTGAGGTAGCGCAGGTAAAATAGTTCCCTGTAGAGGGTGTTTGAGTTGTATATTTTCAAGACGTGAAATACTACCGATACGTTCCGGAAATGGAATAAGAAGAAACAATGCAGTTGCGAAGCTGCGGCGTAAACCACAAAATAAGGGACGCCTTAGGGGGTACCGGGTATGAAAACCACGCAGATGTTAATAAACTGCATAAATCGTTTGTACTCATGGGAACCTTACTTAGAAAATTTTGATTCAACGTATATTATACTGTTTCGAAATAAGGCCCCTGTCAAACAGCAAAACCAATGTTTAAAGAAAATTCGTCGAACCGATTTTGAGAAACAAACGACTAAAAAAATGAAGTCGAACAGATCATATGCCGTAAGAATATATACATGTGGGCCATTACGTCCACTCTGTATACAGTCTTGACACGAACCCTCCATGAATATTTTCTCTCTAGGAGATAAGGTCCACCTACGAAGCAAGTCCTGACGATTTTCGTGGAGACGAAACAGCAAAATAAGGGGCGCCTTAAGGGGTATCGGGTATGAAAACCACGAAATGTTAATAAACTGTATTAATAGGTTTTACTCACAGGAACCTTACTTAGAGGATATTGATTTCAACGCCTCTTACACTGTTTCGAAATATGGCCCCTGTCTAACAGCAAAAAAGTTTTTAAAAAATTCGATGATCCGATTTTGAGAAACTCGCGACTAAAAAAGGAAGTCAAGCAGATCCTAGCTAGACATTCCCGAAGATGCGTTGAAATAAAAAGTCTATAAGACGGAGTTCAGTTAGCAAACACATATTGATACAACTGATACACATTCTGCGTGTTTTTCATACTTGCACCCGCAGTGTGAACCTCATTTCGCTGAATCCTCTTCACGAAATTCAATACGACTTCCATCGTAGGTAGACTCCATTCCTTAGAGATAAATATCAAATAAGGATCGATGTCGAAACTCTGTAAATATGGGACGTAATGTCCCAACTGTATACATCAGATATCATCTTCGAACGGGATGTGTTGTACCTAATTGCCTTTATCTGGCCAACGAATTATCTTCAAACTTTTCCTACTGTTGGAACTGATCCCAAAAGAGATAATTTCCAAGAGGCAATGAAATCAAAGTCCTCTAAGTCATTGTCCAATTAGATCAAGTTATACCTCAATTCGATCCACATTTTGCGTGTTTTTCACAGATGGTACCACCTAAGGCACCCTTTATTTTGCTGTTTCTTCTCCACGAAATTCGTCAGGACTTCCTTCGTAGGTGGACTCTATCTCCTAGAGATAAAATATCCATGGGGGATTCATGTCAAGACTGTATAAAGAGTGTACGTAATGGCCCACGTGTATATAATTTTATGACATGTGTTCTGCTCGGCTTCCTATATTTAGTCACGAGTTTCTCGAAATTGGCTCAACAAATTTTCTTCAAATTTTTTCTGTTGTTAGGAAGGGACCTTATTTCGAAATAGTATAAGAGGCGTTAAATTCGAATTCCTCTAAGTAAGGGTCTCACGAGTACAAAGTATTGACACAGTTTATTAACATTTTCGTGTTTTTCATACCCGGTACCCCATAAGGCGCCCCTTATTTTGCTGTTTCGTCTCCTCCAAATCCGTCAGGGCTTTCTTTCATAGGTGGAATCTATCTCCTAGATATAAAATATCAATGAAGGGTCCATGTCAAAACTCTTTTATTTGGGTACGTAATTTCCCAACTGTATACGTAATGCAAATCTTGTTATAGCATGTTGTTCTTTTTTTTTTTTTTTTACCGAACCCCTTATATATATCGGGAAATGTCTCAAAATCAGCTGATCGAATTTTCTCCAAACTTTGCCTGCTGTTGGAACACATACCTACCTTGAAAACACCGAGGCATTGATATAAGAATCCTCTAAGTAGGTTTTTAATTAGGTCAAACTGCCTCGGCTACACCACACCGAGTCTAGCTATCTCGGGTTATTTAGGATAGGTCTTTGTATTTGGAGTGATACCCCGTTGAATCTCTCGGAAGACTGGTGCTCCAGAGTGTGAGAAAGTTATACCCCAGCGGGATACCTCTTATTGTTGGCTTCATGTCGTCGACTCAGTCGCTGAGTCGTCGACTGGGTGTGTTGTGGTCAGCGACTGGATCGTCGCCTGAATCGCCAGGTGGCCGACTGGTTCCCTGAGTTTGTTGCCGAGCGTCGACTGGGTCGTGGAGTCGTCGACTGGGTCACTGAGTCACTGGTTGTGTGACTGACAGAGAAGCTGAGTCGCCGACTTGGTCGCCGAGTCGCCGATTGTGTCTCTGAGTGAGTCGCGTAATAGTCGACTGTGTTGCTGACTGTGTCACAGGGTCGCCGACTGGATTGCAGAGTCATCTACTGTGTCGCTCACTGTGTGGTGGAGTCGCCGATTGGGTCGCTGAGTGAGTCGCAGAGTCGCCGACTGGGTCGTCTGTGAGTCGCAGAAACGCCCTGTGGACGCCGAGTCGCCGATTGGGTTTGATATTAAGTCGCAGAATCGTCGACTGTGTTGCTGACTGTGTCGCGGAACCCCTAATTTCGCTGATTCTTGTCGACGAAATTCGCCAGGACGTACTTCGTGGGTCGCCTCTATTCAACAGAGGCAAAATCTTAAGAAAGGTTCCATTTAAAAATTCTTCAAAGAGGGAACGTAATGTCCCAACTGTATACATAAGATATGATCTCCTTTCGGCACGCAGTGTACCCAATCCCGTTATACAGCCAAACGTTTATGGCATTGGCTTCACTAATTTTCTTTGACGTTGTCCTACTGTTGGGACACAGATAAATCTAGATACCGCCGTAGAAGCGTTGAAAAGAAAATCATCTAAGTAGTTGTCAAATTAAAAATGATTGATCCAATCGATCCGCATTGTGCGTGTTTTTCATACCCAGTACCCATACGGTATCCCTTATTTAGCTGATTTTTGTGGACGAAATTCGTCAAAACAGCCTTTGCGGATTGATTCTATCCCCTAGAGATAAAATGTCAAAGAAGGGTCCAGCTCAAAACTCTTTCAAGAGGGTACATAATGTCTTAACTGTATAGGTAAGATATTCATTACGGCATGCAGTGTACCAAAACCCCTTGATCTAGCCGAAAATTTCTCGAAATCGGCTCGAAGAATTTTCTTTACAATTTTGCTACTGTTGGAACATATACAACTCTAGATACCGCCGATGATGCGTTGGAATCAAAATCCTCTAAATATGTGTCATATTAGTACAAATAATGATCCAATCGATCCTAATTGTGCGTGTTTTTCATATCCGGTACCCATAGGGTGCCTCTTCTCGGGTCGATTCTATCCCTTGACATAAATTCTCACTGAAAGGTATATCTCAAAACTTTTAAGACGGGACGTAATAGCCATGGGTGTAAGCAAAATATTTTCTCCGTACAATATGTGTTTTACTCAAACCCTATAGTAACGAGTTTCTCCAAATCCGCTCGACGAATTTTCCTAAAACTTGCCTGGTGCTGCAACATATCCCTAGGAGACGATTAAATCAAAACCCTCTACGTCTGTGTTAAATTAGTACAATTTATATCGATCTATATCATGCGCGTGTTTCACACCCGTAGCCCTTAGGATTCCCCTTATTTGGATAATTCCTCTCTTTGACATTCGTCAGGACTTGCTTCCTAGGTCCAATAGAGATGAAATATCAATGAAGGGTCCATGTCGAAACTCTTTAAGGAGGGGATTTAATGTCCCAACAGTATACGTAAGATATAATCTTCTTACAGCATGTGTTAGACCCGAACCCGTTTATCTAGCCGCGAATTTCTCGAAATCGGTGAGACGAATACTTTTTTTAATGTTTTCTATTGCTAGGATGGGTCCCTCATTATTAGATACTGTCCAAGAAACGTCCAAATCAGTCTTTTGATCTGGAGTACAATTAGTACAAATGATTGATGTATCATCATTTTCGTATTTTTCATACCCGACACCCATAGTGCTCCCTTACTTCACTGTTTTCTCTCGACGAAGTGGACTTTATACCCTAGGGTTAAAATATCAAAGAAGCGTCCATGTTAAAACCGAAGAAAGAGGGGACGTAATGGCTCGAATGGGAACGCAAGATATAATCGTACAGCAGGTGTAGAGCTCTAATGGCTTTATCTAGCCGCGATTTTCTAGAAATAGGCTGGAAAAAGTTTCTTCCAATGCTTCCTGCTGTTAGTTGTTGTTGTTGTACGGCTTAACGCCATTTTTCAGCACACGATAGGCTATACATGGCGGCCAGTATTAATGGTGGAGGAAGAACCCGGGAAAACCCCGGAAAGAACCACCGACCCACGAGAAGCTACTGGCAAGCTTTCTCACGTATCCACATTGGCCGAATCCGAGACTCGAACCCACGCAGACAGAGGTGAGATGGCAGTGATCCGTAACGGAGAACGCTTTAGACCACTCGGCCACTCGGGGCCCCTTCCTGCTGTTAGAACGGATCACTAATTTCGTAATGTTGAAATCAAAATCCGCTAAGTAAGAGTACAATTAGTACAACCTATTGATATAATCTATTAACATTTGCTTGTTTTTCATACCCTGTACCGATAGCGCATCCCTTACTTCGCTGATTACTGTCGACAACGTTCGACTGGTCTTCCTTCGTGGGTTGTTGTTGTTGTTGTAGGGTTTAACGCCATTTTTCAGCACACGATAGGCTATGCATGGCGGCCAGTATTAATGGTGGAGGAAGAACCCGGAAAATCCCCGGAAAGAACCACCGACCCACGAGAAGCTACTGGCAAGCTTTCTCACATACCCACATTAGCCGAATCCGAGACTCGAACATATGCAGACAGAGGTGAGATGGTAGTGATCCGTAACGGAGAGCGCTTTAGACCACTCGGCCACTCGGGGCCCCCCTTCGTGGGTGGAATCTATACACTAGAGATACAATATCAAAGAACTTTCTATGTCAAAACTATAGAATGGGTTGACGCATTGGCCAAAATGTAAACTAAGATACGATCTTCTTACGGCATGTATTAGACTAGACCTCTTTCACCTAGCAAGTGATATCTATAAATCGAAAGTTTTCGTATTGCTAGGACGGTTACCTATTTTGATACTGTCCAAGAGACGCTGAAATCAAAATCAAATTAGCAGAAGTACAAATGATTGAAACAATATATTAACATGTTCATACTCGACACTCATTGGGCGCCCCTTATATCGCTGTTTCTTGTCTACGAAATCCGTTAGAACTTCCTTCTTTGGTGGACTTTATCCTCGAGAGACAAGATATCACTCGATGTGTCTAGCCACGAAATCTCGAAATCGGCTCAAACACTTTTCTTCAAGCATTTCATACTGTTAGACCGAGTCCCGATTTAGATACTGTACAAGAGACGTTGAAATCCAAATCCTCTAAATTTGAGTACAATTATTAGACTTGTGTACAATAAATTAAATAGTTGCGTTTCTTCATACCCGGTTCTTATAACCTACTCCCCCTTATACCGCTGACTCTTCAAGACGAAATTCGTGAGGACTTCCTTCGTAGATGTACTCTATCCCCTAGAGGTAGAATATCATAGAAGGGTCCATGTCAAGACTCTAAAGAGTGGACGTAATGGCCCAGTTGTGTTCATATGATATAATGTTTTTACGGTATGTATTGTTCCGGACCTCCTTCATCTAGTCGCGAATATCTCGAAATGGGCTTGACGAATTCTCTTAATTTTTTTCGTACTGTAAGAACGGGTCCCTAACTACATAATGTCAAAGAGACGTAGAAATAAAAATCCTCTAAGTAGAAACTCAATTAGTACAAACTATTGATAACATGCATTAAGATTTGAGGTTTTTTCATACCCGGTACGCATAGGACGCCCCTTCTTTCCATGTTTCCTCTCGACGAAATTCTTCAGGACTTCCATCGTGGATGGACTCTATCACCTAGAGATAACATATTGACGATGTCAAATCTCTTAAGAGGGGAAGCAATAGCCCAACTCAATACGTCATATATCATCTTCTTACGGTGTGTATTGATCTCGATCTCCTTCATCTAGTCGCGAATTTCTCTAAACTGGTTCGACGAAATTGCTTCCAATGTTTACTACTTTTATAACGGATCACTAATTAGACACTGTTCAGGAGCAATTGAAATCAAAGTCCTCTAAGTTGGAGCACAATTAGTAAAAACTATAGATACCATCTACTAATATTTGTTTGTATTTCATACACGATACTTACCGTTCGCCCCTTATTTCGTTCCTACCTCTTGATGGATTCGTCAGGAGTCCCTTCGTGGATGGACTCTATCCCCTAGAGATCAAATATCAAAGAAAGGTCCATGTCAAAATTCTTTACAAGCGGACGTAATGACCCAACAATATATGTACGATCTCATCTTCTGATGGCAAGCGTTGTACTCGACTTCCCCTATCTAGCCGAGAATTTCTCAAAATCAGATCGACGAATTTTCTTTAAACTTTTCTTACTGTTGGAACGGGTCATCATTTAAATACCAAACGAGAGAGACGTTGAAATCAAAGTCATCTAAGTTGGAGTACTCTTAGAACAGACTAGTGATACAATTTATTAACATTAGCGTGTATTTCATACACGGGACATATAGGGTGCCCCTTATTGCGCTGTTTCCTCTCACCGAAATACATCAGGACTTATTTCGTTGGTGGTCGCTATCCCCTAGAAGTAAATATCAAAGAAGATTCCATATAAAAACTCGGTGAAAACGTAACGTAATGGCCCATATGTAAACGCAAGGTATAAGCTTACAGCATGTGTTCTGCTAGACTTTCTTTATCTAGCTGCTAGTTTCTCAAAATTGGCTCTACGAATTATCTTCAAATATGATTACTGTTAGAGCGGGTTCCTAATTAGATAATGTCGGAGAGACGTTGAAATAAAAATCCTCTAAGTTGGAGAAAAATTAGTACAAACTAGTGATACAATCTATTAAATTCTGCGTGGTTTTCAAACCAGATACCCATCGGACACGCCTTATTTGGTCGTTTCCTCTAGACGAAATTCGGGAGGACCTCCGTTGTGGATGGCTCTTTCCCCTAGAGATAAAACATCAAAGACTGGTCCTTGTCAAAACTCTGAAGATGTGACGTAATGGCCCAACTGATTAGGTATGATGTTATCTTCTGACCACATGTGTTGTACTCGACCATTTTTCTCCAATTGCGAATTTCTCGAAATGGGCTCGAAGACGTTTCTTTAAACCTTTCCTACAGTAAGAACGGGTCCCTATTTACATACTGTCCAAAAGACGCTGAAATCTAAATCCTTTAAGTCGTAGTACAATCAGTACAGACTAGTGATACAATCTATTAACATTTGCGTGCTTTTCATACCCGGTACCCATAGGTCGCCCCTTATTTCGTTGTTTCCTTTCGACGAAATTCATCAGGACTTCCTTTGTGGATGGTCTCTATCCCCGAGATATAAAATATCAAAGAAGTGTCTATGTCAAAACTCAATGAAAAGGTGACGTAGTGTCCCCAGTATAACGTAAGACCATTATCAAGTAGCGAATTTCTAACATTTAACTCGACCAATTTTTTTTATTTTATTTTCCTGCTGTTAGAACGGGTCCGTTGCTAGATAATGTCCAAGAGGCGTTTAAATCAAAATCATCCAAGTGGCGGTTCCATCAGTACAAACTATTGATACAATCTATGAATATTTGAGTGTTTTTCACACCCAGTACCCGTTGGATAACTCTTATTTCGCTCTTACCACACGACAAGATTCGTCAGGACTTTATTCGTGGATGCACTCTATCCCCTAGAGATAAAATATTAAAGAGGAGTCCATATCGAAACTCTAAAGAGGGGAGTAATGGCCCGACTTTACAACGGTATATGTTGTACGCGACCTCCTTTCTCTAGCAGCGAATTTTTCGAAATCGGCTCTGCTGTTAGAATGGGGACCTATTTAGATACTCTGTGAGAGGCGTTAAAATCAGAATCCTCTAAGGGGTCAATTAGTACAAACTATTGATGCAATCTATTAACAGTTGAGTGTTTTTCATACCCGATACCCATCTGGCGTCCCTTCCGTTTCCTCTCGACGAAATTCGTCATGACTTCCTTCGTGGATAGACTCAATCCCCCTATAGATAAAACGTCAAAGAAGGGTCTATGTCAAACTCTATAAAGAAGGGACTCAATGACCAAATATATACGTAAACTACAATTTTCATACAGAATGTGTCGTACCCGACCGTCTTTATTTGGCCGCGACTTTCTCGAAATCGACTCAACGTATTTATTTAAAACATTTTTTAAAATACCTTTAACACGGGTTCCTAACCAGATACTGTACAACAGGCGTTGAAATCAAAACCCTCTAATCAGAGGTTCAATTAGTACAAACTCTTGAATCAGTCTATTAATCATTGCGTGCTTTTCATTCCCGGTACCCATCGAACGCCCCTTATATCACGGTTTGTAATCGACGAATTTCGTCAGGACTTCCTTCGTGAGTTGACTCTATCCCCCAAAGGTAAAATATCAAGGAATGTTCCATGTCAAAACTGTATAAAGATATAATGTTCTTACTGTATGTGTCTTACTCGACCTCCATCTAGCCGTATATTTCTCGAAATCGCCTCGACGTATTTTTTTTTATAAAAAAAAATAACATTCTACTGTTAGAACGTGTACCTAGTTAGATAAGGTGTTCAGTTAGTACAAACTATCGATACAACCTATTAACATTTGCGTGTTGTTGTTTTTGTTGGGTTTTCTCGGGGTGGGGGTGAATACTAGGAACCCATAGGGCGTCCCTTATTTCGATGTTTCCTATCGGGTCTATGTTATAATCTTGCGGCATGTGTTGTACGGGACCTCCGTCATCAAGCTGATTTCTCGAAATCGGCAAAACGAAATTCCTCAGGACTTCTTTCGTGACTACCCTATCATCTAGAGATAACATGTCAAGAAGGTTCCTTGTCAAATCTCTTCAAAGGTGATGCTTAACGACCAAACTGTATAAGTAAGATATAATTTTCTTGCGGCATGTGTTTTACCCGCCCTCCACTCCCCTTTATGTAACCCCAATTTCTGGAAATCGGTTACAAGTATACTAAGTTTCCCAGTTCCAAGGACTTCAAGACAATAGTCAAAGTCAACTGAAGGCTTCTTAAACGCGTAAATGCTCCATATAATTCTCTTCTAAGGACATGACGATCACACAAAAGAAATCTCCAATTTCACACTTGTACGTTTTTTGTTTTGTTTTTTTTTTGTGGTTTCCTTTTACTTGAGTCATTAGTAAGCTTTTCGCCGATTACTAATACTTAACGCCATGCATCGCAAGACACGACCCAAATGCCTAACACGACTAATTAATCCTATATCAAATTACTAAACACGTATTCCTATCAATATCCTAGACCATTCTTACATATAGTACGTGATCTGTCTATATTCAGCTTTATGTAGCACTCGTATTTCTCCAAACAGGTTAGGATTACACCAAAGCATGCCCTAGAAAGCTTTCATCTGCATTAAATAATTGGTAACCGATTACATACTGAATTGGCAATAATGAATATAAAAAACTCGGTGTGAATAAGGAATAAGTATTCAAATGTATGTGAAAATATTTGAATCGGAAATAAGGAATAAGTAACCAACTTGATTTCGCTTCCTGCGTGATGATCCTGGAAATATGGGGTAAAGCTGGGAAGTCATCTCGGGTTGTGTTGCGCGCTGACTGACACTCCCACCACCACCACCAAAATAGCGTATCTTCTCAAGGCTGCGGCTAGCCCCACAGCGCATCCTCCATATGGCGGGACTGAAGTCTGATTGCATCAATTGTTCATATTTTTGTGTAAGGTGACCATGCTGGGTAAAATGGCTCAGTGCCTGTGCTCATTTAGCTTTCGACTTTTCAATCCGTCGCCCCTTATGTATGGCAGATAAACAAGCAGCGACGCGCTAAGATTTAGATGAACACTCCGGTTGAAATTAACGATGAAGTCTAAGCTCGTGCACGATATGTTTTGGGAGGAGAACGAGCACGTCTCAGATGATGCGGGCTATTTGGACGATGTGTATTTTTCTTTAAGTAAGAAAGAGCAAGATACTTTTAGAATATAAGGGGGCGAAAAAAGAAAGAAAAATAAAATGGTAATATTGTTTAAATGTCCAATCCATAAGGGTTCCTTTTCCAGACTCTTATGGGCCTTTTCACTTCGCGTCGCGCCATGTGACATAGCCCCATAACGTCCTTATCTGTACTTTTACTTATGGTGAACTTTATCACTTTTTATCTATTATTATAATTTGACAGCATGCTTTCATTGTTGTGACAATAAAGTTTGTTATTTTGTATAGTGTGTTTTTGTTACAGTTACCATCTAGATATAGTATATTTTGTTGTTTGCATGTATCGTTTTTTTTGTATTTCTGTTATTACTTTTTCTCTATTATCTTTTGTTTGTATGCATTGCAGCAATGTATGTTTTTTATCAAAGGGGCCTTTTTTACACAGCGGACATTTGGGCGGTACTCTGACCATATGCCGTCTCGCTGCAGCCTCTCTCGTCAACCACGCATCATGCATGTATTTGAAGCAGAGGCATTGAATTTTTAGGGAGCTTAGTTTCGGCCAGTGCCCCCATGCTCTTTTCCAGTTAACATACATATGTTCTTTTTCTATTTTACATGCTATTTTTCCTGTTATTTCCTCTCTTATCCAAATATAAGTAAGTTTCTCATCAATTTCCCATAGCTCTTTTCTATCTCTATATTTAATAACTCTTTAATACTTCTAAATTTTCTAGGGCTTTCGAGCAATTTGGTAAGATTATTGCTTTCATAAATATGAATCCTATTCCTTAAAATAAAACCAAACCAGTATATATATATATATATATATATATATATATATATATATATATATATATATATATATATATATATTCCTTCCCACGGTAATTTGGGGTCTGCATTTATTCTTTTGAACCTATTTAAAATATTTGTTATTTTTTAAAAGTATCGGGCTAGGTATTCCTATCCCACCCCTTTCTTTGGACCTATATAAGGTTTCTTTATTAATATAATGCATTTTAAAATTCCATATGTATTTAATAATCTGATTATCTATATTATTTAACGTAAGGTTATTTATGTCAATAGACTTCAAGATATAATTGATATTAGCATACATATATGTTTTTGCCACTTGGGCTCGTTCCATGATGCATAGCGTCGTTAGTGCCCAGATATAAAAAAAAAATTAATTTCATTTTCTATTTTTTTTACAGTTTTCTTTTTCTTCATTTAATCCAAATTATACACCTAGTGCTTTAACTGTACTTTTGAATAGATGTGCTGGTAAAACCGAGTGTTTACCTCGCCAGTTGCCTATTTCTAAGATTTCTATTTCGTGCTGATTAATTTGATATCCTGATGCTTTGCCAAATTTTTCAAATTCCTTTATTAAGTGTTTAAAGGAATTTGGATCTTCTATAAAGTTTGTACAATCATCTGCATGCTGTAGCATTTTCACATCATCTTTTAAATTTGGAACTTTTATACTAACTATTTCTTTGTTGAGTTTTATGCTGATGCTTAGCATTTCAATTGCTATTACGTATAATAGCATAGGTAGTGGGCATCCTTGCCTCACTGATCTTTGAATTTCAAATTTATCAGTCATGACCCCATTAACCTGTACTCTAGAGGTTATGTTATTGTACAGTATTTTAGTCCATTTTCGGAAATTGTCTCCGAAACCGAATTTATTTAGAACCTTTTGTATATAGTTATGTTCTAATCTATCAAAGGCTTTTTCTTGATCGAAAAGTACCATAGCAGCTTTTCTTTTATTTTCTTTTAGCTAATCTATAATTGTTTTTATATTAAGGATATTATTTTACATATTTCTCTTTTTAGGTCTGCATGTCTGGTGTATATTGATAATTTTATCCATACCTTTTTTTATTCTGTCTGCTAGAATCTTATTTTAAATCTTATAATCCATATTTAGGAGGGAGATGGGCCTCCAATTTTTAAGGTCTTCTCTTTCTCCTTTTCCTTTATATATTAAAGTTATAACTCCCTCCCTCATAGTTTCAGACATTTTATTACTTCTAAGTAGACTATTATTGTATAACCATTCAAGTATGGGCGACAACTCCCCACAGAATTTCATATAGAAATCAGCGGAGAGTTCATCTCCTCCTGGTGATTTCCCTTTATTTACAGTTTGTATACTCTCTTTTATTTCCTCCTGCGAGATGAAATCATCACATAAGTCTTTATGTTCTGATGATATCACCTCGCAGGGGATAACTTCCAAATATTCGCCAATTGTTATGCCTGCTATATTCTGTGTTTTATATAAATTTGAATAAAAAAACTTTAATGTAATTCATAATTTCCCTCTAATCTGTTGTTACTTTATTTTCAGCTATTTTTAGTTTATCCAATGTCCCCCCCCCCTTTTTCTCTTCTCTCTTCTCTTTTATATAAACCTTCTGCCTTTTTATAAATTTGAGTAAATTTTCCAGCCCTAATTTCCTTACCTCTCATTTCCTCCTCTATAATTCCATCTGATCTCTTTTTTAGTTTTGTTTCTAAATCACTATTATTTGTTACTTGAAGTTGAAATTTAATAGATTTTTTTTCCCATTTTAATTTCCTACTTTTAATATTTGAAAATTTAATAGCTATTTCTTTGAATTTTTTTTTTAATTTCCCGTTCCATAATAATGTCTATATTTTCTCTTTGTTTAAAATCTTCTATTTCTTTTTTTTATTTCATTTACAAAATTAATATCTTTTAAAGTGAATTATTAATCATCCATTTTCCTTTTCCCCATCTTTTTTTTTTATTTTTTATTTCTAAAGTCATGAATATAAGTTTATGGTCCAAAATTTTTGTGTTAGATATTCCTGCTTCTTTATGTATTTTTTCATCAAAATTTGTACATAAAAATTTGTCTAGTCTGCTCCCTTTATTGGTTTTATATTCATATGTATATTCCTTCCTTAAAATATTTAATCTTCTATATACATCAACCAGTTTATGTTCTTTTAAAAAAATGTTCCATCTCAGGTTAATTCTTAAATCATTTGATGTTAATTCCCCTTCTCTATCAATGTTTTCTCCTATCCAATTGAAATCCCCCCCCCCATAATAACATTCTCCATTGTATATTTTTCTAAATATTTTGTTAGTTTCTCTAAAAAGTTTTTTATGATCCCTATTGGCTGGCATATAAAGGTTGATAAAATGAGTTTTTTTCAATAATAATATGCAAAAGCCTTCCTTTAAAACAATTATCTTCATTTATTTTTTCCCAAAAAATACTTCTTTTATCTTTTTATCAAAATGGCTACTCCCCCTTTTATATCATCTCCTGTATAGTCATTAGTTAAAAGAATACCATTTAGATGGCTTTCACATAAAGCTTTAGTTTCGTTGTTAAAACCGTTATGAGTTTCTTGGAAAAACATAATATCATAATCTAAATCTTTTGGAAATTTGAGTAATTTATTTTTGTCTATTCCATTAACATTTATGGACAGGAGCTGTAAGTTCATTCCTTCCATTCCTGTCTCTTCCCAGGGTGTCGCATTGATGGCTATACCTCTATGTAAATATTGTAATTTATGGATTTTGTTTTACTGAATTAAATTAAATGGGGGCACTGGTTTCCCCAGCCCCCTCAAAAGAGTTGGGTGTGGTTTCATTTTCTGAAAATGTTGTTGGGTTTGTTTCCTGTAGTGTGCTATTCGGTTCACTCGTTGTTCCGGTCATAACGGTTTCCTTTGTATCTTCATTGCTATTGTATTCTGTTTCTGTTTCAGGCACTGTCTCCATCTCTGTTATTTCCTCATCTTCTTCATCCTCATTTTTCCCTTTGTCACTCTCATTGTCAGCTTCCTCAACTCATCTTCTCTTATCATTTTGGGTTTACTTTTCCTTTGCTGGGTGGGTTCTTTTCTTGGTGATGTGATCTTTTCTTGCAGTGATACTGAATCCGCTTTCCTTTTGTGTCTATTACTTCCAGGTAGAGGTGTCGACGTTAGTGGTTGGATCCCCATGATTTCATTTTCCTCCTCTTGTATTGATTCAATCTCCAACCCTTCAAATCTATTCTTTGTACATATGTTGATTTCTTTTGCCGGTGTGGAAATTTTTTCCAGTTTTGTTTGGACTTAGAATTTCCTCCCATTCTGGGGTTTTCTGTCCTTCTTCAATGTTTGTTATATCAATTTCCGGTAGTGTTCGTATCGTGTTCTCTGCTTGTTTCTCTTCTCTTATTTGTCTGATTAGTTCCAAAAAAATTTCTGGGTCCTCTGTTTGCTGTTGTTGTTTTTGTTGTTGTTGTTGCTGTAGAGGTTTGTTTGCGGCAGCTTTGCTTGCATAGGTTGCCGCTTCTGGCATATATGTCCCCTGACAATCTCTGGGGCCGTGTCCTGTCTGGTGACATTTAGGGCACATTCTGTCCTTTTCGCATCCCTTATGCCAGGATCTGAGCCAAAATCCTGGCACATAAAAGAAAACTGGTACTTTCTTAGCATTCTTCTCTGTTCACATAAATTAGTCTATTCCCAGATTTTATGGGGACAAAGCCCCACACAGTTGCCATCTTGTGTGTGATAACATTTGCCCCAAACTTTTTTAAAATCTTTTCAACTAGTTCGCTGTTTTCTACTTCCAGTGGGAGTCCCATAATGTGAATTTCGGTTGTCCTGGGCTCAGTTTCTCAGATAAAGGGCGGAGTTTTTGTAACCTGGACCCTTTGATGCACCCTTTGATTTGTATGGTGTCTGTCTCAATTAGAGGGGTGTTCTGTTTTGGGTAGAGTACCAACTTGTTGATTCCTCCATTTTGTAGGGCGTCAATTTTCCCTATTTCTATACCTAGGGTATTTAACGGCATCAGCACTGCCCCTTGGCTCGGCATGGATTGAGTGTCGCCAAAATCTAGCGTCTGTGATCCCTCTGGGTGGCAAACAATGAGTCTTCTCTCAACTATTGTCTAAAAGTGTTGTTTCAGTCTCGATCCCCGTGGCACTGCTCTTGGTGGCATTGTTTCAGATTCCATTTTCCACAGGTAGGTGCTGTAATTCAGAGATTACAGGTTGCACACTACTATATCTATGTTTATATTACTGAAACCTTTGTTTTTTGGAAATTTAGGCGGCCAATGTTCCTAATCTCTTGACACAAGATATATTTTAGAGCTTTCTTAAGAAATAGTTAATGTTTCCTAAGTGTAAGTTAGGTCATTTATACAAAAAAAGTCTAAGCCACAGTGTTTAAACGGCGATAAGTATATCTCAGTCTTGTCGACTGCTTGCTAATCCCAGCCAGGATTAATACATGCAGAAGGCAAAATCAAGACAAAATATGATTAACAAAACAGTGTCAAAAAATACAAAGGGTATTAGTAGTTTAAGCGTCTCACCAAAATCCTTACTATGTTACTATGTAGATCCACTATTCCACTTCTTGCTTGGTACGCGCCATTGCTAAAAACAGACTGTAGTTCTCAACAAGGAGTGTAAATTAACGATGACGTCTAAGCTCGTGCACGATATGTTTTGGGAGGAGAACAAGTACGTCTCGGATGATGCGGGTTATTTGGACGATGTGCATTTTTCGAACGACTACGGCGAACCCTACGGCAAGTGGGACGATAACGACAAAAGACTTAGCCCACCTATTTCAGGTAGTCGCAACATTCGCCTGAACCGCCTTGGCGAGACCAAGTAGTACGATTGGTCATCAGAAACGCCATATTTTAAAAGTTTGTTAACACACCCGATTAGGAGTTTATGGAATACGTTCATGTCACGGTTGACATACACGCCTCAGGGCAGCTGAAACGCTCCACGTCAAACACGCAGGGTTGACTAGCGCTCACAAGTGATAGTTCATGCGTGCCAGCCACAATGTCCGTCGTTGCCGACAGCGATGATAGCCGCCAAACGTTTCTACAACTATTCTCCATACTAGTCACAGAAAATTACATATGCACACCCGTATGAGGCAGTATGGATAATGGGACAGTAGTAACAAACAGAGACACTGGGGTAAATGGAACACTATAAAAATTTCTTATTTACAAACTACATTTTTTTAAACCATATATTAAGATCGAAAAACAAAACGACAAGGTAGTTCTGTCTTACCATTAAAGTTTTGCCTCGTTATCTAAAGAGGAAACTAAACCAAAATGCAACATAAGTATGTTGCATTATTTAGGCGACATAAGTAGGGCAGGTAAAATAAGGATTGCGGGAGTCCTGTGGACTTTATAAGCGAGGCAGGTGGATTTGAATAGATAACTTTTGTCCTTTTCTAATGCTGTCATTTGTTAAGATTGATATATGTTAAATATGTAAAAATGGCTGCATCATCGGGCTGATTACAACCAATGTGACGAGGTAAGAGATATAACTTTTGAGACGATTATGTGCTTCAAGCTAATAACGTTGTCTGCTTTTTCCATTTTGTTAATTTTTGTTTGACTCATTTGTAGCAGAGAATAAAAATACAAGGAAACGAACATCTTAGTATGACCTCTTAGAGGTTATTATTGGAGAGAGAGAGTGTAAATTAGAATCATGGGATTGCTGGAGCCCTTATGGAAATGTTTTCTTTCCCCATGTAGGAAATATATTTCTATGTTATTCAAATTCTCTCTCTCTCTCTCTCTCTCTCTATAAATATATATATATATATATATATATATATATGTGTGTGTGTGTGTGTGTGTGTGTGTGTGTGTGTGTGAAAGAAGACGTCATTAAAAGAAGATGCATACGAACGAAACAAGACAACAAAAAAACTTTTGTTCAAATATTTAATTTAATAAATTAGGTTTCCACACGAATCCTACAAATTATGAGTAACTGAACTTGCATGAACTGTTGTACATGCAATATCACCTTGTATATTCTGTCGTACATGAAATATCACCCTGTACAACTAACGGGTACATGTTTAGGAAAAACACTTGGTTAAATATAGTAATGACACCATTCTAACTCTCAATACAATCTCGATCATGGTTTGAAAACGCGATAATCGAAATTTTAGTGCAACGTCTGTTGCTGTTCTGGTCTGCAACCTCAAAATTTCATTTTGAATGCAGAAATAAACAAAAATAAAAAACAAATATAAATAAAAGTTATCTCTAAATCCTTATAATGTAATTTTGAAATGATGTGCTCTGAATTCTGTTGGCTGTGACTTCTTTAATGTTTCAACAGTATTCCCACAGCTAAAATACGTAATCTGATGCATTATGTATGCAAGCTAAATTTGTAAAAGCTCCATGTCCTAAAATTTATGTAAATTCTAGAAGTTCTTACTATCGATGTAGTAATGTAGCCGTTAATCGCAATAGCACAAACGAAAAATAAAACGCAACATGCATGCAAATCAATGGCGTTTGCCCTAAAATATACAATGCAAAGGAAAACCGCGTTTTTTTCCCTGAGTATTCATACATGGTTATCTGTCTATCTATCTATCTATCTGTCTGTCTGTCTGTCTGTATGTATGTATGTATGTATGTATGTATGTATGTATGTATGTATGTATGTATGTATTAATCTTGTGAACTGGAATAATTATCAAGAAAACGTAGGTAGATCCTCTATCATCTTTATTCATCTAAAGTACTGTAAATCAGCGAAGCAATATATCCCAGATATAATCTTTGTATCAAACGAAAAAACTTCAATTTTTCAATAGGCCTCCCCTTTCACTTTCCATAGAACTTAGAAGACCGCTCCGGTGGCCTAGTGGTTAGAACATCTGCCGAGAGACCGCTCCGGTAGCCTAGTGGTTAGAACATCTGCCGAGTCATACCAAAGACTTACAAAAATTGTACAAACAGCTGACTCGCTAGGCGCTCAGCATTAAGAGGCTAGTGTTACGACTGGTCTGCCTGGTGGCAGGATAATGTGACTGGGTAGGACATCATGCTACAAGTCTGCACCATGATGCCCCAGTGCTAGACATCACTATAAACTGCCACACTGCAGACATCGTAGCGATATGACTGAAACATTGTTAAAGCTACGAGGTGACTCCGATACGTGAAGGCGAATACTTGACAGTAGTACAGTACAGTACAGCACAGCACAGTACAATGCCGCCTAAGCAAGGCAAATAGGATTTTGATACTGTGGTGGAAAAAAGGTTGTATATTTGATACTAATATCTAGTAGAATTTATCCATAACATATTAACTCAACCGATACTACTACAGGCAAATAATCCCGGCTGGGATTCGCTTGAAGTAACACCGAGTGAGTGTTATTCACCATATATACGTGAAAACGTTTTATATGTTCCTTAGGAAGTCTTATACATTTATAGATTTAAACTAATAGTACTTAGTGATAAAGTAAATAACAAATCAAAATTACCCAAAAGTAGGAAGGATTGACCGCCTAGAATTAGAGATAAATTGATCCCCAAAGTGTAAGGCTAGGAAATAGTAGAGGGAGACCTGCAGCATTGGATCATATCCCTACAAAAGACGGAATGAATCTAGGAGCGGAAGACGTACAAGGAGGACCCGGGGGGTCCAGAATAAAAAAGTACTTCCGAACAATCATAGAAGAGACAAGAATGGTGGTGAACCACCCAGATGGCTGCCAAACCATAGACTTTGGGGGAACGGCCCCTGTACCAAGACAGAGTGAGGTGTTAATGGCGTTGCACACCATGGGAGTGGACATTGGAAAGGTGGAAGCCCTGCAAAACGGAGGTATAAATATGTACGTGCTGTACCCAAAGGGAAATGTGCCACTATTGAACACAGAGGAAATTGAAATTAAAGGAATGAAGGCGACGATCTCCAAAACCGCCCCTTTCATAAGAAGCTTCGAACCCCGGGCAACAGAGGTTCAGGTCATGGGTTTACCGCTAGAAGTAGATAGCCGAGAATTGACAGAAAAGATGGAGAAAAAAATGGGGATTAAAATAATAACCCATAAAATGGCCACAATATGGGGCTTTGCTCCTATAAAATCAGGGAACAGACTGATTTATGTCAGCAGGGAGGATGCCAAAAAAATCCCCATATTCTTTTATGTACTTGGTTTTAAGCTAAAGACATGGTATAGAGGGAGTGAGAACGACAGATTTTGTCCAATGTGTCACCAGAAAGGACATGGACCAAGGGATTGTAAGGGAGGTACATTTCCACCAGAAACAACAACAGGAACATACGCAAGCAGAGTAGCAGCTCAGCCAAGTATGCAATCACAAGGGCAACAACAACAACAACAACCAAAGCAACAAGAGGAATCACAAGCGAAGGCAATTCTAGAACTCATCAAGCAGGTCAGAGAGGAAAAAGATAAAGAAAGTTTCCAAAACTTGCCAGAACTAGACATTACGCAAATTGAGGGGCATAAAACACTTGAGTGGGAAGGCTTCTTGAGTCCCAACAAAACAAGCAGAATACACAATTTACAAACTGAAGGAGGAATAATAACGGAGAACAGATTCGGAAGCTTGGAAGATAGCCAGAATGAGGAAGCCAACTTACCCCTCACCTCAACGCCACTTCCCAGAAGAAACAGAAGAAGGAGGAAGGAAAGTTCAATATCTCCCCAAGATCTAAGCACGACGACAAGAAGGAAAAAGACTGATATAAGACGGGAAATACCGGAAGAATCAGACCAAGAGAGTGAAAAGGAGGAAGAAAAAGAAGAATACACCGAATCAGAGTATGAAACTGGTACGGACATGGAAACAGAAAAAGATACAACGGAAGCTGGAAAGGAAACAACGGAAACAGAAACAGACCAATCCAACAGAACGGGAACGATCAATGCTGAACAGGAAACGATAGTTACAAATAATACAGAGAATGGAAGCACTAATAGGTCAACAGAGGGGGGTGGGGAAACCAGTGCCCCCCCCCCCCCGGACATTTCAAATTAAACACATAATTCAAATACATAAATATATATAATTTATATTAAAAATAGAAGTAATGGAACAAAAAGACAACACCCTGGTAAGAGACAGGAATGGAAGGAAAGAACTTGCAAATCCTGTCTGTTAATGTAAATGGAATTAATAAGGATAAAATATATAAATTTTCAAAAGACCTGAACTATGACGTACTGTTTATACAGGAAACACATAATGGATTTAAGGATAATATAAAAATAACAATGGAAAGTCACTTAGATGGTATCTTATTAATAAATGATTATCAACATACAGATATCAAGGGGGGGGGGTAGCAACTCTAATTAAAAACAAAAAGGGACTATCATGGGATAGAATAGAAGTAGGTGATATTTTTAAAGGCAGAATGATACACATCAAAATTGAGGAAATGAACATAATTAATATATATATGCCAGCGAAAACAGAACAGAAGAAAATTTTTTTAGAACATTTAGATAAATATATTGGGAAATATGCAACAGAAAGTATTATTTTAGGGGGCGACTTTAACTGGGTGGGAGATAACATAGATAGAGAGGGGAAACTAACATCAAATGACATTAGGATTAAACCAGATATGGAAAACTTTATTAAGAAATATAACTTTACAGATGTTTATAGAGTACAAAATTTACTAAGGAAACAATTTACTTTTGATTATAAAATAAATAAAGGAAGCCGTTTAGATAAGTTTTATTGCAATGATTACGATGAAAATATACATAGAGAAACTAATATTACTGATTTTAAAGTATCTGATCACAAACTCATAAATATGACTGTTACAATTAAAAATAGAATAAAATGGGGGCAAGGAAGGTGGATGCTGAATAACTCGATTTTAAAAGATACGGATTTTATACAGGATATTAAAAAGGAGATAGATAAAGTTAAAAGTAGGGAAAATTTAAATATAGTATTAGAATGGGAAAACTTAAAAAGTAAAGTTAAAGAAATAACGATAGGACACTGTAAGTTAAAAAGTAGGAAACTAAAAATGGAAAGAGAAGCGATTAGAAACCTACTGCAAAAACAGAACAATAATGATATGGAAAACCATTTAAAAAACAGATTGGAAGATATAAATAAAATAGAAAGTAGGGGTAGAGAAATCAGGGCAGGGAAATATACGGGGATATACAGGAAAGCAGAGGGATTGTATAAAAGGGAAGAAAAAAGAATGGGGGGAGATAAAACACTAGATAAAATTAAAATAAACACAACAACAACAACAACAACAACAATAACAAAAAAGAGGAAATTATGGAACATATAAAAAACTATTATACTACACTTTACGAAACACAAAATATAACAGATAGTGAAATTGACTATTACTTAAAAAACATTCCATGTGGGAAAATTAAACAGGATTTTAAAAATATTTGCGATGACTTTATTACACAAGAAGAGATATTTGAAAGTATAAATACAATGAATAAAGGAAAATCGCCAGGAGGAGATGGACTCTCTGCAGAATTCTACATGACATTTTGAAGAGAGTTGTTGCCCATTCTCGAATGGTTATATAATAATATATTTTTAAAAAATAAGGAAATGTCGGAAACAATGAAGGAAGGGATAATTATTTTAATATACAAAGGGAAAGGGGATAGGGAAGAACTTAAAAACTGGAGGCCCATCTCCCTCCTTAACACAGATTATAAAATATTGAGTAGGATTTTGAGCAATAGACTTAAAAAGGGGATAGGAGAAATAATCAATATAAATCAAACTTGTGGGCCAAAAAATAGGGACATATAAAGTAATATTTTAAGTATAACCGCAATTATAGATTATATACAAAATAAGGGACAGAAAGCTGCTATGGTACTTTTTGATCAGGAAAAAGCCTTTGATAGAATTGAGCACAACTATATACAGAAAGTCTTGGAAAAACTTGGTTTCGGAGAATCTTTCCGAAAATGGACAAAAATATTATATAGTAACATAACTTCAAGAGTTCAAAATAACGGAGCAATGACAGAACAATTTGACATAAAAAGATCAGTGCGGCAAGGGTGCCCACTATCAATGCTATTATACGTAATAGCAATTGAAATGCTAAGTATCATTGTGAAACTAAACAAAGAAATTAAAGGTATAAAAGTTCCAAATATTAAAGAGGAAGTGAAAATGCTACAACATGCAGACGATTGCACTAACTTTTTAGAGGATCCGAAATCCTTTGAGAACCTCATAAAGGAATATGAAAAATTCGGAAGAGCATCGGGATCCAAAATAATCAGGACAAAACGGAAATATTAGAGATAGGCAACTGGCGTGGTAGGAACTCAACCATACCAGCCCATGTATTCAAGGATACCATTAAAGCACTTGGAGTGTGCTTTGGCAAAAACGAAGAGAAAGATAACTGTAAAAAAAATGGAAAGTGAGATTAAACGGAACGTTGATATCTGGGCACTTACGCCACTATGTCTAATGGAACGAGCCCAAGTGGCCAAAACATACATGTATGTTAATCTTAATTATATAATGAAGTCCACCAATATAAGTAACGTAATAATAAATAATATTGATAAACTTTTAATTAATTACATATGGGATTTCAAACTGCATTATGTAATAAAAGAAATTTTGTACAAAGCAAGAGAATTGGGGGGGATAGGGATACCAAGTCCCATAATTTTAAAAACTACTAATATTTTAAACAGATTTAAACGACTGAGTGACGATCCTAAATTACCATGGGAAGGGATTTATATATATTGGTTTGGTTTCGTTCTACGGAACAGGGAGGGGATATATAAAAATAATAATGTTATGAAATTATTGGAAACACCTAGGAAGTTTAAAGGTATAAAAGACTTATTAATGAAATATAGAGATAAAAAAGAATTTTGGGACTTAGACGAAAAACTCTCATATAATTGGATTAGAAATGATATAACCAAAAATATACTAAGTAAAGTAGAAAAGGAGAACTTGTATGTAAATTGGAAAAATGCATGGGGGCACTGGTCACAACTAGGGTCCCTGAAAATACAAAGCCTCACCTTCAAATACATGCATGATGCGTGGTTGACAGGAGAGGTTGCAGCAAGACGGCATATGGTTAGAGTACCGCCAAAATGTCCGCTGTGCAAATTAAATATATTTAGTAAGAGACATGTTATGTTAAATTGTAGAAATACACAAAATGACAGGAAAATTATAGTGGATGAAATTAACATAAATAGCAATTTCAAACCACAAAGTATACTATATCTTGACGGAGATTTTAATAAGAAAACATTATATAAAATAACAAGTTTTATAGTCAAGACGATTAAAAATTGTGGCCCAATAAAATTTTAACCTTGGAAATATCTCAAGAGGAAAAGTACAGATAATGATGCCATGGGGCTATGTCACATGGCGCTACGCGAAGTGAACAGGCCCATGGAAGAGTCTAGAAAGAAACCCTCTTGAAAATAATTTTAAACCGAATATCCTTTAATATAAAAAAAAAGAAAAAAAAATTAAATTTAAATTATTTTGATTTGCAATCCGACTTCTGATTGCAAACATTTTAAAATTTAAAATAAATTCAAATTTCAATTTCAATTTCATTTCACAAATATATATATATATATATATATATATATATATATATATATATATATATATATATATATATATATATATATATATATATATATATATATATATATATATATATATATTAATACTAATGGACCAATTTAGGAATATTTATAATTAAAAGATAGACCTGTTCCATGGGGGAGAAGCATATTAATTAAAAAAAAATTGTGAACCCTTCCTGGAGCTCAGTCTTATCTTATTAAGAAAGGTGATTAACATATTCATAAGAATCAATAAGATTCAAAATTAAGGGGACATCACCTTTCTTCCAAATTCACAAAAGTATAATAACGAACTTCCGCTGTATATGAACACGGAATATATTAGAAAAACTTATACACCACAAGAATTTGATCCAACAAGCTATCCCAACAGAAACACAATATAGCATACATAACCCATAGCACAAACATATAACAAACATGGAATGTAGGAGACCCTAGCAAGGTCACAGGAAAAATAAACTAGGGGAAGTTTAACCGAGAGGATAAGTGAAATCACTCTCGGAGATACTCCCCTATAGATACACTTTGGACTGGAATAATACCCGAACTCCTAATTCACGTTATAAAAACGAGGAAATAATACATTACAACAAATCAGGTGGAATACAAAACCACATAAATAAACAAGGTAATTAGGAGGGGGGGGGGGGGCATCTGTCTGGTGCCCCAAAAAAAAAGAAGAAAAAAAGAATAGACAAGAAAAAAGCTAAAGCTACGTTAAAAATCAAAATCACACACGCACTAACTTCCATAGAAACACGGGGATCGGTTGTGTAAATAGACCGAGAAAATCATTCATAACGACCCACAGAGTTATGGACATGAACGATTTAGCCTAAATCTATTAACACTAACTTCTTTTAACTGCGGGGCCCAGTTGACGTGTGGTTTACTGACGAATCCTACATCACAACTCTCCCTGCACCAGTTCGAGTCAGTTACGAAAGCTTGCCAGTGGCTTCAGGTGAGTCGTTGGTTTTTCCTTCCGCCAGGTTCTTCCTCCACCAAAATAGTCTGACCACCATATATAGCCTATCATGTGATAACAATTGGCATTAAACCAAACACAAACAAAACAACAACAAAAAATTTAAACTCCTCTCCAAAACAATTATAAAAATCATCTTACTAATTGTTAGTTTGGCAAATATACATAAATTACCAGCATGATAATGCCTGAGTGAAGATAAGGTGGAGGTCATTCTTTTCCAAGATGTTAGTATCTTCCGATGCAAAATGCGGAGACAAATCTGAATCAATGCTGGTCGCATTTAGGTGGGGATTATACAAGGAAAATACGGCAGCTTTTTTAACGATTAATTTTCATTTATCCTCTCGTGTCGTCGACACAAGCGGCTAATTTGATTACTCTCGCGGATACGCCCCTTACATACCTTAGGGTATTAGATCTGACCCCAATCTTTCTCCTGTTCTGTAGTTGAGAATGACTTTAAATGTACGTGCATTCAATACTTATTCTCAAGTGGTTCGTTGAAGACTTGTATATTTCAATAAAAGAAAGATAAGAGGGAACTCTGAAATGGGTGGAGATTCATCGTAGGATGTTGTGGGACCAAAACATGTTTTTAATGTTACATTGCATAACTCTTTAAAACATACGTCATATATAACCTACTCGTGTTTCTAGGTGTCGACTTCCGATATTACTTGTATTGAAAATTACACGTTACGCCCAAACGACGCCTTAATCAAGTTGTTGGCTGTGAGCTTACAGAACCACAAATAACCTAAGATACACGCTTGAATATAGGAATTCATGCGCCTCAGGACGCATCATAAAATACTATGAGTTCACAGTAAAAATAATGATACAAATCCCCATGTGTTGATCCAACTTAAAATGTAATCATTTTCTACTCACTTTCAATGGTGAATGACTGTGCAACTTTCCAGGTGAGTAGAGTGCTCGCAGGGATTGATCAGTCCCATTTAAAAAATCATCGATAGCTACCAGCTTAGCAGTAATTGTGTATCGAAATGATCGTTTTATAAAAAGGTATTGATGTTAACTGTATATCCGTCATCAGCTACCTCCCATAGATCATAAGAACAAATCCTCAGGAGTGACTTATAACTGAAAAATAACGAAGTGATTTAACTATATATAGGTCACCAATTTTAAAAAAGCATGCTGTATTTCTGGCTGATTCTTTTCATTAACTCTTCTTAAAGGAGAGAGAGAGAGAGAGAGAGAGAGAGAGAGAGAATTGACGTGCTCATATTAAACACAAAATCCCTACAGAAACCTTCGGCCTGTCGTACATGTCTTTTTCCTTTTAGTAAAGAAACCGAACCACTAATTTTCAATGAAAATCTCAGTCAATAGGCTGGTGGAATATGATAGGAAAGTATATATATATATATATATATATATATATATATATATATATATATATATATATATATATATATATATGTGTGTGTGTGTGTGTGTGTGTGTGTGTGTGTGTGTGTGTAGAAAGTAATTGTTGTACGTTTTAGTTTAGGGTACAAAACGATCTAAACGACAATGTGGTGTGCTTTATTAACAAATAATGTAAAATAAAACTTAAACAATACATAATTAAGAACAATGTTTGTAACGTAACACACATACATAGGTATATATAGTACTCTGTACACTGCAGATACATTGACCGTCTTTTTTTTCTTCTGCACTGTGGAGAATTCTAAGAAACATATTGTATTTCTTTCATCTCTTCTTGTCATGATATAAGTTTCGTTTGTGCTTGTAATACATTTTATTTTTACGACAGCTTTTATCTGTGAAGATAAAACTTCCCTGTAGTTAAATGGCAAGTGATTGTGTAAAAGATGTGTCGTTTAGTAAGCTACATTAGTGTGCACAATATGTGATATCGTCACATCTTGATAGTAATTTAATCGGTCATTTTTCAGATTCTTATTTATTTGTGATTTAAAAGAGAATTAAGAAAGGTTGTCCCGAATTTATAATGGAAGAATATTCCTTTCTACAACAGACCTTGGTAAACGTGAAATTTCAACGTCTTAAAAGTGAATGAACGATAATTGGTCACAAGCAAGATGAATGTATTGTTGTAGAGGTGTTACACCTTCGCAGGTGTTTCGATTTTCCGGTAAAACAATCAAACCACTCGTTGTGGTGGGCAACCGAAGCTGAGCGAATTTGAATGACATTCTTCTGTCAACGAGAACGATGACGCAGACGATTATTTGTATATGATGCATGAAGCGTGCATAGACAGTATAAGTCAATACATTTCTGCTTTCCTTGTGAACATAATAATAGATAAGTGTAAATAGACAAAGTGCAAGCAGACACCTTGATTCAACACGCTCCGAAGGACGTTCTCAGCCATGATGAAGCTGAGGTAAGCATATTGCAAAATCTTTATGTTATGTATATCTTATGAGATTATTTTCTCATTAACTCTTAGCAATGCTATTTTCCATGAATATAAGGAGAGAAAGAGAGTGAGAGAGAGAGAGAGAGAGAGAGAGAGAGAAGAAGAAGAAGAAGAAGAGGAAGAAGAAGAAGAAGAGAAGTTAAGATTTTCATAAAAGAGGTGTCATTCATGACGATGTAGATACGGCTACATTTTGGAATCGCTATAAGAAAAGGCAGGCAGAGTCTCCAGATTCTTCGACGAACAATTCTTTATTTAAATAATTGATATATAATACTACATTGTAGAGATACATCTATTGTTACTAAATGACGATCTGGCTCATTTAGTGTTCCATACTTTTCATTTAATCAGGTTGTCTTGTTTCACGCACCGTAATATTTCTGTAAATGTAATTTTTCGTCGTATAGCGTGACGCTTTTATTGCTCGCGCGGCACGTGTGAAATGTATTATTGCGCACTACTATATATATCGAATAGAGATATTGAAGGGCACAGCCAATATAGAGGGAAGCTCTTAAACATATTCAGCTGTCGGGCAGGTGCCATTGTAATTTCGTTAAAAGCCAAACTGTTGGGTGAGTCGAATGTTTTTTTTTTAGTCAAATCTTTTTATTATTTACAAAAATTATTTAGTTTCGTAAAAGCACGTTCATTGTTGTATTATGTGGTCACATCGTTTATCGTATTTGCAATTCAGTTTATTAAGATACAACCTAGGCAATGTGGTAACGAGTTAATTTCATCTAGTCGCTATCACGACTAATTTCGAAAACATATTATGTATGTATTAATGTCATAGCATTACGTATGTTTGTTTTTATTGCATAGCATTCCTATGTCATACTTCGTACCTATCGTATATTCTTAAAGTAGTTGCAACAAAACCCATTCTAATTAAATTAGACTATTGGAAAGGTGTGTTTATTTTCCATATTCAGCTCGCCGGTTATGAGCAGCCGGATGGGCTTGTGAATACCATGACGTCTGGTGTGCCACAACTAGTATAACCCACCGATTCAGTGCCAGCGTACGGGTACAAGTGCGGAGGGGAAAGTGACCGTGCCAACGTATATCTTCCCATCAAGTAGTGTTTTGACTACCAAGTAAAGGACAATAACAAGTAGTGTATTGACTACAAGTAAAGTACAATAACAAGTAGTGTATTGACTACAAGTAAAAGAACAATAACAAGTAGTGGTCTGACTACATGTGAATTACGACAGTAGTGTCTGACTACATAAATGTTTGCAACCAGTAGTTGATTATAAGGGTTTGCAACAAGTATTTGTTTATATGAACGTTTGCTAGAGATATTTGTGTACATGAAGTTTACATGGAGTTTCTAGAACTTTTTGACTACATGAATGTGACATAGTAGTCAAAGTATATTTTGTATGTGTTTTATATTCATTTTATATGCTTTTCTGTGTTATTTTCATATCATTAGTACCAGTGTTTAATATATTGTCATTTGTCATCCACGAACGTGTTTATTGTTTCTTTAAAACCCTGCCCGGTCTCAAAGGGTCAGCTCGACTACGTTACATCTATAAAGCCTTTATATTTAAAATACACGAAATAAATATAAGATTACACTTTTCTTTCGAGCTTACCAACTTCATACTTTTGTATAATTTCTGCCTTTTAGAACATAATACAGATAGTTAAATCTTTATTAACTTGATGATAGCCAAAGAGAATAAAATTCAATAGTTGCGATTAATGGAGCAATCATTTTGAAGAAATGTATTTTACTAAATTTAAATAGAATACTAATTTGGAAGAGGTTACTAAATATTATTTATTACCTAAAGAATATTTTATTTCCACATTAAATCTAAACATGAAGTTGATAACGAACTCGTCTTTTCCAATAATAATTACCGTAAATACAAATGAATATAAATTCATTAAAACATTTAAACATTACATTACATTATAATGTAAAGTAAAAGAACTGCAAAATAATGAACTTTACTGTTAAAATCTCAAATATTAAAAAGTGCATCTTCTTTAAAGAAGTTTAACACATACGATTCTTACCTGTAAGAAAAGACGATCTCCTGATTTCTCGACGAACGATTCTGATTTTTGCGCAAACAATTTCGAACGTATTTTTATGGCCAAATATGGACACACGTCTATTTTTCTTGCGTTCGTTGGTCTCGAATCAGAACGAGCCCCCCGTTTTTTCTCACAGAAACTGACTGTTTACTACGTCATCAGACAGACAATTCTGCTGCATAATCTTGCTTTCTCATTCAGAAGGAAATTTTGGAATTCGTTAGTTCCACAACCTTACAGCTTACCGAGTGTAATTTTAGCTTACTTTACGATACAAGAGCAATGTATTGTGCAGGGGAGTTTTTCCTTTGCTCATAAAGGCGCAATCTTTATTAAATAGTATATAGTTGTAATACGGAACTCAATGTAATTAATCTCAGTATATTTTAGTAGAAAATTACTTTCAATATAATTTAATTAAAAGTTACTTTTGACACAATTTAGAGAAAATTTCAATCTTATTACTTTTACTAAAAAAATTATGTCCTAATATATATTTACCTGCTGGAAGGACGACGCTATAAAGACATCATCTGGAATATTTACATATGGATATGGAATGGAGTGAAATTCTTTTGTCAATGTATTTTTAGCCTGGACAACGAGATTCTTGCAAAATATTTTCAACGAAACAGTTTAAATTGATGAAAGTGAGAACACCAGGCAAAACTGATTTTGTGATTTTTAGGTTGTTCATGTAGACAGAGGTTATGAAACCTCAGCTACAGTTGTACATCCCTCTTCAAATCAGCGTCCACCTCATTTTCGGTTTGCCTCCATTATCTTGGGAATGTTCATCGAGCTTGTCTTTCCAGAAACAGCTAAAGGAAAACTTCGAAAAAGTGCTTTGCGAGAGAATTGCTTCAGTCTACCAGATCAGTATTATACTTAGGAAGCTAACAACTCTTCTAACTACCTGTTGGCCAAGCGCAGAATAGGACACATTTCCAAATATCTCAGATCAAAAATATCTCGGATCAAAAACCAAATATACAGGAAATCATAACATAAATGATAAACATCGGGGACATGGTAACATAGGATTGGTATTAATGCCCTTTTATTCTTTAACAGGCGAAAAAGCGATCTTTCTATTAGGACAGAACTTCTAAGTAAAAGTATTACGATTGAATTTTATTCTAAATTGTATTAAAAGTAATTTTTCATTAATTTACATTGAAAATAATTTTCCACTAAAATATATGGAGATAAAATTTATATATCTGTGAAATATAACTGTATGTTATTTTATAAAGATCGCACTTTACAAGCAGGTGCAGAAACCCATACAATGATACAATACATTTCGCTCGTTACTAAATATCAGCAAATTGTCAGCACAAAATATACAATATATTTCGCTCACTAAATGTCAACATTTATCAGCACAAAGTACATTTTGCTCGTAACTAAAAATCAACAATTGTCAGTACAAAATACATTTCGCTCGTATCTAAATGTCATCAATTTAGATTTGGATGAAAGCTGCAGAACATGCAAATTATTAATATATCAATATTGGATGCGTTGCGCAGATGGTACACGCGTGGCCATGGAAATGTTCAAAGGGCATGTTCTCACTAACATTGAGCAAACGAAAAACTGTATAAATAGCGAATCTTTTCCTTACAGGTAAGAATCGTCTGCGTTTGCAAACTTTTTTTTAAAGAATGTGTACTTTTTAACATTTGAGACTTTAACGGTAAAATTCATATTTTCCAACATTTTTGTGAGTTCTTATATTTTATATTCTAATATAACGGAATGTTTAATTGTATTTGTGTATGTATTATTGGAAAAGAAGAATTCGCTACCAACTTCATGTTTAGATTTAATTTGCAGCTAAAAGATTCTTTATGTAATATTGAGTAATGTTTAGTAACCTATTCCAAATTAGTATCCTTTTTTAACACGATACATTTCTTCAAAATGATCATTGCATTATTTGCAACTATTGAATTTTATACTCGTTGGATATCATAAAGTTAATTGAGATTTAAATGTTTATATTACATTCTAAAAGTTGCCAATCAATATATACAATGAAGTTGGTAAGCACGATGGGAAAGTGTAAGTTTATATGCATTTCTTGTATTTTAAATATAGAGGCTTTATAAATGTATCTTTAGAATTTAGCATTATATATATATATATATATATATATATATATATATATATATATATATATATATATATATATATATAGATAGATAGATAGATAGATAGATAGATAGATAGATAAAGAATTCGTTGCCCCAGTCAGAACAGCTCTGTCTTTTCCTTACAGCGGTTCCGTACCTCATTCCCCAAAGATGTAGTCGTATAATCACAGTATTAGTGACACCTTTATTATGATGCAAGTCATGTCATAATATTTCTTCTACTAAACAAGTTATCACGACGATAGACTTAATATCGCACATTCCCTTGAAATCTACTTCTCGACTGGTTGTAACTGGTGTTACATCTCTAAATGTCTCAGCTTGTGACAGTCTCTGTTCAATAAATACAGTTTCAACGGTCAATGTCTTAACTTGTGACATGTACTGTTGAGCAGGTACAGGTTCAACAATAAATGTCATATTGTCTATTTGAGTAAGTGGGTTGTCATTGTATCAACTCCTCCACGCAGATGCAACAATCGATTACGTCTCTTTTACTTTTGGTTTTACTTTTAGTACACGTGTCTTTGCATGCGTAGGTCTTTCCGTCTCTATCATTCACATGAACGATCAGTAAATACTTTTTTTTTATTATATCTAACTACTTACATATCCACCCATCCACTAATATGTGCAAGTATCTATCTATTCATCTCTCTTTCTCAAACTTACTGTGTATATGTTCTGCAGAATTAGTAAACGTTATAATATGATATTAAATGTATTGAAAAATAATCATGTAATTCTGAAATCTACGCAGATTACAATCTCAGTGAATTAATAACCTAAGTCTGTCAAGGGCAATAATCAGGACTATTTCTTCGTTTCAGCAACGAGGAGTAGCATTCTTTAAAACTGTTGTCTTTGTTTTTCAGACTCTTTCTTCAGTTTCTTCCATGAAATTTACAAGATTTGGATCTTTATTGTGGCTGCAGTACAAATTACAACAAGTAAATTAGCTGTAATGCCAGTACGTGTTACAATTTCTCACATTAATGTCACCAGTAAATGTCACGTGTGTCGCAGAAGGATACAGTCTTTTCAGTGTTAGCGTGTCGTTCAACACCAAAACTAATGCAATAAATGTCAGCGGTACGGGGAATTTCTCATATTATCACAGTGAACAGGAATTACAGTAGTGTTTAAATTAAAAGCAATATCTTGAAGGGGAGAATGGGATAACTGGAACACTGGAGTTAAATCGGAAACTTTAAATATTTATTCTAGCAATAACGTACATACAATCATGCCTCCCCTGAACAAATATCATTTAACATTAAACTAGAGTTTGGTTTCGACAGGCCAATAAAGTCTTGCCTCACTATCTAAAGAGGAAAGTCATGTCAACATAATTATGTGGCATGGGGCGTGGTCACAAATGACGCAGTGTATAACAAGAAAGATTGCTACAACCCTAGTGAATGGATCATAGCTTGATTTAAGAGCATTCAATAAATTATAGGTATTCTTATAATGTATTCTCGTAATGCAGCCCATGTTGACTTATGTTAAGAAAATATTTCTCAGGTTAAAACTTCAAAAACACACAGTGTACTATCAGATATGACGCCAAGTTAAAATTTCTGTGAAAACGGGATCTTAATCAATTGCGTATCGATCGTATAGGTAGGTATATACTCGCTTTTAAGAGGAAACTAACTGCAAACTGAATAGAACAAGATCTGACATCGCACAATGCGCTGGCATATATGGGCCTACGCAGTTTGTCAGGAGTAATCACTACATTAAATACAATATAACCCTGATCTACAGTCACATTATTCTACTATATATCTTGGTAATTGTTGTTTGTAGTTTCACTCATCTTATAAGCGATTCCATACGGTGCAGTGCATAAAAATATGTTAGTGGTGAGAAGAATATCGCTTCAAATGCTGAAAGAAATTCATAATGGTTACTCAGTTTCGACTCGAATAAATTATTTAAAATGGTCCGGTTCCCACAAGAAGTGAAACTCTTACGAAAATGTGTCCGTTCGTTAAGTCAGTCAAATCTTATTTCTAATGTATTAGGATTAATGGACAGAATTAGGCTGACGTTTAAAAATGACATTTCATGTTTGATTTTTGAAAAAGCTGGGCGTAATCATTATCTCCCGAAATGATGCAAACCATGATGATAGGACGTGTCTCGTCCGTCCGTCTCTGCAAATATGCGTACGTTTAAAGTAGGACTTCATGATTCCACGCGTTACATCCATCTGACTGCTAGCTTGCATTCATGAAGTACTAGTGCATGTTTGTAGAAAATCGCAGGACCTATATGATATTTAAAGAGACGTGTCAATGCTTTCTTTTGAGAAAGGGGTATTCATATTTGATGGCGATTTCATTAGTTATGGTTCCTAATCATTGAGAGGGTAAGGGAAATGCATATCGTTAGGAGAGAGAAGCTTTGGGAGTGGGAAGCTCTAGCTGAAAAAAAAGAAGGAAAGCTCAAGCTAACACTACATATATGAATTGTCGAATGACAACACTACTACTATTATTGCTAATATTGAAACAGCAACAACAACAGTAATAATAATAATAATAATAATAATAATAATAATAATAATAATGATAATAATAATAATAATTTCATCAGCCGTACCACATCGGTACTAAAGGACAAAATCACGAGGATCGTGTAACTGGTTTTATCATCTAGTTGATTAAGGCCTATGTTAAGGTTTACAGTAGGCAGATTTTGAGTTGCATATATGCATTTATCTGTCCCTTTTACCTTGTATCTTTTCGTTCTGATAAGGAGGGTAGCAAATACTTTAGGATTGATTCCTCCTATATGAAGGTGGTGTGGAAAGTCAGTTTAGCAAAAGATGCTAATTGACACAAAAAAGCTAAATGATACAATACAATGTAAATGAGAGGAACAATGCAGTTGTTATTATGGGTTAATTTGAATTCTGTCCAAATAATAACTATATGGCTTATTCCTTATTTAGTTGACCTGTCCTGACAATTTTTTAAAGCTGTGTTATAATCATGGACTAAAATATCATTAAAGTTACAGAGAATCAGATATTGCAAAAGTGACACTAAACTTCTGTCTTCGCCCTTTTTCATTTCCCATATAAATATGGTAAGTATTTAAGAGAGAGAGAGAGAGAGAGAGAGAGAGAGAGAGAGAGAAATTGAAGATGTTAGAACCCATGTCCCTCAAACACTTTTTTTAAAATGAAATATCAGTTGAAATATTCAGGAGAATAAATATAACATTAAATGATCCCAATAATATTTTTGCGTTAAATATTCCTAGTCCCAAAAAAATTGATTGGACTAATTAGACGTTTCGACCAACTAATCGTAATTGATGATAATTTCAAAAAGTTTTTTCCTTCTTCTCTTTATAATATAACTTTAAGAATTAGTGGCTCTTTAAATGATTTTAAAATTATCGTCTTTTTTTAAAACTATATATATGTTCACATATTTTCATGTTTTAACGAGTTTAAATGATAATTAAATTCAATTGTTAAGTAATATTTCAAAATATGTTGCAGATTTGATTTGTGAGACATTTTTATTACACCAACTATCAATGCCTAATTCGGCAAATATTCCTTCTTTTTGCCAGCAGCATTGGTTAATAGAACCATCGTACGCGATCATTGTTTAGCTTTCAGACCATCTTATCTGCCTCACAACTCTTTTATTTTCTTCACATAACACCCCTACTCCTTTTGTATGCTAACGTAAATATTAAATGTCACTTTCTTCACAAAAGTTATACCTGTTTTGAGAGAGAGAGAGAGAGAGAGAGAGAGAGTTAAAATGATGGATTTGTCGAGGACACTTTTAAAGTTATCAAACCTTGTTAAACAATTGGTATAAAACTGAGATTCAAATAAACAGTCTAATTAAAAACCACCGTGTAGTAGAACTGGGAAAGCTTACCAGTAGTCCTGTGGGTCTCATGTTATTCCCAGAGTCTTCCCGGGATCTTCCTCCATCAAAATGTACCGGACGCTAAGTAAAGTTGACCATGTGCTGAAAATGGTGTTAAACCCGACAAAATCTTTTTTTTCTCTTAGAAAGAAAAACAAGGTTTAGTTTTGTAAATATACTCTCTCCTTAAATCCCCTCCCATTTAGACCTTATTCATTAGGATATTCCGAGTTTATGGACATGGACGATTTAGAAACAATATTGCCTACATTTTTCTTTCGTTTTGAGTGCTGGAGCCGGGGTGATGGGGTGGGCTGAGTGGTCTAAAGCGCTCGTATTTTACAGATCACTGACATTTCGTGTCTATTTGCGTGGTTTAAAGTCTCGGCTCAGTCAATGTGACTATTTGAGAAAGTTGCAAGTAGCTACCCATAGATAGCTGATTCTTTGTGGATTTTTCCGGGTTCTTCCTTCACCAAATATTTAGGCTGCTGAATTATGGCGTTAAACCCACAAACCATGATTTCTTTATGACTAATGGGGCCCCCGGTGACCAAATGGTATAAATAGCTAGCCTTTACAGGTCATTGAGATCCTACCTCTGTCTGCGTCGGTTCGATTCCCGGTTCTTTCACGTGGGTATGTGAGAAATCCTGCCAGGATTTACCCGTGATCGACATGATAATGCACGTGCAGAACTTTGATATACGTCACTCTTTTTCAAGTGACGCATATCTGCTGGCACATTATGCGAAGACATGTCGAGTCATTGCATGTCAGTATTGGAAGGGTATTTAACAGGTTAAATACGGTAGTTATTGATACTGCATCATAAACGTTATATTAACTTCTAACATAGAACACCGTCGCCTAAGGCAGCTTCCAGGGCATGATTGATACAAGTATAAATGAGGTTAGTAAAAACCAACACGATGTATGAAACCGCTTTCCCATTTAGTAAACGAAGCTCCATCAATGCACGAAAGGACAACTATTTTTGTTATATAAAAATCTCTTATTCCCATATACGAGTTCAAAGTTTAACTTACGTTATTACCTATATCATTACTTGAGAACGTGCGTACCTCCATACCCACCTTTATTTATCTAGCTAGTTATTCATCCGCCCATAAGTATTTACTGGCGTGCATGTATGATTGCTTATTTTCATAACTGTTGACTTGCTTTTGTCCTTCCATTTTAAAAGCACATGTCAAAGTGTTGATTAAATGAACCAACTCAAATGATGATGAGCAAGTAAAATGTTTAAAATACCGTATTAAAAAAAAAATCGTGTTCGACTGTAGTGTCAAGGTCACCAAACTTTTTATGTATATCCTGTTGTGACCACGTGTTACGCATCAAGACTGCCTTCCACATGGCATACTATCATAAATGCTTACTTAACATTAATCTCCTGTCAGAGCTCTTAGCCCAGTATGATTTCTTGTATTGCTACACAACTTGAATTTAAACATTATCTTAGAATACTAGCAGCTATTGAACTGAGTCGTTGTGATCAACTTTCTTGTATTTTTTTAAAATGGGTCGTTGTGATCTACTTTCTTGTATTTTTTAAAAAGTGAGTCGTTGTGATCTACTTTCTTGTATTTATTTGTTAAAAAGGTGAGTCGTTGTGATCTACTGTCTTGTATTTATTTGTTAAAAAAGCTGAATTCTTGTGATCTACTTTCTTGTATTTTTTTTTAAAAAGGTGATTCGTCGTGATATACTTTCTTGTATTTATTTGTTAAGATAGGTGATTCGTTATGATCTACTTCTCTGTATTAATTTGTTAAAAAATGTGATTCGTTGTGATCTACTTTCTTGTATTTATTTGTTAAAAAAGCAATTCGTCGTGATTTACTTTCTTGAATTTATTTGTTAACAAAAGCGATTCGTCGTGATCTTCTTTATCGTATTTATTTGTTGAGATAGGTGAGTCGTTGTGATCTACTTTGTCATATTTATTTATTAAAAAGGTGAGTCGTTGTGATCTACTTTCTGGTATTTATTTCTTTAATAAAAGGTACCCACTCGTGACACAGAAGCAAGGTGATCTCTTAGTCTCCAGCTAACCAGTATGTTCAAGTCACATCTGCAGAAGATATAATATAATATATAACAGAGAACGAAAGAAAATGACAGGGTTAAAAAAAACAACCGCTATAAACTTTTTAGAATTTAGTCCTTACTTTTCATTAAGTACAAGTGACGGTAAGGTTTGCACAGACTCGTACTCTTCAGTCTTGCGCACCTAACATGGGGGCGTATGTTGACATGGGTGGAGTAAATTATAATCAAAACCTGAACAGCCTGTATCAAATAAAATTTATGAAGACTCCGTGTATTCGATGTGGAAGTCAATCCTTCCGGTTACCAATTTCTGACACTACTCCTTTAGATGTATATCATGTGTGTGTGTGTGTGTGTGTGTGTGTAAAACGCGCAACCTAAAAGTTACACAATATCTTTATTATTCGAGCATAATAGAACACAATGGATATCTAGTTCAAATGACTGGATTTCTGGGCTGGTCACATGCGGATTCTTTTCCGTACTATACGACTTGATTTTTTTTTTTGATTTTTTTTTGATAGCTGCGTATGTACGGTAGGATAATATAGCATTCATGGTTTCCTTTTGTGGAGATTACACTATTAAACTTGAGATTTATTTTATTATTTCCTCAACTATTTGTGACTTCTTCATATTAACTTAACATAAACGCGAAATGTCTTCAGTAAAAGTAAGGATTTTTTTCGCAAAATATGTGTGGTTATTCTGTTCATAATAAGCAGCGAGTTGAAAGCAATAGACCAGGGCTGCACAACCTTTTTCGGCCAAAGGGCCAGATTGCATTTTTGAAGACCAGTCGAGAACCGCAAACACTAATTTCTTTGATATAATTACTGTTCACGGGCCAGATTTCTGTATTTTAATTTGCCCTGGGGGCCGGACAGAACACGTTTGCGGGCCACATAATGTGCACCCCTGCAATAGACGAACGGCACGACATAGGTCATCATCTCACAAGTACCATAAACGTAAGTGTGTACGGTCCGTATAACTGTGCTAGTTGAGAGAGAGAGAGAGAGAGAGAGAGAGAGAGAGAGAGAGATGGGGGTATGTCCATGGTACTAGAACCTCAAGTAATGTAGATCAGTGTGTGTGTGTGTGTGTGTGTGTGTGTGTGTGTGTGTGTTGCATTAAAGTGAACAATACGTTCTGAAGTCCAGTCCCCATGTATCAATTTAGAAATGTTCATGGTGATTACAGTTGAATAATCTTAGTTCTTGAGATAGATCTCGATTTCCCATGATCATTAGTCAATTCAAAGTGAATGCATGCATAAACTGAACTGTCTTAGACTAATTAAAAGATTGCCAACATAACTAGACTGTACTGACTTAGACTAATTAGAAGATTACCACCATATAAAACCTGAGCTGTCTTAGACTAATTAGAAGATCACCAACCTATATAAACTGAATTTTCTTACATTAATTAAAAGATTACCAACATATATTAACTGAACTACCTTACACTTATTACAAGATTACCAACATATATTAACTGTACCGCCTTACACTACTGGATTGATTACCAGCATGCATAAACTGAACTGTCTTACACTAATAAAAAGATTCATAACATATACTGAACTGAATTTTCATACACCAATGAAACATTTACCAACATACACAAACTGAACTGTCTTACATTAATTTAAAGATTACCAACATATAGTAACTGAACTGTCTTACATTAATTAAAAGATTACCAACATATAGTAACTGAACTGTCTTACATTAATTAAAAGATTACCAACATATATTAACTGTACCGCCTTACACTACTGGATTAATTACCAGCATGCATGAACTGAACTGTCTTAAACTAATAAAAAGATTACCAACATATATTAACTGGACCGCCTTACACTACTGGATTGATTACCAGCATGCATAAACTGAACTGTCTTACATTAATTAGAAGATTCATAACATATATGAACTGAATTTTCATACACCAATGCAACAATTACCAACATACACAAACTGAACTGTCTTACACTAATTAAAAATTACCAACATATATTAACTGAACTGTCTTAAACTAATGAAAAAGTTACCAACATATATAAACTGTACTATCTTAAAATAATGAAAACATTTCCATCACGTAAACGGTGTACTTAGTTACACTAACGAAAATATTGCATACAGGTAAAATAACATGTATTACACTAATATTAAACATTACCAACATATATTATAAAACTGTCCTCGAATAATATTAAACATTATCAAAATATACCACAAAACTGTCTTACACTAATATTAAACGTTACCAAGAAATGCCATAAAACTGTACTGTCTTGCACTAATATTAAATATTACCAACATATACCATAAAACTGTCTTACACTAATGAAATAGTTCAAAATTATTCGGATTTTGCAGTTAGTGCATTAAAATAGACCGAGAAACCACATTTACTACTAGATAAATTTGGTTCTCAACACTGAATGGAATATCAGAACATTCGTAAACAGTATTAACTGTACTCTATGACACTATGGGGACTTTATTATTATTATTATTATTATTATTATTATTATTATTATTATTAAGATGTGATGATTACAATATTGCGTAAAACGTTTTACCTCTGAAGACGCCAAACATGATGATAATACCGACGAATATGACGATGACAGGAATATTGGGGATATTGCAAATAATACCGGGTCGGGAGGGGGGTGTCCGGGGTTTCAGGAAAGTCCCTTTTTTCTTGAAATTTGATATCATTTTATTTCTGCGCACGTTTATTAGGTATTATGCACATCTTGAGTAAATAAACACATATATTTTTTGCTTTTGGTGTCCTGTTGAGGAACGTCAAGCCAGGTTCGAAATTTGGAACACCCCCACCCCAAACAACTGACCTGATCCAGCCCTCAGATTGTTCCTATTGCTAAATGAATTAGAGTTCAAACAACATATAAACATTAGACGATGTTTTACCTCTTGTGTATCATTAACATTGTTATCATCAACAACGTACTTATCTTCCATCACATATCCTATCTAATCATGTTTATGAACATATTTTAATCATAGTATGTAACTGGAATAACTATAATTCCTTTTACGCGACTGTTAGTCTCCTAAACTCTTAGCAATGCTGTTTCCCATGACCAGAGAGAGAGAGAGAGAGAGAGAGAGAGAGAGAGAGAGAAAGAGAGAGAGAAAGAGAGAGAAAGGAAGAAGAAGTTCAAGCTTACTTGAGGGTGAAGATATGGCCACATCTGGGGAATATAGCGATGCGAGGGTACTTCGGGATGCTGCAACGACACAAGCCTCTTTCAAATTCCGACGAATGAACTCATTTTATTGAAATACTCAACATATAAAATTACATTCGAATATCAATCTACATAAACTGGAATTACGGATATAAGATATACATATTAAACTACGATATTCTTTCATTTACCAAAATAATACATTTGTATAATTTCTGCCTTTTAGAGTATAATAGAGATAATTAAACATCGAATCAATTAAAGATAGCTAAAAATCTAAACTTCAATATGTCAGACTAATACCGCAATCATTTAATAGAAATATATTTTACTGAATTTAATCTAATATGTCAACATATTAAACTCTATTATTTAAAGAGTATTTTATTTCTCAATTAACTATTACTGAGTATGAAGTAGGTAGCGAACGTTGTTTTATTATACTATAATCAATAATATAATTAGAAGTAAATATAAGTTCTTCAAACAATTAAACTTTCCAATACTTTATACTAAAGAATAGTAAAGAAATATTAAAATAATCCAATGTTGCAACGTACTGATGTTAGATTAACATGTTAACACTAAAAATCCTTATACTATATGAGAAATTGTACATAGACGATAATCTTACCTGTAATGAGACAAGCCTTTTTGAGATTCCGACGAATGGACTGATGCGTCGGCAGTCTGACACTTTTTATGTCAGTTTCTTAGGCCGTAACCAAATATGGTCATACGTCTAGTTTTTTGTGTTTCGCCAGAATCTCAAAGTGAGACTCCATCGTTTCTTACAGACTATCGTCTGGGTCTATGTACGTATCTGGTAGACAATTTTGCCAGATCAGCTCATTTACCCATTTAGAAAGAATCTTTTCATCTACCTACACAACTTGCCAAGTGTAGTTTCTTGCAGACTTATGATACAAGGGACATGTATAGTACGAGAGATTTTCGCCTTTTGCCCATAAGGGCGCAGTCTTTATTGAATAGTATATAATTGTAATACCGAAATAAATAAATTTAATCTAAATATATTTTAATAGAAAATTACTTTCAATATAATTTAATAACAAATGACTATTAATACAATTTAGAGAAAATTTCAATCTTATTACTTTTACTAAAAAATTATGTCCTGATATTCCTGTGCTAGAAAAACCAAAAGAATGATGACAACAATTCTGAAACAAATTGTGATGCAATGTAGCAGGAATTTGTATACATGTTCTAACTATACAGTACATATGAAGTGAATTAATAACAAAAAAGGATCAAAAGGTACCGCATTCTCAACGAATATTTAATAGAGAAAATAAATTAGGGCTCTGTGTCCTTTCACAGACAATCAGAAAAGGAAGCAAGGATTCTGTTTACCTTTCATAGACGATAAAACATTATGGAATTTGTATAAGTGGAAATGTTAGACTATGGCTTACGCTTTTAAAATTCCCTTTGCAGATGGTATAAGCTATCAACAATGCAGATTTTAACATCAACATTCACAGAAATTGTTAAATCATGACGGTTTAAAATCGATTACATAATACATGAAGGAGTGCAGTAAAATAGCATAAACATGTATTATATATAAACATATATAGACAGTATTATAACCACATGCTAATCCTTGAACACCCCCATTTCATAATAAACATTACGCCTTTTGAAAGATACTGACGTTTAAAAGTATTGATATCCTATATTCTTAGACTAATGTGCTGATCACCAGTTGTGACAGCCATAAATATTATTTACAACGCACATTTGAACATAGCAATTAATGCACCGCGGTAGGCATCACAACTATGATAACACTCCAATCCCACGAGGTTGAATTTCAAAAAGTAAATGAATGCGCTTTCGTCACAAGCTTTTTCAAGCGCACTCAGGTGAGTAGGGCATGTACTTGGGTGGGTCAAGCGCAGTGAAATGAGCAATCAAAATCACCCATTTGGATATAATTATGTATTGGAGACGATATGGTTATAAAAGGACAGTTATGTAAACTCGCAAATCAATACCAGTTACTCTACTTGGATTACAGACACGTCCGCTGGTGAGACTTCTTATCACTGAACATTAAGTAAGTGTTGTAAGTTTTGATAAGTCAATAATTAACAAAGATAAACGCTATATGTATGCCTTCTCCACCATTGGTACAGCTTATACCATCCAGAATCAATTTTCTTAATGTAGATAACATGTTCATATTAAACATTTCATAATTTCATTAACCGTTTTACTGTAGCACATAGTTTGTCGCATTCATTAAATGTTGATGTCATTCATATTTTGTCTTATTTGAGAAGAACAATTTTTCTGTAGGCCTCGACTGTGGAACGTTCAGTAAAAGAAATAATGATTTTCGTCGTCGTCTTGTAGTTAAATATTTTTGCACCTACATGTAATAAATTTTTCATTATAAGACACCACTCTACGATTTTAAATACAATCCATTTTTGTAATACGGAAAGTCGACTTAAATAAACAAATATTTGGTTACGGTTAAAGCTGTATGCTAATAACCCGACACGAATCCTCATCGAAACCGTGAAAAGAACTACAATAATATTGTTTGAAGTATTTTTTCTCGGAGCATTTTCTTGATCCCGAACATGTCAGATTTGCATATTTTTGTAACAATCGTAACGAACATTTAGCGTGGGAAATATTGTTTTTATATCTTTAAAAATTTTATTTTCAGGCGTGGAAAGATATAATAGATATTACAACTTTAAAAAGTTTCAATCCTATCTACTCGCCCTAGAATGAGGAAAAGTTTGCGGGTATTTCTGTACTTTTCAATATGGATGGCTCTCTCTTTAGTGGCTGTGATCTTAAACACCCTCAACATTGATTGGTCACAAACGAATATCGTAAATGGCGTCTTCGTTGTAGTGATTTTAAGCATTCTACAAGGTTCCGTTTTTGAATTTCCTGTCCAAACGATTGCAACTCTAATTGTCGGTGGCAACCAAAGGAAAAACAAGAAGGCTCCAGCTGACAGACTGACGATAGTTTTGAACTACAACCTTCTGGCAACAAGCAAAGATGACATCGACGAATGTTTTGAGACGATGTACGAGGCTTTCATCGGTAATCTTGGACCAAACGTTTCTGCTGTCCTAGTGAGCGCAACAAACGACGAAGAACTGAAAAATTACGAGTTAGAGAAAAGAGACACCAATAGAGCCATAATTTACGACGAACTGTTTCGTGAGGGTGTTTCTTTTTCGCAGGGAGATTACGAATCCATGGATTCACATCGATTAAAGACCGTTTGGCAGATGTATGAAAATATAGATCCAACAGTTTTTGTTCGTGAGTATTTAGACGATATATGTGATAAATATGCACGAGAGTTTATGGTCCTGCATCGTGTGAGTCGTGTTGTACGAAAATGCGGCCAGTACCAGGACTTGATGTTGTTATCAGAAGGAGAATGTGAAGCATACAGTTACTGTGATCCGAAATATTACGGAAAAAATGCTCGTCCCTACGGACAGCCCTTATTTCATGCTTCTGACGATGTAAATAATGTTTTTGAACGTAAATTTGATTACACGCTCGTGCTTGATGCTGACACTGGTGTTCCAAGAGGTGCAGTGACCGAACTGCTTCAAATAGCGGCAGCACATCCGGAGAGGGGCATAATTCAGCCAGCAATAAAGCTTCATTGCAAACCAGACGACACAATTTTTATGCATTTAGAATCCATGAGACAAGGCATATATGAACCGATGACAAACGCTATTACAGCCCTCTTGGGTCAATCAGGATTCTTTGGGAAGGGACTGATAAAAAATCGTGTGTACATTGACAAAGTAATTGGCACCAAAGACAAATTGATTGAACGTGTTCCTATTGATGTTCTCAGTCATGACACATTTGAGGCAGCCATTTTACAACCTCTTTATGCTGGGTCAGTTTACCTGCTTGAAGCTCCAAGCTACAACTATATAACATGGAATATTCGTGAAAGGAGGTGGAATAGGGGTGAAATACTTCTTGCCATGTACTTTTGGCCTAACGCTTTTGGCAGGCCGATGAGATTCTTACAAAAAATCTTTCAACGAAAGAGCTTCAACATGACTAAAGTAAGGACACCAAGTAAACTAGATTTTGTGAGCTCTTACATTGCTCATTCGGCCTTACGGCAAATGTTTATGAAACCTCTCCTTCTGTTGTACATCATCCTCCATATCAGCGTCCATCTTCGTTATCGGTATGCTTCCATTATCATCGTCATGTTCATTGTGCTTGTCTTTCCAAAGTTTGCAACATGCAATAGGAAAAACTATAAAGGCGTGCTTTTCGAGACAATAGCTTCAATCTGCCAGTTTACTCCCGAAGCTCTCGTCGGTACAGTCCGTATCTGCCGGTCCTGGGCAGCCAACATTTCACCCAATGTCAAATGGATTCCGCAGAGAGCTGTGGAAGAAGAATTTAAACAGTCAAACCCTTTTGTTTCCAGTCTGAAACATCTATGGGGATATTCACTGTTTGCCTTAATAGCAAGTATTCTCGTCGGCCTATTTTTAGAACAGGCGATTCTAGTTGTTATTATGTTTGGGTCTTTATTCCTGCTTCCGTTTTACACCGGATTTACCTCCCTTTCCTCTAATTTCAAATGCAGTTGTAGACGACAGAGACATGACATGTACAGAGAAAATATTGTAGATGGACTTCATATTATATCAACAGCTGGAACATATCGAAGCTTGGGTACATTGACTGGTAGTCCGTTTAAATATAACCCATTATTTTACAATGAATCCAAGTGAAAGGGTTATATTAACAGTTGTCCAAGAAAAGACCCAGTTGTAATTCAATGTTAGTTACTTATGTTCTTATTTTAAATTCGACACTTCAGGTTTATGATCTGAAGTAGAAACCTTCGATGACATCGATTTCAACATGTTGTTTTCGCAAAAACTACACGATGATGATAAGCCTCCATTTCTAACCGAAATCCAATTATGTGGAAAACAATGCTTTTAACTCTTTCGTAAACTAGTTAACTATTGTCTAATTATAACCATTTTTGTTATGGCAACTTACTGTGTTCATGAAACGCAAATACCAATAATTTGTAGATTCTCGCAGATTTTCCTTACTAATGGCTGTGCAATATTTGACAATCAGAATTAAAACTTTTGTAAAACTGTGGTAGCATGACTGAGTAAAACGTTCCACGTTTTGACCTTTCAATTTTATTGAGAAACTAAACTACCATGCTAGTTTGTAAAGGACATCAGACTGGTTCAGAGTTAAATAGAACGAAGGAAAACATTTATTTAGAAATAACACGGGAAATAAACCGAGATATAGGCAATCATAACATGTAGTACAAACTACACGACCATGTCATTTTAATACTTCCATAGGCAAGAAAGCGTGCCAATTGGATTATGATAAATGCACATGCTCAGCAATGGACTTTCAAATGTACTTTCCATTCAAACGTACCTCAAGAATGGTTGTCAGTGATGTTGTATTTGTTGTCTGTGTGTCTTATTAAATTAATTTCAATGTTTTTGGAGATATCTCAGGGATAGTGTGATTTGTTTAGAGTTGGTTGACGTCATTTAGGTATGTCAAATACATAACGTTATTCAAGTACGTCAAATCTCAGAGCAAGCGTAACTTACCAATGTACTCGTTTATAAGCTTAGTCAAACTGCAAACACGTATATCCAGCCCTGCCGAAGCATAATTTACCCGTAGATCAGGGTCTATGTTGTTTTTCATACTGATTCTTATTAACAAACTGCACAGGCCCAGATCTGTAGGCGAATTATGTGGCGGTAGATATATGTGAAGTTTGCAGTTGGTCTCGTTTTTTAAAAGAGTAATCACCGTTACCACCTCATCGTTTTAAGTTTAACTATTTGGTTTTGATATCGCTGGTCGATATGAGACTTTTTTATAACTTTTAAAGGATTATACATATACCATTTTGTATAGGATAAGAGTGCTGGTGCGCCCTTAAAATACAATCAATTAATTAAACGAATACAGGCGGTATTTATGAGAAAATAATGTTATCAATATATTCATTCATCAGTTTTAATCACTTACCGCTTTTTTCGTTCTTTAAAGACGAAATAAATTATCCAATTGCCATCGACATGTTGTTTTGATGATTTGTTGTATTTTATTTCTTAATTTTATTCTTTTTCATACATCAAATAATGATTCACCACCTTGCATGTGCATACTCAATAAGACTGAATTACGTTTTCATCTGTCCAAGCACAAAAATATACACGTTTCATGAAGAAGAAAATATTTCTTTTACTATCTGTTGTCTGCTCGTAGTTATAGGTTACTGCCTTTGTGTGGGAAAATATGAACAATTTGTTTGGATGGAATAATACTGCACGACCTTGAAACAACGTAAATGAATGTATGCCGTATTCCAAACTAAATACACAAGCGCAGATTCATCATTACACAACAACAAAATTATTAATGCAGACATAACTCCGCCCAGATAAATCTGAACTTGTCGCGCGCTAGACATAAGTTTCGAAAGAAAATGGCGTTTTTGTCTACTTAAAATTGAAATTTGGAGTCATATTGTGCATGAATACGCATTGGAACAAGTTTTCCACTTGATCTGGAATGAATAGATTTTGGTACTTTTGTCGATTCTACGAAATTTCGTGATTATGGACTGGATTTATCTGTGCAAATTGTACATGAAATACATCGGATTGTTGCAGCGCGGGAGAACCGTGTTTGCATCTGCAAGCGTGTTTGTTCTGTCATTGACTATTTGAAATCATTATGTGGGAAAAATATGAAGTGTTTCAATTGCAGCTATCAAAAAGGCGCTATTGAATTTAATGATTATTTCATTTTGAGTGCAGTAAGGAGGATGTAATTGCACTTCTAATATAGTCGAAATTACAATACAATTTCGAAATGTGGAATCAAGCTTGAGACCTCATGATATGGCTCATGTTATTCGGATTTGCAGAACTAAGAAAGTACATTTTGAGGAAATTCAGATTTGTTTACAAAGTAGTTCCTAAAACACTACTGGGAACCTGTCTCCTGTGCGTGTGTGCAATATGTCGCAATATATATATATATATATATATATATATATATATATATATATATATATATATATATATATATATATATATAGAGAGAGAGAGAGAGAGAGAGAGCAACTAATATACCTAGATTAAGTCAAATGTAAGAGTAAGCTTGGAGATAAATTGTACATTCTTTACAGATCGAGTGACTAATTGGGTGTGAAAAGTCCCAATTTGAACTTCTAAGTGCTTTCCGCTCATACGAAATTTAAACTGCAATGAAAATGTTAAGCATATAAAAAAAAGTCCATATTGTCCGTCGGCCGGGATTAGCTAGAGCTGATGTCTGATTAAAGACACCGATCCTATTTTGATTGTGTGTGTGTGATTCGGATTTTTAATGTAGCTTTAACAATATTTCAGTCATATCACTACGATGTCTCTAGTGTGGCAGTCTTAACACTAACCGCATAATTCTGAGCGCCAATGGAGGCAGCTGTTAGTACCATTTTTGTAAGTCTTTGGTATGACTCGGCCGGGGATCAAACCCACGACCTCCCGCATCCGAGGCGGACGCTCTAACCAGTAAGCCACCGGAGCGGTCATCGATCCTAATTTGAACATTCTGACATAGGTTATGACAATTAAGCTGACCACGCACCGTTTGATATCAGGCAGAATATTTTTTTCAAACGCTGTTTGCTGAGAACGTGTATTCCTTTTAAATCCCCCAAATGGAGAGTGGTGCAAACGATTTGCTTCCAATATTTCCAGATATTTCAAGCAGAAAGATATTCTATTCATAATCTTTGGTCGGCATCACAAACATTATACCACTAATTAATTCGTTTACCTTCTGTGCCAATTTATTTATTTAATTTTATCAGTTTTGAAGTTTATTTTGCACACATGCTAATATTTACATGTTATCTCATCTAATGGTGCGGGGCCCCGTGTGGCCGAGTAGTCTAAAGCGCGCTCCGTTACGGATCACTGCCATCCCACCTCTGCGTGGGTTCGAGTATAGGATTCGGCCAATGTGGGTATGTGAGAATGTTTGCCAGTAGCTTCTCGTGGGTTGGTGGTTCTTCCCGGGCTTTTCCCGGGTTCTTCCTCCACCATTAATACTGGCCGCCATGCAAAGCCTATCGTGTGCTGAAAAATGGCGTTAAACCCCACAACAACAACAACCTAATGGTGCCTATCTAAACCGGAAGTTTTCCTAAGAAAAAACAAACTTTTAGTTCAGATAAACATAGATCATGCCTAAACAGTTATCAACCGGTGAGCCAATTCTATATACTTTATAAACATTTGCTAAAATAACCAACGAAGCGAAATCTCAGTATGCTTTCAATAGTTTAATATAATACGTTGTGCAGATATTTTCTTAGATAAAACCGTTCAGCCGGCTGTTCAGAGATGTTCTGGCCATTAAACTGTATTTATGAGCATCATGGCAAATGCTGTGTTAACATATATTCAAAATTAAGATAATTACTCGAAATCATTCGATAATGCAGGTTAAAGGTCACCGCCTTGTTTCGCTACGCGACGTAAGTCTATGTATAATTTTCGTAAGTTTTAATCATAGGAGAATTGTATGCTATTTCGTAAGTGTTACAAAACATATCCCTATGTACTTTTTGCACGTCTAGCCAAAACTTTTTTGTAAGCTACTCTTTTGTGTGGGAAATAGATAATAAATCGGCAAAATATAATAGGGCTCTTGCAAGCTACTTGCAAAGGACGGCGACGAAGATGACAACAACAACAATAACAACAAGAACAAAAACACTAACAATAACATTAAAACAACCCCAAAAAGAAAATACAGGGCAAAATTGCTTTGACCTATTGTTGATATTGACTGAATGATATATGCTATTTCTAATTAAAGGAGATAGGATACGTGCACGCGCGCGCGCGCGTGTGTGTGTGTGCGTGTACAGTGACATATTTATGATTTTGCCTCTGTAACTGTCAGAATTCCTGCACCCCCCCCCCGTTCAAAATAAATTCTTTAAAAAAGACCCTTTAGAGGTCTTTATGTTTTAAAATGAGATACAAATTGTAACTAAAGGGTTTTATCCAAAATAAATGCATATTTAACAAATCCAGATTTCGTACTTTAAAGCCGGTACGTGCAAAAGGTGGTATATGCCAAATCATTTGACTAATTCTGAATCTTGAAAGACATTGCTCCTAAACGTCGTTGGGTTTCATGAAAGCTAGATATTATCGACGCGTATTAAATTATGTCATGTAATTTTTTCCTCGAAATGAGATACACTGCCATTTTTGACATGTGTACGAATTAGTCCTACATTGATCGGTGACGTCTGGAGGTCAACCGATTTCAGTCGAAAGCTGTTACACACGATTTAATGACGCCACCTTTGTAAAAATAAGAAAATAACACCACGCTCTGTCGGTTTGTCTTCAACCCAAATTCGTCCTTCAATTTCTAAATTCTACCACCCCAGCTATCACCAATATTCAAACGAGTCCTAATTTGTTTCAAAATGCACGCTTTTTCTTCTGAGATACGCGTTAAAAATCGGCCATACCTATCTTCATTCCTTCTCAAATCAATTTGTGCGCCACGTGCGAATGTTGCTATTAGATTAGTCATTAATGTGATTTGTCGAATGCATCACATGACTACTATCCGAGCGCTCTGGAAAAATATCGGAATTACGTGCGACTTCGTTGGCTGAATTAATACGTGGCACCGCTTAATTCTACACTGAATATTTTAACGTCGTTTAAACTTAACACCTTAGTTATTTCAAAGAACTTTTTATACAGATCATTTTAGTTATTAGACTGGAAGAAAGGTGACATTCATGATGAAAGACGGTATTGGGGCTTTAAAATATGTCACTGCCTGAAAGTTTGTCCTCCCTAGGCAGCTGCCTTGCCTGCCTAACGACAAAACAGTGTGTGTGTGTGTGTGTGTGTGTGAGAGAGAGAGAGAGAGAGAGAGAGAGTATGTTATACCTATATTTAGTCAAACGTCAATGTGATCTTTAGGATAAATTTTACATTCTTTAAATATTGAGTGGCTAATTGGGTGTGAAATGTCAAAAGTGCTTTCCGGTCATACGAACTTCAGGCTGCAATTAAAATGTACGTATACAAAGTATATTTTGTCCGTCAGTCAGGATTAGCTATGGTGTCTGTGTTATGTATATTTAATTTGCATTGTTTGTTAGATTTGTTGAATTTAGTTTTATTTCATTGCATGATATTGTATTGTAACATTGTATTACGTACAACTAATTTGATATATACATATTTTAATTTAATTGTTTGTTTGTCAGTTTTAAATTTGTATTTTTCTTACATGCTATTGTAATGTAAATTTATTCACTAGAGATGATACTTTTTCAGAAAATTGTTTGACCTTGACTGTTAGTTTATAAACAACAGGTGTTGATCTAAATCGTGACCTAGGTTCAGAATTAGTAAACAAAGTTCTATTTTATTTTAAAATCATTGGTTTTTGTCAAGGTCATGATGGGACTACGCGGGTTTAAGAGGTAAACAACTTTTTTATTTTTTATTTCTTAGAGAAAATGATTGGTTTTCTCAGGGTCACACTGGGTGGACGTGATCTTTGACAGCTGTTTGACAAATATTTCCTTCTAGAAACTTCCAGGGGATGATCACGTGACTCTTGTTGATGTTTTAGAAAGCCCATATAACTCAATATATTAGAGAATTGATTTTTAGTAGAAGTTGGACAGTTAAAGTGTTATGTTGTGCTGATTAGAGTTATTTCAAATTACTTGTTTGGAATTATTTCAAATTACTTGGATTCAAGAGGATTAATTCTGTTATTTGTCTGGAACTATTTTGAAGAGTGCTGACACAGGGAAAGACATTGCTTACAAATTTAATTTGGATTTCCAACACGGAGTGCCATTATTTGTACTTCTACAAGGAACTGTAGATAAGCACAGTACTGACTACAGCATACGTCATCGTCATCCATCTTAGATTTTACATCCGGATTCGAATTTGAAATTATTAAAACATTTATTACTAGGACTTTTGCAATTTAATTCGTGGATTATTCTTAGATCATTTTTGGATTTGATTTTTGAAACCTTAAGTTCTTCTCCTTTTTTCATTTTTACAGAATTTTCGAGGAAAATAAATTATTTGCTAAATTTTAAAAAGCTGTTCTCTTCACTCTTTCTGTGTTACTGTTTTATCGAGCCTAAACACGTAACAATTGTATGATGGTGTTGAACTTGACCTTGTCCAAAACTGAGTTTATTTTCTGCTTGACCTGAATTGACCTTTCTAAAAAATATTCTATAAGCAACTAACGCATAGCTAAAATGGTCTCTATGTGCATGGGCTTAATATCAGGATCAATATTAAGATAGCAGTAAATATGTTTATTTGGGTCTAGGTCAAGATTATTGGAATTTACCTGGTCCACCTGAAATAATCTAGGTTCTACTTTTAGGTTTAGTAATATGTTTCTAATATTTACTAACATTCTGGAAAGTTATTTTCTATTAGGTAATACAATTTTTTATATAGAAAATGCTAATTATGACCCGAGGTCAAGTAAAAGACTACATAATCTTGTCACTGAATGGAAAATTCATTCGTGCATTAAAGATCTAGTACAATCAATTGTGTTATATGCTGTATTATTTGCTGTGATCAGTATTTTGTTTTGGCTGGAAATTATTTCTTCAAATTACTGAATTCAATTAAATACTTTCTCTGGAAATACAAACGTGCTCTTAAAACATTCTTGTAGTGAGTGATATTCATTGGATTTTATAATGAATTCAAACCTGGATTGATATTATTGTGATTCACCAAAATACTGTTGGCTTATCAACACTCTACGAGGTTCGACAGACACAAATCAACTTCAGTTTTGGATTTAGTTTGGACTTCTATTGAACTTTATTCAGGAATTTAAATTACTAGGACTTGAATCCGTAATTCAAAGACTATTTGGGATTTGATTCGTAATACTGGAAGTTCCTTTTTATTAAATATTTTACTTTGCATTTTAGGGAATTGAATTATTTGTTGAACTTTACAACGCTTGATGCTATTCAGTCTTTTCTGTTACTTATTTTAAGAGCGTAGACTCGTAATATCTTATTAAAGACACTGATCCTATCTTGAACATTTTGACATGGGTCATGACAATTAGGCTGGCCACGCCCCGTTTGATATGAGGCAGAATATTAGTTTTACAAACACTGTATGCTGAGAATGTGTATTCCTTTTTAATCCCCAAATGCAGATATGTTGCAAAGACACACGATTCGCTTCCAATATATCCAGACGTTTCAAGCAGAAATATATTCTATTCACGATCTTTGATTGTCATAACAAATATTATAGCACTATGTAATCTTTTACCTTCTTTGCTAATTTATTTATCTAATTTTATCAATGTTATAATTGGTTTTGCACAGGTGCTAATATTTACATGTTCTCACCTTGGGGTACGTATCTAAACATGAAGCTTTCCAAAGTCACAAACGAACTGACACCTTACATAAACCTAGATCATATCTAATCTAATATCAACCGCTGAATTAATTATATATACTTTTTACAACCAGTTACTAAAATAACCAACGAAGCGATATGTCAGTATACTGCCATTATTTGTGTGTATTGCGTTTTGCAGATGTTTATTAACCAGATGTTAAAATATGCACTTTACGCCGTTAAGCTTTAGGAACATCATTTTAAATCCTGTACTAACACATATTCAAAATCAAGATTATTACTTGAAATTAGTCGACAGCACATCTTCAAGGTCAGGGCCGCGTTTCACGATGCAACGGCTGTCTACTCTTAATTTTTGTAAGTTTAAAAGCTAAGAAAACCGTATGCTATTTCGCTACTTAAAGTGCACGAAAGTCGTATGCTATTTCAGTTTAAAGCGTAAGAAAATCGAACCCTAATTCATAAGTGTATTTCACATTTATATCCATATTCGTATAAACATTTTGTACGTCTAAGAACATTTTTTTTAATGAGCTACTCTTTTGTATGAGAGATAGATAATAAATCAGTAAAATATAATATGGCCACTGCAAATTACATATAATGGACGTCAACCAAGATGACGACAAAAAAGATTAGCAATAACAACACCTCAAACAATAAAAAATATACGGCTAAAAATGGCTTTACCTCCTGGTATTACTGAATGAAATACATGTATTATTTCTGACTAGAGGAAAACCCCATGTTTACATACACATTAGGACGACCTCTGACATTAGGAGGATATCATCCTAATGCTTCCTCCTAATGTATGTAGAGTAACGTGTGAAAATTTAGATCGTAATAAATTCTGGTCATATTGGTTCGGTCGAAATCTTGGATGGATATGATGATAGGTAAAGGAAGTGTGTAAAACAATATTTCCCTATGTTATCTGACATACCTTGGAAGGACCTGATTGAAATGTGTACCAATTATCACTGGAAAGACTTGATAAAGATATCCCTAATAGCACTAAAGTATGTATTTATTAATTTCCTAAGATTCATGCTAATTGCTTTATAAATGAGAGAATACGCACCTGATTTGTGCAGTCTTCTCAACGTTGGTATGTAAACACTTCGCATGATAAGTCCCCGCAATGTTTAGGTGTAAACAAATTAAATATTGAAATATCTCGTGTTGATGTTAATACCAATAATACGATCTCTCAACGTTGATGGGTAGTCAGTTCAGCACGCTATATTTGACACATATAGTCAGTAGTTTGCTGACGTGCCGTTAAACCATACATACATACATACAGACAGACAGACATACATACATACCACCCTGCAGGTATGTAATGTTTGTGGGTGTCATCTACCTTTAGTAAAGTGTGAAGTTACAAGTTTGAGTTCCCTGGCTCATATATTTAATTATGCAGATGATGTTTATAATGTTTCGAAAGTCTTTATATAAATATTTCGGAAGCTTATGGACATGCGCAAGATGGACTGAAGTAATCTTAAATATGATTAGAGTGATAATAAAACGAACAGCCTGTTAATGTCAGCGTTTTGATGAATGAAATTTTGCTGACCAAGTGCAAAATGACCATTGTAAGTGTCTGGATACTTTTTTCGAGAGTGACAGTGGCAGTACAATTATTGACAAAATAACAGAATTTCAAGAAAACCCGTTTTTTAATACGCCGACCAAACCGCTACGCAAACCGATGCAAACTGACAGAATGTTTCAGGACAATTAAATGCACCATAAATGCCTTGTTACTCGGTTTTATCGCAATTACATTACTTTGTAGAATAATACTCAGACATATCTTCGCAGTTATCCAGAGTAAACCTGATTAAGTAGAAGAATGTATTTCATTGCAAAATTCCAATCTGTTGTTATTAGAAAAATAGATAAAATATGTTCTTTCATGCCAATAATAATGATATTGTAGGTCGTCCTTTTGTATATACGTTCATATTTTGAGCCAATACTTGACCAAACAGCATCTAATCTTGCCATGAATTTGGTTTTTAAATGTAAGCAACAAACATATCCTTTGTGTATTTAGGCTTTATGATAGTTGCAATGACAGTAGCATTTAAAGAAGCAAGTACGTATTATTGTGGTAATAGTCGCACGGGAACACTTCATTTAATGTTAAAGTAGCACTAGTCCTCAGTGGTCTACACATCACTTTAAGTAGACGTAAAAATACACATTTTAATGCTACTGATGTCTTTACAAAAACATTTTCATTTATTTGGCAAGGTTATGGGCATTTATTTTGTATCAAAAGGATACATGAACGGGTTACCATAAGGTATATGAGGTTCATACAATCATATGCAACTACATTTGTCGTGCGAAATTGTTCACATGCTATAAATGAGACCGAACTTTACTATAATCTAACTTAATTTAAAGGTCACTACCATTATACAAGTACCTTTCGTCAACAGTTTGATGTTTAAGAGTTTTGCATCAGACATGTAGAAAAAATTAACCTGTTTAGGACGAACTATTGTTTCCAGAAACTACTTGTTTAGCTTGCCAGAGGTGGTTGTTTAAGAGGGGTTCTACAGTATTAATCTATTTCGACGTAATACACAACAAAAACCAGTATGGAAACAAACTAATTTATTTTATACAGTAGAAACAAAGTTTAGATTACACGTACATTAAGCACATTACCATTTTCAGTGCAGCCAATGAAGGCCAAGCAAACATTTACATGGTATATGTCGGTTTATAAGTTTTAAAAAAAACTTAATCATATTGCGGAAATATTTCACGTATTAGCTGACAACTCAATTCCGCACTGCAATTTTTCACTATAGGTAATTGTTACAATAAAAATTGTGCAGATCACATTTTACCCAATTTTAATATTGAATGTATTATTTTAAGGCATTGAATTTGGAAGCCTATATATATATATATATATATATATATATATATATATAGTTATCCTTCATCACATAAGAAATAAGCTCGATATTATATAAAAGGTTTTGTAAAGCTTACTGTGTTTTATATTTAACCGCATTTCTTGAATAAATATCATTTTCACCACAACAAGAAAACAAATATTCTTGAGTTCCTGGATACAGACTAATATATCGTGTTATTATGTCCCTTTTAAAATAGTATAAGGAGAGCACATTTTGTTTGATGCAAACCATTAAATCTGCATCTTTATTACCTGTAAGTCATAAATAGATGACATTTACCATTTTCCGACAATTACAGAAATGTATGATTACACACTTTGAAAATTTTGGTTTTACATTTTTTGACCCAAACCCGCTAAGGAAGACAAGAAATTTTGTAGGCATATAGATAAGTAAATCTCCATGACCTCTTTGCATTATTTTCTTTTCGAACGTTTATTTTTTATGGAGTGGAATAGGAAAGGTTTAGACATTGTTTTTGGTAGAAACGTTTAGTACAGTTGAAAAAGCAAGTTAGACATATCATTTTTCAGAGGTATTAGTATGCAGACGTAGACGAATTGATTATATGTTTGGGCTGATACAGCAACTTTAGCATTTTTGAGCAATAGTTACTAGAGGTAGTAAATTTTGAATTTTAGTATTACTATTTATGGTCATATGTAGATGACTTAAGTATATGGTGATGTAATGATACGAAAATTGTATCAATTGTGAAGACATATAAATGGATTGGACATATATTCCTTGGGCCTGCAGTGGGTTCATCCTTGTTTTATAAGCTCAAATCTACAGGATTATATGTAGTGCTAAAAAGAGATCTTCTGTAAAAAATATGACAATGGATTCATTGTCAGATTCGATTCATTGTTGTGACAAAAATGATTTCTTTCCTAGCTCCTTTCTTGCAAGCACGTTCTCCACTTGAAAAAAAAAACAAGACATCAACAGTAAGCAAAACACCTTCCCTCATAACGGGAAAGAAAGATGCCTCCTGAATGACAAATGTATATAAAACAAAGCACTATAGTACAAACTATACGAAAGTGCATCTGTAATCAGATTCCCATTTCCTTTGATGTGCCTAATTTAGAAGTTAAATTAATGCAAGATCAAACCTTAACTTTAACAGGTTGACCTTGACCATGTTCTACATTATTTCCTACTAATTTAACACAAGCTCGGCGAAAACTCACTTTTAATTGTCAAATTTGTCTCATGCAATATAAGAAGGAATTTCTGGATAGTTTCCAGGTGGTCTTTCAAGGTGTTACTGGGTATAATGATGTCTTTGATTTATGCATCAAAGCCATCTACATGAGATGTATCATGTTCATTAAACGCTCGAATGTTGAGAGAGAATTTTTCATACCGAAAGGCATCACTTTATATTGGCAAAGTCCACCCGGAAATGCAAATGCCGACATTTCGTTTGCTTTTCCGTAAGTGGAATTTGTCGAAATTTTCTCTACACATAGAAATTGGAGACACATTTTCATTTCCAATTTTGTCAATGCGGTCATTGTTTGCTGGTATTGCCAATGAATCTGTTTTGGTGACACTGTTCAATGCTCTGTAGTCAGTGTACATAGGTAAAGTATTATCTGGTTTTGGTACTAGTAGACATGGTCAATTCCAATTACTTTGCTTGGCTCGATAAAATCATTCTGAAACATATATTCAATATCCTTTTTTAAACATTTCTGCTGCAGAAGATTCATTTTGTAAAGATACCGTTTCGCATGCGTAGAATCTACAATTTCAACATTCTGGTAGATTTTATTAGTTCGTGTTTGAACATCTGGAAATAAGCACACATATTCACAAATCAACTGTTTTCACACACACCTTTCTTATGTACGTAGATGCGAAAGTGTCTTGCCCAGAATATTTCAAATATCGGAATTCCGAAGACTGGTTACGCTAAAGTCACTACAGTCTGATTGAAAGAACTTACGGTAATGCGAATTAAATCCCAAATAGTCCTAATAGCGTTATCACAAGTTAAAATATATGATGTTACAACTGAATTCCAGTGGTATTGCAAATAAGTTCTAATAGTAAATGCGTTGATGTGTGTGTGATCTATAATATTCTAATATGCCAATGGTCTGTAGTGTGACGATGTGCTAAAAGTGTTTTGATGTGTACTCCAAAAGTCTTCTTGTCTGAATGCCCGAAAATTCCAAATTAATGTTCCAGTCCAAGAATATTATTGATGAACATTTTGTTCCGCTGGATAATAAAAATTTGAATGAATAATTCTGGCCAAATGAAATACTGAACATAACAACGATATTTATTCTGCATCAGATGTTAAATGTAAGAATGAGTAATTTCTCTAGTAAACAAGATTATATTTTTTTAAAAAATAGACATAATATAACCAGGATGAGAGTCAAAAGTTTACTTATAAAAGAGTTTTAAGTTGTCAAAAACATAATGCCTATTACTAAATTATAATAAAGAACATGGGAAACATCAGGTAGAACAGATTTGTATGGGGGAATTCCAATATTATAGACCCAGAGAAAAAGTAAATAGGTTTACTTAATAATTATCTGACTAATTAATCCACAATCATATGAAACTATTCGCTATGTATTATTTTGTTTACAAAATAAATGTTACTGGGCAGATATAGAATGGATTTGATATTCGAGAAGATCAGGTACCTTATACAAATATATATATATATATATATATATATATATATATATATATATATATATATATATATATATATATATATATATATATATATATATATATATATATATATATATATATATATATATATATATATATATATATATATATATATATATTATTAAGAAAACCAGTATACAATTTAAATTAAATATATACGGAACATAGAGTACTGACCACTCGTCATAGCCGCTAGCAGGTGCAAAACTTGCCACCCTAGACGACATTGTGAAATATGGTTAGTTTCACTTTGTAAAATCGTAACACCAGGGACAAACAAATTCCGAAACGAAAGAAGTTAAATTTCAGATATAAATTTTAACTTATCTCAAATTCATATCCTGTAGGACCCCCCAATTACAGTCACGACTATATGGTCATAAACTAAGTAACAGAAAAAAGCGAAACAAATAAGTTTTGTAAAACTGAACAAATAATTTAATTTTAATAGAATATACTTGGACAAAAGAATAATTACCACTGCTAAAGGAAACGCTATATTTTAAAGCGATTTTGCCAAAAATTCCTATCTTAGAAGGCAGATTACGTATATGTTTTACGTTTTGCAGACAAAATACACGCTAGTGATTTCAGAAATAATAATAATAATAATAATAATAATAACATTGATAATAATAATAATAATAAATGTGATTGTCTTGTCATTCACAAAGTGTTTATAAGAGTGTCTCCTCACAGTTGGAGCGTGGTTTTTCGTTAACCTGGATGGTAGGTTTCATTCTGTTTTACCCTGTAATACTTCAATAACTGGACTGCTCACATCGTAGACGTTCTAACAGTACAGCAAAAAGTCATTTCTAGAAGCTCTATCAATATATATATCAAAACCCTTCAATTTCAATACAGTTCAAGGTTAACACATACCATAAAAGTGTAATACACTAATATTAAACATTACCAACATATATGATAAAACTGAATTACACTAATATTCAACATTACCAACATATTGAATACAATTGTCTTTCACTAATATTAAACATTACCAACTCTTATATCACGTGTTTAGGCTCGAATACACAGTAACAGAGGAAAGAGTCAAAACAACAAGCTTCGAAAAAATATAATAATTTATTTCCTGGAAAAATTCTGTACAATTTGACAAATATGAACTTACAGTTTTAAGGATCAAATCCAAAAATAATCCAAGAAGAATCCACGAATAATTGTTTTAAAGTCCTAATAACAATATGATTTCAAGTTTGAGTCCCGACGAAGAATCAAAGATGGAAGATGATGACGTATGCTGAAGTCTGTGATGTTGAAGTCAACATTTCCTTGTAGCAACAAGAAATATCACTCCGGTTTTGAAAATTTGAATAAATGTTTATAAAAACTGTCCTTGTTCAACATTTTCACATCAGCACAGGTATTTTCCAGGAGAAAAAAATGAATCATTTTTGAATCCAAGTAATTTTAAATAACTCCAATTCAAATAATTTGTAATAACTCCAAAAAGAACAACTTACAACTTCCAGTGTAACAGCCCAACGAACACTGAGAAAATCTCTCTAAAGCAAAGGTTATATCGTCTTCTAAAACGTAAAATAGGGGTCACATGATCATGTTCTAGAACATCGTATAAATTAGGTACTTGTTAAAATACACGTACACCCAGTGTGGCCCTGACAAAAACCAATCATTTTATTCTAACAAATAAAAATTTAAAGATTGTTTACATCTTAAACACGTAGTCCCATTGTGACCTCGACAACAACCAATCATTTTGAAATTAAAATGAAACGTATTTACGTGGTTGTTACTAATTTTGAATAAAGGTCCGGATCTAGATCAACACCTGGTGTTTATAAAACGAAGAGTCAAGTTCAAACTATTTTCTGGAAAAAGTATCATCTCCAGTGAATAAATTTACATTACAATAGCATGTAATTAAAAATAAAAAAATAAAATCTGAAAAACAATTAAATTGAAATAGATATATATTAAATCAGATATAATTAAATCAAACATAAATAACACAACATATACCATAAAACTCTACTGTCTTACACTAACATTAAACATTACCAGCATATACCATTCAACTGTCTTTCACTAATGAAATAGTTCAAGATTATTAGTAGTTTGCAGTTAGTGCGTTAAAATAGATCGACAAATCACATATACCACTGGATAGTTTTGGTTATCAACACTGAATGGAATGTTAGACCATCCGTAAACACTATTAACTGTTCTCTATGACCCTATGAGGACTTTATTATTATTATTATTATTATTATTATTATTATTATTAAGATATTATGATTACAGTCTTGCGTAAAATGTTTTACCTCTGAAGACAACAAACATGATGATAATACCGACGACAATGACGATGACAGGGATATTGGGGACATTGCCAATAATATCGGAACCAGCCCTCAAATTGTCCCTATTGCTGAAAGAATTTGATTTCAAACAACATACAAACTTTAGAAGATTTATTTACCTCTTGTGTATTATTAACATTGTTATCATCAACAACGTACCTATTTTCCATCACATATCCTATCTAATCATATTTATGAACATATTTTAATCATAGTATGTAACTGGAATACCTATTATTCCTATCCTAGAAAAACCAAAAGAATGATGACAACAATTCTGAAACAAATTGTGATGCAATGTAGCAGGAATTTGTATACATGTTCTAACTATACGGTACATATGAAGTGAATTATATACAAAAAGTATCAAAAGGTACTGCACTCTCAACGAATATTTAATAGCGAAAATAAATTAGGGCTCTGTGTCCTTTCACAGACAATCAGAAAAGGAAACAAGGATTCTGTTTACCTTTCATAGACGATAAAACATCGTGGAATTTGTATAAGTGGAAATGTTAGACAATTGCTTACGTTTTTAAAATTCCCTTTGCAGATGGTATAAGCCATCAACACTGAAGATTTTAACATCAACATTCACAGGAATTGTGAACCCATGAAACTTAAAAATCGATTACATAATACATGAAGGAGTGCAGTAAAATAGCATAAACATGTATTATATATAAACATATATAGACAGTATTATAACCACATGCTAATCCTTGAACACCCCCATTTCATAATAAACATTACGCGTTTTGAAAGCTACTGACATTTAAAATTACTGATTTCCTATATTCTTAGACCAATGTGCTAATCACCAGTTGTGACAGCCATAAATATTATTTACGGCACACATCTGACCATAGGAATTCATGCACCGCGGTACGCGTCACAACTAAGATAACACTCCAATCCCACGAGGATGAAATCCAAATACTAAATGGACGAGCTCTCGTCACACGCTTTTTCAAGCGCATTCAGTTAAATAGAGCATGTACTTGGGTGGGTCAGGCACAGTGAAATGATTAATCGAAATCACCCATTTGGATATAATTATATATTGGAGACGATATGTTTATAAAAAGACAGTTATGTGAACTCACAACTCAACATCAGTTACTCTACTCGGATTACAGACACGTTCGCTCGTGTTACTTCTTATCACTGAACGGAAAGTAAGTGTTGTAATTTTCGAAAAGTCAATAATTGACAAAGATAAACGCTATATGTATGCCTTCTCCACCACTGGTACAGTTTATACCATCCAGAATCAATTTTTGTTAATGTAGATAACATGTTCATATTAAACATTTAATAATTTCATTAACCGTTTTACTGTAGCACATAGTTTGTAGCATTCATTAAATGTTGATGTCGTTCTTATTTTGTCTTAAATGAGACGAACCCTTTTTCTGTAGGCCTCGACTGTGGAACTTTCTGTAAAAAATACTGATTTTCGTCGTCGTCTTGTAATTAAATATTTTTACACCTACGAGCAATCAATTTTTTATAATAAGACATCACTCTACGATTTTAAATACAATCCATTTTTGTAATACGGAAAGTCGACTTACATATACCGATATTTGGGTACGGTTAAAGCTGTATGCTAATAACCCGACACGAACCTTCATCGAAACCGTGAGCAGACCTACAATAATATTGTTCGAAGAAATTTTTCCTGGAGCATTTTCTTGATCCCGAACATATCGGATTTGTATTTTTGTCCGAATTTAATCGCCGATGAGAAGAGTTTTGTAGCAATGGTAACGAAAATTTAGCGTGGGAAATATTTTTTATAGCTTTTAAAATTTTGATTTCAGGCGAGGAAAGAGATAATCGATAGCACAACTCGCTCTAGAATGAGGAAAGGTTTGCGAGTGTTTCTGTACTTCTCAATATGGATGGCTCTCTCTTTAGTGGCTGTCGTCTTAAACACCCTCAACATTGATTGGTCACAAACGAATATCGTAAATGGAGTCTTCATTGTAGTGATTTTAAGCATTATACAAGGCTCCGTTTTTGAATTTCCTGTCCAAACGATTGCAACTCTAATTGTCGGTGGCAACCAAAGGGAAAACAAGAAGGCTCCAGCTGACAGACTAACGATAGTTTTGAATTACAACCTTCTGGCAACAAGCAAAGATGACATCGACGAATGTTTTGAGACGATGTACGAGGCTTTCATCGGTAATCTTGGACCAAACGTTTCTGCTGTCCTAGTAAGCGCAACAAACGATGAAGAACTGAAAAATTACGAGTTAGAGAAACGAGACACCAATAGAGCCATAATTTACGACGAACTGTTTCGTGAGGGTGTTTCTTTTTCGCAGGGAGATTACGAATCCATGGATTCACATCGATTAAAGACCGTTTGGCAGATGTATGAAAATATAGATCCAACAGTCTTTGTTCGTGAGTGTTTAGACGATATATGTGATAAATATGCACGAGAGTTTATGGTCCTGCATCGTGTGAGTCGTGTTGTACGAAAATGCGGCCAGTACCAGGATTTGATGTTGTTATCAGAAGGAGAATGTGAAGCATACAGTTACTGTGATCCGGAATATTACGGAAAAAATGCTCGTCCCTACGGGCAGCCTCTTTTTCATGCTTCTGACGATGTAAATAATGTTTATGAACGTAAATTTGATTACACGCTCGTCCTTGATGCTGACACTGGTGTGCCAAGAGGTGCAGTGACCGAACTGCTTCAAATAGCGGCAGCACATCCGGAGAGGGGCATAATTCAGCCAGCAATAAAGCTTCATTGCAAACCAGACGACACAATTTTTACGCATTTAGAATCCATGAGACAAGGCATATATGAACCGATGACAAACGCTATTACAGCCCTCTTGGGCCAATCAGGATTCTTTGGGAAGGGGCTGATAAAAAATCGTGTGTACATTGACAAAGTAATTGGCACCAAAGACAAATTAATTGAACGTGTTCCTATTGATGTTCTCAGTCATGACACATTTGAGGCAGCCATTTTACAACCTCTTTATGCTGGGTCAGTTTACCTGCTTGAAGCTCCAAGCTACAACTATATAACATGGAATATTCGCGAAAGGAGGTGGAATAGGGGTGAAATACTTCTTGCCATGTATTTTTGGCCTAACGCTTTTGGCAGGCCGATGAGATTCTTACAAAAAATCTTTCAACGAAAGAGCTTCAACATGACTAAAGTAAGGACACCAAGTAAACTAGATTTTGTGAGCTCTTACATTGCTCATTCGGCCTTACGGCAAATGTTTATGAAACCTCTCCTTCTGTTGTACATCATTCTTCATACCAGCGTCCATCTTCGTTATCTGTATTCTTCCATTATCATCGTCATGTTCATTGTGCTTGTCTTTCCAAAGTTTGCAACATGCAATAGGAAAAACTATAAAGGCGTGCTTTTTGAGACAATAGCTTCAATCTGCCAGTTTACTCCCGAAGCTCTCGTCGGTACAGTCCGTATCTGCCGGTCCTGGGCAGCCAACATTTCACCCAATGTCAAATGGATTCCGCAGAGAGCTGTGGAAGAAGAATTTAAACAGTCAAACCCTTTTGTTTCCAGTCTGAAACATCTATGGGGATATTCACTGTTTGCCTTAATAGCAAGTATTCTCGTCGGCCTATTTTTAGAACAGGCGATTCTAGTTGTTATTATGTTTGGGTCTTTATTCCTGCTTCCGTTTTACACTGGATTTACCTCCCTTTCCTCTAATTTCAAATGCAGCTGTAGACGACAGAGACATGACATGTACAGTGAAAATATTGTAGATGGACTTCATATTATATCAACAGCTGCAACATATCGAAGCTTGGGTACCTTGACTGGTAGTCCGTTTAAATATAACCCATTATTTTACAAGGAATCCAAGTGAAAGGGTAAAATTAGCAGTTGTCCAAGAAAGGACACAGTTGTAATTAAATGTTAGTTACGAATGTTCTTATTTTAAATTCGAGACTTCAAGTTTATGATCTGAAGTAAATCCTTCGATGACAGCGATTTCAACATGTGTTTTACGCAAACACTACACGATGATAAAACGCTACCATTTCTAACCGAAATCCAATTATGTGGAAAACAATGCTTTTAACTCTTTTGTAAACTAGTTAACTATTGTTTAATTATAACCTTTTTTTTAAGGCAGGTTACTGTGTTCATGAAACGCAAATGCCAATAATTTGTAGATTCTCGCAGATTTCGCTTTGACAATCAGAATTAAAACTTTTGTAAAACTGTGGTAGCATGAGTGAGTAAAACGTGCCACGTTTTGACCTTTCAATTTTATTGAGAAACTAAACTGCCACGATTGTTTCTAGAGTACGTCAAACTGGCTCAGAGTTAAATAGAACCAAGGAAAACATTTATTTAGAAATGACACGTGGAAAAACTAGATATAGGCAATCATAACATGAAGTACAAACTACACGACCATGTCATTTTAATACTTCCATAGGCAATAACGCGTGCCAGTTGGATTATGATAAATGCACATGCTCAACAATTGACTTTCAAATGGACTTTCCATTCAAATGTACATCAAGAAAGTTTGCGACTGATGTTGCGTTTGTTGTCTGTTTTTCTTATTAATTTAATTTCAACATTTTTGGAGGTATCTCAGGGATAGTGTGATTTGTTTAGAGGTAGTTGACGTCATTTAGGTATGTCAAATACATAACGCTATTCAAGTACGTCAAATCTCAGAGCAAGCGTAACTTACCAATGTACTCGTTTGAAAGTTTAGTCAAACTGCAAACAACAAATATCCAGCTCTGCCGAAGCATAATTTACCTGTAGATCAGGGTCTATGTTGTTTTTCATACTGATTCTTCCTAACAAGCTCCACAGGCCCAGATCGGTCGGCGCAGTATGTTAGCACCTCATCGTTTTAATTTCAACTATTTGGTTTTGATATCGCTGGTCGATATGAGACTTTTTAAAAAATTGTAAACGATTATATATATAACTTTTTGTATGGCGCTAAATAGCCTAACAGTGCTGGTGCGCCCTTAAAATACGATAACTCAATTAAACGAATACACGCGATATTTATGAGAAAATAATGTTATCAATATATTCATTCATCAGTTTTAATCACTTATCGCTTTTCTCGTTCTTTAAAGACAAAATAAATCTTCCAACTGCCATTGACATGTTGTTGTTTTGATGATATGTTGTATCTTTTTTCATTTTATTCTTTTTCATACATGAAATAATGGTTCACCACCTTGCATGTGCATCTTCAATAAGATTGAATAACGTTTTATCTGCCCAAGCACAAAAATGTGCACATTTGATGAAGGAGAAAATACTCTTTTCACTATTTCTGGTATGTTGGTAGTTTGATTTACTTCATGTAGTGCATATTATAAACACGTAAGCTTCGATGTTATTTAGGCACATATCTAAACCTAGAGACCAGCATATATAGAGAGCAACTAACATACCTAGATTAAGTCAAATGTAAGAGTAAGCTTGGAGATAAATTGTACATTCTTTACGTATCGAGTGACTAATTGGGTGTGAAAAGTCCCAATTTGAACTTCTAAGTGCTTTCCGCTCATACGAAATTTAAACTGCAATGAAAATGTAAGTATAGAAAAAAGTGCATATTGTCCGTCGGCCAAGATTAGCTTTAAACGAATATCTTATTAGAGACACCGATCTTATTTTGAGTCTTGTGTGTGTGATTTGGAATTTGAACGTAGCTTTAACAATATTTCAGTCATATCACTACGATGTTTGTAGTGTGGTAGTTTATAGTGTTGCCTAGCACAGGGGCATCATGCCCCAGACATATAGCATGATGTCCCACCCAGTCACATTATCCTGACACCAGGCCGACCAGTCCTAACACTAACCTCATAATGCTGAGCGCCAAGCGGGGCAGCTGTTACTACCATTTTTCTAAGTCTTTGGTATGACTCGGCCGGGGATCGAACCCACGACCTCCCGCATCCGAGGCGGACGCTCTAACCAGTAGGCCACCGGAGCGGTCATCGATCCTATTTTGAACATTTTGACATAGGTCATGACAATTAAGCTGGCCACGCCCCGTTTGATATCAGGCAGATTTTTTTTCTTCTCCAAACGCTGTATGCTGAGAACGTGTATTCCTTTTAATCCCCAAATGGAGAGTGGTGCAACGACATGATTTGCTTCCAATATATCCAGATGTTTCAAGCAGAAATATATGATATGTATAATCTTTGGTCGTCATCACAAACATTATGACACTAATAAATTTGTTTGCCTTCTGTGCCAATTTATTTAATTTTATCATTTTTTAAATTTAATGTGCACACGTGCCAATATTTACATGTTTTCACCTAATGGTGCCTATTTAATCCCGAAGATTTCCTAAGTAATAAACAAACTTATAGTTCAAATAAAGGTAGATCATGTCTAAACATATATCAACCGGTGAGCTAATTCTATATAAACAGTTACTAAAATAACCAGCGAAGCGAAATCTCAGTATGCTTTCAATATTTTAATGTAATGCGTTGTGCGGATATTTTCTTTAGATAAAACCGTTCAGTCGGCTGATCAAATATGTTCTATATATTGCCATTAAACTTTATTTATGAACATCATAGGAAATGCTGTGTTAACATATATTCAAAATCAAGATAATTACTCGAAATCATTCTATAGTGCAGCTTAAAGGTCATCGCCTTGTTTCACGACGCGATGTAAGTCTATGTATAATTTTCGTAAGTTTTAATCGTAGGAGAATTGTTTGCTATTTCGTAATTGTTACAAAACATATCCGTAGGTACTTTTTGCACGTCTAACCAAAATTTTTTTGTAACTATTCTTTTGTGTGGGAAATAGATAATAAATCGGTAAAATATAATAGGGCTCTTGCAAGCTACTTACAAAGGACGTCGACGAAGATGACTACAACAACAACAACAATAACAATGACGCTACAAAAAACCAAAAAGAAAATACAGGGCAAAACTGCATTGACCGATTGTTGTTATTGAATGAAAGATATATGCTATTTCTGATTAAAGGAGATAGGGTACGTGCGCGCGCGCGCGCGTGTGTGTGTGTGTGTGTGTGTGTTGTTGTTGTTGTTGAAGGGTTAAACGCCATTTTTCAGCACACGATAGGCTATACATGGCGGCCAGTATCAATGGTGGAGGAAGAAGCCGAGAAAATTCCGTAAAGAACCACCGACCCACGAGAAGCTACTGGCAAGCTTTCTCACATGCCCACATTGGCCGAATCCAAGACTCGAACCCATGCAGACAGAGGTGACATGGCAGTGATCCGTAACGGAGAACGCTTTAGACCACTCGGCCACTCAAGGCCCCATGTGTGTGTGTGTGTGCGTGTGCGTGCGTGCGTGTGTATGTGTGTGTGTGCGTGTGGTGCGTGCGTGCGTGTGCGTGTGTGTGTGTGTGTGTGTTTTTAAAACGAGACCCTTTAAAGGTCTTTATGTCTTTAACTGAGATACACATTGTAACTATAGGGTTTGGTTTTATCCAAAATAAATGCATATTTAACAAATCCAGATTTTTATACTTTAAAGCCGGTACATGCAAAGGTTGGTGTATGCCAAATCATCTGACTAAGACATTGCTCCTAAACGTCGTTGGATTTGATGAAAGCCAGATGTTATCGAAGCTTATTAAATTATGAGCCATGTAATTGTTCCCTCGAAATGAGATACACTGCCATTTTCCACATGTGTACGAATTAATCCGATGTTGATCGGTGACATCTGGAGGTCAACCGATTTCAGTCGAAAGCTGTCACACACGATTTAATGACGTTACCTTTGTAAAAATAAGAAAATAACACCACGCTATGTCAGTTTGTCTTCAACCCAAATTCGTCCTTCAGTTTTAATATTCTACCACCCCAGCTATCACCAATATTCAAACGAGCCCTAATTTGTTTCAAAATGCACCCTTTGTCTTCTGAGATTCGCGTAAAAAATCGGCCATACCTATCTTCATTCCTTCTCAGATCAATTTGTGCGCAACTTGAGATTGTTGCTATTAGATTAGTCATTAACGGGAATGTATCGAATACATCACATGACTACTATCCGAGCGCTCTGGAAAAAGATCGGAATTACGTGCGACTTCGTTGATTGAATTAATACGTGGCACCGCTTAATTCTACACTGAATATTTTAACGTTCTTTAAACTTAACGCCTTGATTATTTCAAAGACCTTTTTATACAAAATCATTTTTGTTATTAGAGTGGAAGAAAGGTGACATTTATGATGAACGGCGGTATTTGGGGCTTTAAAATATGCCACTGCCTGAAAGTTTGTCCTCCCTAGGCAGCTGCCTTGTCTGCCTAATGACAAAACAGTAACTCTGTGTGTGTGTGTGTGTGTGTGAGAGAGAGAGAGAGAGAGAGAGAGAGAGAGAGAGAGAGAGAGACAGACAGACAGACGGACAGACAGAGACAGAGAGAGAGAGAGAGAGAGAGAGAGAGTCTGTTATACCTATATTTAGTCAAACATCAATGTGACCTTTAGGATAAATTTTACATTCTTTAGAGACCGCTCCGGTGGCCTACTGGTTAGAGCGTCCGCCTCGGATGCGGGAGGTCGTGGGTTCGATCCCCGGCCGAGTCATACCAAAGACTTACAAAAATGGTAATAACAGCTGCCTCGCTTGGCTCTCAGCATTATGAGGTTAGTGTTAGTTCTGGTCAGCCTGGTGTCAGGATAATGTGACTGGGTGGGACATCATGCTACATGTCTGCGGCATGATGCCCCAGTGCTAGACTTCACTATAAACTGCCACACTGCAGACATCATAGCAATATGACTGAACAATTGTTATAGCTACGTTAAAAATCCAAATCACACACACACACACTATATATATCGAGTGGCTAATTGGGTGTGAAATGTCAAAAGTGCTTTCCGGTCAATCGAAGCTGCAATGAAAATGTAAGTATAAACAAGTATATTTTGTCAGTCAGCCAGGATTAGCTATAGTTTTGTGTTATGTATATTTAATTTGCATTGTTTATTAGATTTGTTCAATTTTGTTTTATTTTATTGCACGATATTGTATTTTAACATTGTATGTTTGTGCTGGACTTGACATTGTCCAATAATGAGTTTATTTTCTGCTTGACATGAATCGACCTTATTAAAAATATGCAACTAACGCATAGTTAAAATGCTCTCTGTGTGCATGGGCTTAATATCAGGATCGTTATTAAGATAGCAGTAAATATGTTTATTTGGGTCTAGGTCAAGATTATTGGAATTTATTTGGCCCACCTGACATAATCTAGGTTCTTTGTTTGGGTTTAGTAATTTGTTTCTAATAATAACTAACATTTCTATTTTGTATATCTCATGATCATTTTGGAAAGTTATTTTCCATTAGGTTATAGGTTTTTTAATATAGAAAATGCTAATTATGTCCCGAGATCAAGTAGAAGACTATATAATCTTGTCACTGAATGGAAAACTCATTCGTGCATTAAAGATCTAGTACAATCAAGTTGTATTATATGCTGTATTATTTGCTGTGAGCACTGATTTTTTTTGGCTGGAAATAATTTCTTCAAAATACTGAATTCAAATGATTACTTTCTCTGGAAATACAATAGTGCTCTTAAAAATTCTTGCAGAGAGACATTCATTAGATTTTATAATGAATTCAAACCTGGATTGATATATTGTGATTCACCAAAATACTGTTGGTATATCAACACTCTACGAGCTACGACAGATACAAATCAACTTGTTTTGGATTTAGTTTTGACTTCCATCGAACTTTATTCAGGATATTAAATTACTAGGACTTGAATCTGTATTTCATATATTATTTGAGATTTGAGTCGTAATACTGAAAGCTCCTTTCTATTAAATATTTTACGTTGCTTTTCAATCTTTTCTGTCACTTATCTTAAGAGCGTAGACTCGCAACATCTTATTCAAGACAATGATCCTAGTTTGAACATTTTGACCTCGGTCATGACATTTACGCTGGCCACGCCCAGGTTTGATATCAGGAAGAATATTTGTTTCAAAACACTGTATGCTGAGAATGTGTATTCCTTTTAAATCCCCAAATGGAAAGGGGTGCACGATTCGCTTCCAATATTTCCGGATGGTTCAAGCAGAAAGATATTCAATTCATAATCTTTGGTCGTCATCACAACCATTATAACACTAAGTAGTTCGTTTACCTTCTGTGCCAATTAATTTATTTAATATTGTCATTTTTAAAATTTATTGTGCTAATATTTACATGTTCTCACCTTAGGGTACGTATCTAAACATGAAGCTTTTCCATCGTCATAAACAAACTGATAGCTTACATAAGCCTAGATAACGTCTAAACTGATATCAACTGCTGAATTAATTATATATACTTTATAACCACTTACTATAGCAACCAACGAAGCGATATGTCAGTATACTGCCATTATTTGTATTTATTACGCTGTGTAGCTGTTTATTACATAATACCATCCAACGGGATGTTAAAATATGCACTTTACGTCGTTAAGCTTTAGGAACATCATTTTAAATCATGTACTAACATATATTCAAAATCAAGATAATTACTTGAAATTATTTGATAGCACAGCTTCAAGGTCAAGGCTGTTAGTACCATATTTTTAAGTCTTTGGCATGACTGGGCCGGGGTTCGAACCCGCGACATCCCGCATCCGAGGCGGATGCTCAAACCACTAGGCCACCGGAGCGGTACTAAAGGAGATAGGGTACATGTGTGTGTGTGTGTGTGTGTGTGTGTGTGTGTGTGTGTGCACAGTGATATATTTATGATTTTGCTGTTACAGGCACTGTCAAAGCCTCTGCAACTCCCTCAAATCAAAATTAAAGTCTTAAAATCAGACCCTTAAAAGATCTTTACGTCTTTTATAATATAAACATGTTACCCGGATGGTTTTATCTATATGCAGAATCAATATATTTTTTAAAGTAAAGCCCGGTTTTATACTTTCAAATATGTTGCTTCCTGAATTGTTTCGCCCTATGCTGATGCTATGTCTGCCTAATGGGAAAGCAGTAATTATGTGTGTCTGTGTGTGTGTGTGTGTGTGAGAGAGAGAGAGAGAGAGAGAGAGAGAGAGAGAGAGAGAAATTGTTAAACAGGAAGTCGAGATGAATGAACATAATTTAGTTTAGCTGTCGAAGGAAACGGCAAAGTCATAATACTAAAGGTATCTATATCATATTGTCTCTCTAGTGACTTCAGCAAACGTATCAATTTTTATTTCCTTAAAATACATGCCTGTAAATGAATGTCCTCATGCTGTCGTTTCGTGCGATAAACCTGTATAGTCCAACATTATAGGTGAAAGGGAAAATATGACATTTTATGCAAATCATTTGCGTCAGCCATAACCTTTGGAAGTTATCTGATATCTATTGCATTGCTAAGAATAGAGCTTTAGTTGGGTTTTAGAGTCAATTTTAGTAGTGTCAATATTGCATTTGTCCTTTGTGGGTCATGATATATGTCACAGACTGTATCAGCTATGACTTGTGCCATTTCGGCAAGCAAGCCACATTCTATGTGCAACTCGTGGATTATTAATACGCAAATGTAGCAAACGCTTACACGTTCTTGAGGCTGTATAAGGTATTGTTTACTACACAACAGTGCTGTATCGATCAATACATAAACTGTATATAAGCTGTCTGATGTAATTGCATGAAGCGATTATAACCAGTGCAGATTCAATCAAGACAAGTTTATTTAGCGTGCCAGAAATTTAGAGAGAATAGCACATTTTGACTTAATATAGCAATGTATTAATATTTCAACATGTTTCAGCAAACTTATTACAAGCTAATCTGCACCGATTATAACAAAATATATTTTGCTAATGCACAGGTTAAAAAATCTTTGTTTTGCTAATATCGAAAAATACCAGAAATATTTCTTCTAATTACGCTGGCGGAATATCCGGTTGACCTAAATTGATGTTTTCATGACTAGGTGTGCTTACCATTACAAGAGGCTGTGGATAAGCATAATGATGTTGTGAAATAGTAATTTAAAGTGGTACATTTCCTGTATTAGCTGCGTAAAGGATTGGTCACTCGCGTGTTTTCCAAAAATGTCTTGAAAAACGAGAATTGTATAAACAAACAACGGACGTGAAGGTTCAACAGTCGTACTAACAAACACACCATTAAACAATATTACTGTTCTAGTCCAAGTTCTGGAGAAACGTTTTTCTTTAATAATTGGGGAGACCCATCAGCCTAGGCTGGTCAAATATGAAAAATAAAAATTAATTTCATTATGTAAAGTCGACATAAGTTATAGTTACGTGGTACACAAAATCTTTGAAGCGGATTTAATTATTTCCAGTGACCTCTGAACCTTCTAGTATGTGTTTTGGCATGCTTGATGTTCATCTTTGTGGCTGAAATGGACTGCACATTTCTTGATCGTAAAACCTCATCGGGAACAGTTCACAATTGGCCTCGTGCGAATAATTTTAAAAAAAAACTAATCAAATGTACAGCTCTGACTGATAGATCTCATTTTATAATAACGAATTGCGCGGAAAGTATATAACGTCAAAATATCAGATTGAGTCTCAAAATATATTGAAGGAATTTATGGAGGTCTATAAACTCTCTCTAAAATGGCTTTAATCTACTAAATAACTGGGATATAAAGAGTGTGGCAGAAACACGTAAATCGTTATATCATTTAAATGCATAATTAATATTTATCAAAGAGGCTCAAAAGATGTTTTGTGTGTCTTCAGAGACATAATTAAAACAGCCTGGGAATGGTCTTAGAAATGATACGGAATAAACATGGTTAAGCTTAAGAGCAGAAACAAATAAAAAATTGTATCATATATTGCAAGATAATGAAGCCCTAAGTTGAGTAAATTTACCACAACATCTGATGCGAGTGAGGAGACGATGATATTAGCAATAAATGCTAAGGAGTAATGAAGATATCCAAGACCAAATCAATTAATACAACAATGGAATAAGTGGTGCAACGAGGCAGAAGAAGAGCGACGCAAACAAACGAAACAATTTTCAGAAGGTATTACTAAAAGCAACGAAGAAAAAACTATTGAGTAAATGTATAAACACTAAAAGGCATTTGATGTTATTGGATACAAACGTACAAAGACAGTTCGCATGTGAATTGGTGCAATGCTCAGTGATTGGCATTTGGGTTACTTTGCGCTGATAGTAAGTTAAAATTTATTTTATTCACTTATGCAGATAAATTTACATCGACGTTTAAAACTTTTAAGTTGATACCAAAAACATCACGCCTTTACTGCTGAGAAAGCCTAATTTAAAAGTTCGAATTACGCGTAATGGACTATGTAAGGTTCTCTATCCACCGAGCCTCAATATCAGCGTACCACTTAATGCGGAGGTGAAGAGAAATCGAATACCAAGCGTACGCGAAAAGCTGATATAATTGAACCATTGCGATTTATTGTTTCACAGGATGCACCTGCTCCAGCACCGGTCGCTAATATAATAACAATGATTGATAATACTGCAACGACACATCGTGTGAAACAATTTGCGTGTGAGCGTAATATACGAAGACTAAGATGCATAATAAAAGCTGATATACTTGGGATGTTATGCACGTTTGAGGATGAACATGACCGTCGTTGAGATAAATGAAACCATGGTCTGGATGAACAAAAACGTTTTGCACCAGCTTTTGCTACATAAGCTACTGAGATTGTTCCTTACAAGTTTTAAACTGGAAATGGTGAATTAGATAACCATGTCGCAATTATCCACCACATACATACACACATACGAACCAGGTAAAGACACTCGACAACTGTTTACAAGTATGATTCCTGGAATCACATCCATGTTACAACAATTTCGATACTCTGGGGTCAAACCAGATATTTTCTATACTGCGTATTTCATTACACCACTTGATAAGGATGGAATTAAAACTATTACAATGTTGATTCAGAGCGGTGCCCATACAATCCCGAAACGTAGCGATTCCAGTGTCATCAAAGATGACATTGATAACGATAGGGCAAAGATGTTCGAGACAAGGAATAATACATCAATAGAGGATCAGGGTGGACTCTTGACCGATTTTCGACTAGCTTGAGGTACATATTTCTCCATATTAACCGTTACATGGATCCAGATACGTATCAACTCTAAAGTGGCTTCCGCCAAGGTCAGTAATAAATATAAAGAATTTTGACCATAGATTTTTGGAGCGGGAAGTTTTCTCGGCGTTAGATCCGGCTAGTGATAACAAAGACCTACCTCGAAGATTCTGACAGCACGTAGACGAACCTAAGTTTGGTACTATCGAATTTCCCCTACAGGTTGCCAAGGTCACTCTGAACAAATATGAAACACATAACCCAGGTATCTATGTTCATGTGTTCAGTTGGGATAAAGGCTCTATCCACTTGCACAGTACAACATGGATAACAAAGCCGAACCCAGATTAATTTGTTGTTGCTGAGTGATTTGTTTGGTATAAAGTCAGTACATGCGAATAAAAAGATCTTGAACGGTTGCTTAACCGACACAGCAAGCATGTATATAAAATCTTTACATGCAGGCGTTGCATGCATACATTGAGCACCCAGCAAACTGCTCACTGACCGTGACTTTTACTGAAACACCTGAGCACCATACGACAATGGTTGGTCAGTTTTTCCGTCGCAACTACTGTACAACAATATCCACATGGGACTTGTGCAGGTAATTGGACATCAAATCACTCACTTAAAATCTTTCTTAGTACTGATAAGTAAATTTGCCACAGCCCAGCGCTTGTTTGGCAAACCATATTTGAGCAACTCCATGTTTGACTTTTGTCGCGCTTCCTAGCTTTTCTACGGCGGATTCAGTTCTCCAGAACCCACGTTAACTGTACAATGTTTGATAATGTCCGATATTTTGTATCCTTTATGTTTGGTTTATGTCGGTAAGGGTTACTTTGATCTTGGCTATCATGCCTCTTTTGATGTACCATCTTGCCATTGATTCCTGATCATCTGGTTCCGCAGTCGCATTTAAGTCATGGATCAGATCCACGTCGGGACATTGACGTGCACATATATCGTTTGATGCTTTATAAGCAGGGTCATGTCGGTAACACGATTTGCAGTGCTTCACCAAGCTTCCGTTAGTTGTTCTAATCAAGTCGTACATCCAGCCGTGTTCTAGGCCCACAGCAATTGTATCCAGGGATGTGATTTTGCACTGGGACATTTACATCTTAGAATTCCTGGTAATTTTGTAAAAACAGCAGCAATATCATCACTGACTTTATAAACCTAACCTTACGCGTTTGCATACATATGGATCTGAACGTTTCTTTAAATGAAAGCTTCATTATTTCACATCGAACACAGGTTTAAAAAAATCGCTCACCATTTATCAAGTGCTTTTCCTCGAGCTGAATTTTCAATACGTGTTTTTAGCGACACAATATGAAGACATGGCTATATTATATACTGCATTTTTCAATGACATCACAAAAAAGAAAATTCACAGATGATTTCAGTAAAAACAAAGACTAGAAAAGTTCGGCTTTTACCGTCAATGACTTCCTTTCACAAACAACGCCTTAAACATCCATGCATTGCGATATATATTTCAAAACCCCGTCCAAACAATGATCATTGGTCCTGCTGAAGCTGGAAAATATCAACTGTTGCTGAATATGATTTTACGATGGCTGAAGGGGAATATGTTGTACGTGATGGCGCCATCGGCTGATGATCAACCGTTGTATGATGATCTTGAAGATTTTCAAAAAGCTTCGAGTGACAAGAGTGGTAACGTCACCGTTGATTTTGTTTTACCATTGAACATGTACTTACCATTGACAATTTGAATGCAAAACAAAGACAATCTTGCAGCGTACGACGATGTGATTCTTGAGCAAATAGTTTTACGAGGTCGACACATAAACACCGATGTAATCAATTTGACTCAATGACACGCATATATGTCTAAAGTAATTCGTGACAGCTGTAACATTATGATATTTCGTGGTATTGACACACAGGTTCGTAAAGCTGCTATTGAACATAAGGAACTGATACGTAATGTTTTCGCGGGTCGAAAATGTGTCAAAGATAGCTAACATGTGAGGAGAACTGCAAGGGCAGGCCTCGCGGCGGGTTTTGAACAAACGTTTGCACTGCTGATTAAACCAATAAAAGAAATTGTTGACCCTGCTGATGACGTTCAACAGGCTGGGCGAGCAAAAGTGGAAGAAGTGACAGTGCTAGCGGGAACATAAAAGAAGTACTGGGTGCTATTCATAAAATATCTAAATGCACCAACGATAATAAAATGCAACATAAGCAACCAGAATTACTTTTACGCATTTTGCCATAGGCGATTGGGGAAGACACGTTTGTGAAATTAGAAAAGCCGTTGGTGTACTTGCAATAGGTACCCGTGTACCTGACGAAGATGTCAGAGTGACAGTTAAACAAATAACACACGCGCAACACGAATACATGTCACAGATGCAACCACTGTCGCAATACTCTGATGAAAGAGTTCGCCAGGTGATTTTTTAAAAATCTTATATTCGTTGCTCTTAATATGCTCGACACTTGTAGAGAATATATGTGTTAAAATGCCATCAACAAACGCAATACACGTTTGGACGTTGAATGGCGAAAATGGTATTTAGCGAGAATACTGGGAAACAAATGTACTTTTGCCCGGTGGAGTCATGTTGTACAAACGCTTAATGCATTAAGGGGCGGAAGAACTGAAAAGAAATGAAACTTCACGGAGAAATTCTTTTAACAATGCACAGATCTCATCCAGAAATGCAATTATAACTACAACAATTGCCAAGAGAACCACGAAGATAATTGCCAAGATAATAGCAAAAACAAAATATCAGAAACTGACTCTACTGAAGATCTATGGAAACAGGTAGACCAACGACTAAAATATATGAGCATGAACCAAAGCCAAAGCAAAGAGAATGTCTGTTGGACTGCGTGACCCTATCAACCTCGATAATGAAGCGTCATTGATTGTATGCGACTGGTCACCATTGACATCATGGACAGAACAACATATCGATTGTTAATGCATGAACTTGTTGAAGATATAAGTTATGCTTATTATTAAAACACCGATGACATGTTCTGAGGCTATTGAAACAGTTCGCATTTTACATGAAAATATGCTGTAAATGCAACCCAAAGTGTTACCTCCATAATCACATTCTCACCAGCGAAATCAGAATTTAGTGTTTCGTTTTCTACATTTGTCGCCACTGGAGACTCATGCACACTCGAGATCACCATTTGCATCGCTGTGAGTTTATTAAAGCTGGCCTAATCTCCGATCACAACCGTTTGGTGGTTGTACCGCATACGTCACGTCTCTGTTTTAAGCAGACACTGGCGACATCTGGAAACTATGCAACTTCCTGCCGGTGCATAATACGTGGAACCGATCAGTGATGAATTTCGACAAAGAATCACATTATGAACTGACAAAAAGACTCTAAAATTTATATACGTGCTAAAGAACCCACACTTATACCTGTCATCGTAAGATAATCTCAAACGTATGCAGCTGACATTGCACGGTTGTCCATAAGATCAGTTTAAGGTTGGCCTGTTCATATTTCAGGTGATAAACAATTCTACCGTATGGGATATCATTTCGCACCTGACAGTGTAAAAAGTGCCCCAACTACGCAGATCTATTTAACGCTGAAGCCATCAGTGGTAGTTACGAATGCAGGTGTGAAACGACAGACTTATTTGTTCAGGGTTATATACTGTTTGGGTTTTCACCAACCGTGGAACCAGATGATTTAATATCGATTATGCCCGCATTCCCTGTATATCTTCCGTGTCGTAATAATCCGTTTACATATTCGTTTTACTCTAGTTAATCAAGACGGGCTGGTTGTACATATGCACGCTAAGACATTGGCGATACAACTGTACGTTAGAGATAGACATGACATGGTCATTAAAATGTCATATCACAGGTCGCACATGGACGGGGAAACTCCGTGCACTTTGTAAACGCTAGAAAAACCCGTTTACACGACATATTATGGAAATGGCCTATTTGATGTTGGTCTTGGATTATTGACGCCCTCACGAATGGTGCTCGCGGAATTATCTTCACTCCCTGCACCCATCACTAAATAAATTACAATGCGAGTCGTTGATAGCATTGAAAGTGCTGCTTTGGATGAACAAACTTGAATCACAAGCGGTTATATGGCTTCGAGATCGCCTATAACGATTAGTGACTCGACAACCATCAAAGCGGTTACGTTACCAGCAATATACATTCTACCGTCTGTAACTAGCAAAATTAATAATGAAGCAGCTCAACAACGACTCGCAGATTCGGGGATTGCAAATCTAACAACAGGAAATATATTTGAGCAACAAGTCGTCATGCAAAATGTATTAGACAAAATTAATAATGTTTAAACAATGGCTCAATTCAAATGATGCATCTGATCCAGAGTTTGATATGGACACGCCTGTGCTGGTAGATAGAAGCAAACGAGATTTTCAGTATTATTCATACCCGGCCAGAGACCCTAGTACATAAAAAATAGAATTACATTTGCAGGACACGTATAGGTTCTTTCTTCCATGTGAGGCATTTTTGAAAATTAAGGGAAACATTTTACTCGCTGACAACGATAACGATTGTAATCCTTATACTACAGATGAATTTGTTAACAATGGTATTATGGATTTGTTCAACAGTGTGCGTTATTCCATTGATGGAAATGAAATCGAATCAACTCTTGACAACGTCTACGTGGCCACACAAATTATATAGCTAGCTAAATATATTGATGATTATACTAGAACAGATGATCCAACTATGATATTTATCAAAAATGCAACTAATAATGCAGATCCCCAACCGTATTTAATTAGGAGCCCTCTAGTACACACTAACCCTGCTTATGACGCAGATATACGGGCTGTTGTTGTAAGCCCTAACAGAGATCCTAAAATTGAATTCGCATAGTGTCAAGTACAACTTCGTGGAGCCTCAGTACGATTTTTGTGTGCAATTCCCCTCAGTCACATGTTCTGAGTTTGTAGAGAGGTTAAATTTGGGGCTAAATATATAGTCACATTAACCCGTAAGAACAACTCCAACGATGCAATTTTACATGAGGCAGCTTACGATTAAGGTAAAGTTGTGTTGTCAACATTTACACTGTGGATGCCTGTGCTAACCCATTTATTTACTAAGGAGTCGTTTACGCTGTCGTTTACTACGTCGTTTACGCTGTCGTTTACTACGTCGACTCTGTTGTTTCTTACACATACCACTAATTCGCATCCAGCAAGTACTAGTGCGTAACAATTTACTTGGAAAATAAAGTACCAGACATGATCTTACCAAAACATGTGTTCATGGGGTTGCAACGTGGACACCTAGACGATAACCAAACCCTCAGTAAAATGATAGTTGACAAATCAGAAGTGACTAAGGTTTCGTTGCGGTTGAACAGTCATCAGGAACATTCTGAAGAAATTCGGTTTGACTTTGCAACCAGTCATACTGCATGTGCATATCACAATCCATGATCGTACATGAACCGGTTTACAAATTTCCTAGCAAGATTTCATTACGTTGCATCCGATTTATTACTTCTCATTGGAACACCTGGAGTTTGTTTTGGCAATCCGTTGTTGTATGTATGTTCACGCATGGGTAAGTGAACCTGGTGGTGAATATCGATGTTATGCTGTGGCACTTTCTGACAAGACGACGCTGCTGGAGGGGCTGGTGGCTGAATGAAGGTCCTCAATGCATGTCTGTAAAATGCAGAATTAAATGTGTTGGTTGTGTATTTGAATAATAATCTCCGATCACGAAGTAATGGTCGGCCTAAGTAAAAATCGTATGGGGGAAAAAAGAAAAGCAATAATATTATATTGTAGAGGTCACAACATTGACTAGAATGTCTCCATGTGGTTGATTGAACCACAACTCGCTCAGATTAATGTGGAAAAATAAAAGGATAACTCATGTATGTTAATGGCATCTAAGCTAGATGTCACACAATGCAAAAGACCTGTGGAATATTTCGATTCCTTGCTGAGATTTCAGCGTCGTTAGCATGAGCGGTTCTGGCAGTTGCAAAAGACGCGGCGTTATGAGCTGACGGAATTGCATCTGTGATGGAACTGAAAAGGGCGGTTGATGGTCACATAACGCATCATGGACCTGGAAGGTCCATCAGAAAGGAAAAAGGCCTTCGATTACAAGGAACAAGTCACCAAATGCCTTTGGGAAGAGGTCTTTGATTACCCTGTACAAGACTCAGAATGTCACGCGCCGATTAATCAGTTTTGCTTTACTCGCGATAGCAACAAAAACCAAACATTTTCCATGTGCTTTGTATATAAAATGAACTTGCATCGATGGTGCACGCACACGTAAAACTGGTACTGTCAACCTAGATTTGAATTATTAACCACTTCAGCGGGTGGTGCAAGTCCATACGAGTCAAAATACAAACGATGTTAAGGTGTTACCACGTATACAACCACATATGCAACTCAATGAGTGCCAGGTCCTGGCGACAAATCCAGGTTCATGGGTTGTACATAATATGTAGCGTGCTTGCCAAAACGGGCACAATTCTTGGGCGATAGAAGCTGTAAAGTATATCGGGACCCAAAGTGGCAAAAGCGGCAGAATGACACTATCTTTTGCATCATTTATTCGCCTTGTAATACAAGAATCTGAAGAAAACATATTTCCATACATTCGTTCTTTAAACCCACACCCTGTATTTTTGCTTGTCAAACCTTGGAATAAAATAACATTGTATATATACAATGGGACGTGATACTGCGTCAGATCGGGGTCGTTTCAAACTGTTCTCTCACTCTCTCAGACACACACACACACACACACACACACATAAATTCTCACAACATAACATTAAGTGAAGTGATCATATTTGATGAATATGTTTTAACTATATAATAAAAATAGTTTTAATTTTTGCAAATTTATTTAATGGTAAATTAATGCAAAGAATTAAAATTCAGTAAACTATTAGGTCTATGTCTAAATATCCAAATAAACATTGGGTATTTTATCTGTTCTGTCGACTATGGTCTACAATTCTTATATTAAGATCCATATAAACTATGGGTAGTTTTTTTCTGTTCTATCGACTATGGTTTAAAATTCTTACATTAAGATCCATATAAACAATGGGTATTTTTTATCTGTTCTATCGACTATGGTCTACAATTCTTACATTAAGATCCATATAAACTATGGGTAGTTTTATCTGTTCTATCGACTATGGTTTAAAATTTTTACATTAACATCCATATAAACAATGGGTATTTTATCTGTTCTATCGACTATGGTCTACAATTCTTACATTAAGATCCATATAAACAATGGATATTTTACCTGTTCTATCGACTATGGTCTACAATTCTTACATTACGATCCATATAAACAATGGGTAGTTTTATCTGTTCTATCGAGTATGGTCTACAAGTTCTGAAAAGTTTTTTAAATGACTTAAACTAAAGAAACTATATTTGTTTGCAAAACACGTATGCTCTCCGCTGAATAAAGTTAGCAAAATAACTAAATAACAAAGAAGACTAGGCGAAACATATTCAGATGTATATAATAAAATGAGCTAGCTTCACTTGCGTACAACAAACAGTGAGGGAATTTTTTTTTTGTTCCAGCCAATACGTCCGCCTGTGCTGCTGTACATCTGTCTGTCTGTCCGTCTGATGAGTTATAGCAACAGTGGACAAGAACCATTAAACGTATACAAAATTTTTTTGCTAGAATTACTGTATGCACACGTAGATGACCTTATTAGATAGAAGTTTTCAAAATTATTTTTTATATACATTTTAAAACTGTTTGGAACGGGACACATTTTAAAAAGTAAAACATTGTTACCAAGATAAAGCAAAGACCGTTCAAGGCAGTAAAAACAAATGAAACAGTCATATTTCTATTCGCATGAAGGCTAGATAAATTTTCTGAAAATTCCATGATTTTGTTTATTCAATTATTAAATTTTTCACATTTTTAAAACTTTTGGGAGTTTAAAGTTTTTAATGTAAACCTTGTCAGACCTATTAATCAAGAACCACTTGAAGTCGACAAAGGAAAGTAAATATCTCATTTTATCTGAATAAAGCCGATAATACAAAAAAAAATAATAAATGAAAGTAGCATTTATACTCGTCATCGATCTCGAGGCATTTAGGTTCCATTAAAAAGATAATCATTTCAATATTTATTTTGAACAACATTTAAACGCCTCAAGGTATGCACATTCTTTCCGTTGATGGAATATTATTGTGTTCATTTGGATACCATACAAGATGCATTTTTGTTTTCTTCGTTTTGTGTTGTGTGGTAACATTACCTTTGTAAACCAGTTCACTTGAAGAAAAAAAATGCCATACTCAGGGGAGGTAACAACCCTTATTGAAGAGGGCTATATTAAATAAAGAAACGAAAGCTACTGTTTAGAGATGTCGGAATGTTCTGATTGAAAAAAAATATAATTTAATTATAAAAAGAGACATTATATAAACTTGTACTTGTTGTTGTTGTTGTTGGGTTTAACGCCATTTTTCAGCACACGATAGGCCATATATGGCGGCCAGTATTAATGGTGGAGGAAGAACCCGGGAAATCCCCAGAAAGAACCACCGACCCACGAGAAGCTACTGGCATGCTTTCTCACATATCTACATTGGCTGAATCTGAGACTCGAACCGGCGCAGACAGAGGTGAGATGGCAGTGATCCGTAACGGCGAACGCTTTAGACCACTCGGAAACTTGTACTAAAACATACAAAATCTGTTCAGTAAAAAAGGTTAGCAAATGACAATTACATAGGAAAAGGAAAGAGCAAAATTATTTTGTACACAGCTAAGAACTCGAAATAGAAGCCTGAAGATACTGTTAAGTAAGGGCTATTCCATTTAAACATACCACTACCCCACGGATGGCAAAATAAAAAACTTCC